>OX439038.1:53781664-54224164 GCA_949317995.1 Acholoe squamosa
CTGTTTGGTAGCGATGTGTGTGGAGGGGGAATGTTGGAGTGGTCCATATGTACTTACCTGTTTGTTAGCGGTGTGTGTGGAGGGGGAATGTTGGAGTGGTCCATATGTACTTACCTGTTTGTTAGCGGTGTGTGTGGAGGGGGAATGTTGGAGTGGTCCATATGTACTTACCTGTTTGTTAGCGGTGTGTGTGGAGGGGGAATGTTGGAGTGGTCCATATGTACTTACCTGTTTGGTAGTGATGTGTGTGGAGGGGGAATGTTGGAGTGGTCCATATGTACTTACCTGTTTGGTAGCGATGTGTGTGGAGGGGGAATGTTGGAGTGGTCCATATGTACTTACCTGTTTGGTAGCGGTGTGTGTGGAGGGGGAATGTTGGAGTGGTCCATATGTACTTACCTGTTTGGTAGCGATGTGTGTGGAGGGGGAATGTTGGAGTGGTCCATATGTACTTACCTGTTTGTTAGCGGTGTGTGTGGAGGGGGAATGTTGGAGTGGTCCATATGTACTTACCTGTTTGGTAGCGGTGTGTGTGGAGGGGGTATGTTGGAGTGGTCCATATGTACTTACCTGTTTGGTAGCGATGTGTGTGGAGGGGGAATGTTGGAGTGGTCCATATGTACTTACCTGTTTGGTATCGGTGTGTATGGAGGAGTGGAGGGGGAATGTTGGAGTGGTCCATATGTACTTACCTGTTTGGTAGCGGTGTGTGTGGAGGGGGTATGTTGGAGTGGTCCATATGTACTTACCTGTTTGGTAGCGATGTGTGTGGAGGGGGAATGTTGGAGTGGTCCATATGTACTTACCTGTTTGGTAGTGATGTGTGTGGAGGGGGAATGTTGGAGTGGTCCATAATTATGTACTTACCTGTCTGGTAGCGGTGTGTGTGGAGGAGTGGAGGGGGGATTTTGGAGTAGTCCATATGCTTGTTGTACTTAACCCCAAGATTCAGTACATGGTCACTCAGTGTGAACACGGGCACATCATACACGGCATACCGGATGCGGTGATTCCCACGTTTTACGGTAACAGTCTCCTGCGGCTGTGGGCTCAGTGTGAAGTAGTACACCAATGTCTGCAGCAGCAACAGGAAAGAGGAGGGAGAAAAGACTATTACTGATTGTGATAGGTTAAGATCTAAGACTGTTGTGCTCAGATAGGCAATCAAGCCAGAGGTGAGGGGCAGTGATCGGGGCACTGATGCACTATCAAAGGTATTGTGCTCCTCAGGTCTCTACTCCTATGGCTACCGGTGTGCTTAAATGGATTAAATTTTATAAATGTTATTTCGGATTCCGAATTTGTTATGTGTTCATATCTTATCTATAACTTGTTAACAAATAATGCAAATCAGAGCATTATTTCTTTCAAAAAATGAACAGTATTGTACCTTTCAAAATGATTCCAAATAACATCAGTTGTGGGCCATATGAAGACAATTGGCATCAATAGTAGTTAATGAGTTAAATGATTCCTAGAATAACACTAGGTGGCAGCACACACTATGGCAGGATTATTGATTATAATGCTGCATGGATTCTCTCGATTAAAAGGTCAATAGTGTAATTAACAAAGCTCTCAGTGAGTGGGGTGTACACATATTTCCAAACACTTTTATAGTGAGAAGAATGGCATGTTTAATTCAGCAGTTTAAGGGTATTTAGAGCATCATGGGTTAGACTACACCTTTTCTTTGGTTAAAGAAAATAGATGAGTATGTGTACATCTTTCTGGTTTGGAAAGTGGAGGTACCCCGCATATAAGGCGCACCCCCAACTTCAGGCAATTACACTCCCGTGTATAAGACCCACTTACGATCAGATTCGCGTATAAGACGCGCCTAATATGCGGGAGATTACGGTATATATTCTTTTACTTGCAATATATAAAGTTCTCAAAATTCAACTTATCTAGACCAAACAGTCTGATCAGATAATAACACTGGATTTACCTTATTACTGGTTATGTCAATATATATTTTGCTGTTTGTGGCCAGTGGACAGGATGTGGCCAGATTTCTGCCAAATGTCTTCCTCATTGTCCAATCTGGAAGAAAAACATTTATCTGATACATGCTAGTTTCGACTAAATCTGAACGCTTTTCTCTTAAACATAGCATTACCGGTGATTTATCCAGCCATTGCCAATCAAATGACATAAATCAATCAGACATAATTCAAGAGTATTAAAAATGACATAAATTAATCAGGCATAATTTAAGAGTATCAATAGTTACTTCTACCAAGAGAAAAAGACAGCTCAAAATTGGGACTCGCATCCACGTCCTGTAGATACAATGTAAACTCTCCAACCACATCATTTACAATTTGTACTAAGGAAACGCACCTTGTTTTCCTTTGTTAGCCACAACGGGTTCAAACACGACACCCACACTCTGCCCCAGCTCTACACCTGTCTGGCTGCAGTCCTCATTCTGTCAGTTGTAAAAATCACAGTTAGTAAAAATATATTAAAATACACTATAGTGACACAATATATTGGAAATTGAGAAATCTGAAAGGGCTATGTTTTCAGTAACTGACCTGACAGACGGGGCGGAAGTGGACACCGATTGAATGGTAGCTGGTGTCATACAGGTTCCCTGCATTAAGGAGCGTCGCCAAGCCAGCCTGAAACAGGATAAACACATACTGCAGGCACAAACTTACAGATAATTAACCCATTAAATAAAACCATAGTGTTGTAGATTTTAATACAATAGTAGAGAATAGTCCTGTGAGACATGGCGCGGCGACTTGTAATCTTGTGTCTAGTTTCAGTTAGTGAGACAGATAGGGCATACTATCATCTGGGCTTTTGGTATTATATAGCACAAATTCAACCTGAACTACCCACTGCAGCTAAGTACTAATAGTCTGTAGACTGTCCATTCTGTATGCACCTCACCTCACTCAGCTGCCACAGGGACCTGTCTTAATCAATGTTCAATGCCATAGTCAACAGGTGTGTCATTATGAGTGTACAATGTCTCAGATTGCCAGGAGCCTGCTCTGCCCCCCGCCCCCCCTACACACACACCCAACTGCCAATCACTTGTAATAGTCTGTACCTCGTCACAGGCCAGTGGTCAGCAAACCGGCCAGATCACTCCACCTCTAGAGGGGGAGCACAGTGTAAGTACCTTGGTGTACATACATGTTTTCAGTGTTCCACAAAATCGTTTATATAATGAAAGGAGTAATCAAATTAATCTTTCATCACCAATAGTAGATACATATTCTGAGATAGCATTATTTCAATGTAAACTAAAAGTTTTACACAGAAAAGAATGTAGCAGTTCCACAAGGTGGCCTTACACTTCAACCTCCTCTGATTTACAAAAATGCACATATGGCAACACACACTTTAGCACTGATTTCTCCATAGAGATCTTTGACAGTGAATACTTTGTTCAAATACAGAAAATATGATCCAATTGTACCATAACCCACTGAGATAAAACCTGTACTACATATATATAGTAGTTTCAAAACGAACCATTCTAAAACAAAGGCTACAGGGATGCATTTCTGAATCTTAAAATGCTCTAATGCTAATCTGCCATAGGGCTCCAAATGATGAAATGTCTTATCTGCGAATAAAATCAAAAGTATGAGATATATTCTGAAAATTCCTTCACTGATAAGTAAAGTACACACACTGTTGTTATTACATTAGAATAGTGAGCAGGAATAGTCCATAGCAGAGGAGCCACAAACAAAAATAGATTGCAAGGCCTCCCTATCCCTTACACCGTGGCGACTGTGAACCATACACTAGTCTACTCATCTCACGAGTAGTACTCACTAGTCGCCGCGCTAATAATGCATAATGCCTGGAGACTTGGCTAAGTATTGTTACGACCATATGGCATACTACACACTAATATATGCCTAAAATATCGTAAAGACAAAGGTTCACAAGAACTGGCCTTACTGAGGGTTATCTCACAAAGCATAGCCAGTGAGAACAATGTGAGTGAACTTTTGTATTTCATTTTGTTTTAATCAGGGATATTCCATATTCCATTTAGTTGGCGTGGAAAAATGATCAAACAGTAATTATATAAATGTGGCCACTTGCAGCAACTTGGTGTGTAGGGTTATTGCATGGGATTGTGTGATACAGGGCTCCATAATTCAAACCCATGGCACTGTTCAGATTTAGTGAAGTGTTATATTTAATCAATAGATACAATCTTGTCATCAACTTTAATAATCTACCTTGGAGCCACAGGGAAGCAGTTTCTTCCATGGTGTCAGATTCTCTGTGCACACATTCTCCCTGGGTAGTGCAGCGTATCGAACGAGCTTGGTACCAAAGCGGTTGTAGACATCCGAGGTGATACCTTGTGGTCTAAAGGAGAACTGTGGGGTGACGGTGGCCTTGGCATCCATAAAGTTCAAGGAGGCACAGAACATGCCGGACAGCACGTTGATGAGATCGGTCCACACCTGGTCGACACTGTTAAGTAGATAAAGTAAAAATAGTATCATATTTGACTTGATACATGAATGGATCAATGCACTCTGCCTGCACTTTATATGAAAAGTGAAAGAATAATTAGAAGAAAGACGAAATAGAACAGAGATACAATAAAGACATAAACACATAAGACAAATACTTACTCTTGAGTTCCTTCCTTGAACCAGACCCAAAGCTGGGCTCCAGGGGATGCATCAGTGACTGGATACCCCCACTTCTCATAACGCCAGAGCCCAGCGGTCAAACTGAGATGTAGCTCCTGCACATGGTAACGTGCTAACACATCCCCGAGCGACTTCGGGAACAGGTGGTAGTGGGAGACTGCATCAGAATTCAGGATAATACATTGTAATACATGTAATGCTGTATAGGTTGTATTAACACCTTTTTCTAGTACATTTTAGGGACCCCAGAGAAAATGAATTCTATTGGATACCACAGTTGACCAATTCTTTTGGATAGAACCTGAGCAAGGAAATCTAAATCTTTTGGAATTTTGTTCCTATCACATGATAAGCCCGATAAGGACAGCTAAGAATATTTTAAAAGTTGAAGTTAAATAACTATGGCATGATATTATGAATCATGTTATTCATGAAAAAAAAAAAGATGCGCAGGGACCGAGAATCCGCTAGGGGTGCCCTATAGGGAGTTACAGTGAGAGCTGTGCAGGGGACCTAGGCAGACTCCCCAGACACTGCTGTAGAACCTCTTCTCTGAGGGGGTGCTCTTTCACACAGGTTAATAGTCATATGTATAGAGAAAATAAAAGGGCTATCCAACTGCATATAAAACAAGTACTTCCATGTGAGAAGAAATTGCATTTGGATATTGTTAATGAGTTACTATAGAAACTACTGGTGGTATCTTGTGGTAATGTCATGAACTAGATCTAGGGGGCTCACTACCACCACCATGTGGCAACTGAAAGAATTACATGCACTACTGCCCCCTACCTGTAGCACTAGAAATGTTACTACCTCTCCAGAGCTGAGATTAGCTAATTGTGAAATACTAAGGTTTGTATCATCATCTGTGATGAAATGTGCCCGTCAATGAGGGCTGTTATTTTTTTTTATATTGACCCTATGATGACTTAATTTATTTTGACAAGTCATGGTAAAGATTACATACTTAGTTACTTTATTATGATTACATTTGTTGGGGGAAATTGCAATGTCATTACCAATAACCATAAACCTATGTCAAATTGAATGATCTAATTAAGTGTATTATGATATATCTTGGTTATCCATGAATGACCAATGATTGTCATAATCTTTAAAGGCATTGGCTTAGGCAGGATGTATGTATTCTGTTAGATTGAGGCTCCTTTCTTGGCCCAATATGATAATTCTGTATCACGACTAGGGGTAGGAGAAATGCCCCCAGCCTGGATCAATTTAAAGCTGATTCCAGGTCTTATTTGGCAAATCTTGTCCCCTATGCCAGGCCATAGCGCTTTACTATCTAATGTAATTTGATTTAAAACATGTTACAACAAAAAATGATAAAAATGATCATAGCCGAGATTCAGCAGATATTGACACTAGGAGCTTAAATTAGGGTCAGGCCAAAAAAATTAGGGTAGGTCAGGATACCTGAACACAACTTTTTTTTTTTTATGCCTCAGGTGAACAGAGTCTGGTCCTGGCTCAAGACCTCTCTCAAGAAATGGTAACTCATTTACTCAAATCAATAAGTTTGATTTACCTTAAAATGACCTTGACCTTGACAAGGTCAGGTCGTAGGTCATGGACCCATCCATAAATGACCTTTCCTCTACTTATTATTTAAGTAGAAATTTTTGGTAAATTTGACCCAAAATTAAAGAAAAGTGTAAAAAAAATGTCAATATATAGACATGTTTGGTATCAAATTAAAGCCCACGGCCTCATGAATGCTACTAACATAAAATAACCATAATTTTTATAGTTTTTTTTTCTAATTTGCTCAATAAAAAATAAAATATGATTTGGTTAATATGTTTTTGACAGTTTACGGGATCCAGGAACTTTAAAGAAAAAAATCTTAAAAGAAAAAAAAAATCCGACCTACCTACCGTAATCTCCCGCGTATAAGGCGCGTCTTATACGGGGGGTTTTAGTTCTAATTGGATCCACAAGGGGGACACCAAGACCTTTCTTCTGATATGTTACACTACCATATAAGCTCATCTGCTGCATTTGGGGTCCAGGAGGGTCACGGGGGTCCAAACAGCACATAGCTTTTTGAATTTTGAAAATCCATTCATTAAAACAAAAGTTATGAATTTTTTATTTTTTTGACCATATTCTGAAACTCTGGGTGTGCCTTATACGTGGGATGCGCCTTATACGCGGGAGATTACGGTACCCTAATTTTTTGAGCATGTTACCTGAACACAAGAATTTTTTTTTTTTAGGCCTGACTAGAATGCAGCTCATGGAGTCCTCCACCTGGGCCCTCCCCCCCTCTCAGTCTCACTGATGTTTAAACTTCAAAGAAAAACCCTCAGTCAGTCAGAGAGAAGTCCTGGTAGCCAGTCCTCCAGTAGGTGCCACCTGCAGGTGGTCCCTGCAGTGGTGGGCCTATAGGTGTGGTGCAGTGGTGGTAGGTGTGAGAGCTAATTTCTCACTCCCCCTCACCGAGTTTAAAGGTCATGATTTTGTTGTTGCTTAGAAAACATAGTGTTGCCTAATGGATAGAGAAAAAAAACAGACATTTTCTAGACCTTATTTAACCAGGGAATATGTGAGTACCATTTTTAACTATGTGAGATGTGTACTTCATACCATGAAATGCTTCAAAGTTAAGCTTTCACTTCACCTGAGAGAAACATATTTTTTTCCTCAACTTATTACACAAATACTTGCATATTAAAGCCCTATTCAATGCCATTAAAATGATACCCTAATTGTCTAGACCTACCAACCGGTCCCTAGGCATATGATGTTAGGGACCGGCTCCTCTCTACTATGAGACCTTTCAGCTACTGGTGCTGCATCCTGCCCATGCACAATTCGGCCTGGGTTAATAAATTTCATTTTTCCTATCTTAGAATAATTGTAGGATACCCAATCTTTCAGCGAAGCTAAAGGAGGGTTGGAAGTATGTATATCTAATTTTTTAGAAGGATTGATTAAGGATTGAATGCATGAGAGGTGCATGGTAAGTCCTCCTGCAGGGCCGAAACATTTGCTATTATAACTATCCCACACCGTACAGAGCTCCCTAAGCGGGCAGACGGTGTGGAAATACCCACACTATAATTGTCCAGATCCACCAGTAAACAGTCTCAGAATCTTTAAATAAAGATATGTCAGCTTGAAGTCTCGTATTTGAGCTGCATCACACGTTGGCCCTCTGCGCACGGCAGACCCGCACACAGGAGTTATGTCAGTGTCTATCAAAGGCAAAATTACCTGCATTCAACCTTGTACAAAAAAAAAATATTCATTTTAAAGGTCTAGCCAAGCCTGTTAAATTGAGCCCTTGTTTGTAAAGATCCTCCAGTAAATAGCTTCAGAATAAGCTTGCAAAGAAAGGAGAGTTTAACACTACCCAGTTTCACCTTTATTACAGTTATACACCTCTCCTGCAGCAGACTCAGTCATCATGCAGTGACAAGGCCCTAGACTAGTACTAGAAAGTAGTAGTAACACTAACAGTAGTTTTACTGTTTTACTTACAAGCTGACTTGTCATTTAGTGTTACGTTCCACGTTGTAGTGAACTGGAAGTGCCCATACAAATGCCCGGTTGACAAGGGCTTCAGGAGAAGTTCTTCATTAAATTCATCTTCGTATATAGCAAGAATATTATGAAAACATGAGAAATACACAGCGGCAACAAAAATCGAAAACACCATGGAGGCGGCCATGTTTCCAATAGCACTGAAGAAAATGCTGTTTTTTGATTGGACAATTTGTGTTGCTTCCTGGCGCCCTCTGTCTGTACCCGGCAGTACTCAGAAGAGAAGACGACCCATGTACAAACTGCAGTCCAAAGGGAGGGATCGGCGTTTTTAAAGGAGTTACACTGTTGTAAAAGGTTGGTAATTTAAAATTATAATGCTCTGTACATGTTCGTAATACACTATGGTACATAGACGCTTAAGGTCCTGTAGAAGACAATCAGTCCCAAGCCTTGTCAAGCTGCCCTACTATGCCTCCCGTTCCTCTCCCGTCAGTGAGAACTGCCCACCAGTGACTCGACCAGTGACACACTCACACAGACGATACTCAGTCTAGAGCATTCATGACTACCGTAATCTCCCACATATAAGGCGCAGCCCGCATATAAGGCGCACCTAGAGTTTAGAGATTTGACCAGAAAAATAAAAGATTCATAACTTTTGTTCTACTGAATGGATTTTGAAAATTCAAAAACCTATGTTTTGCATGGACCCCCCAGACCCCCTGGATCCCATATTCAGCTGATAAGGTTACCGGGTATAGATCTATGGGAGTGTAAGATATCAAAATGAAGGTCTTGATCTCCCCCTTGCTGATCCAGAAAGAACTAAAACCTCTCGTATAAGACGCGCCTTATACGCGGGAGATTACGATAGACGGATAGTCAGCTCACCGACGCCTTATTATATTATTATCATATTCATACTCATAGCCGTCAGCAATAGGTCTATGCCATGGTAGTTGGTACTGTGGGCTGGAAGGAAAACAAAGCATCGTTTTGTTCAGAATTGATGGAATTTGACAAATAAAAATGCACCCCCAGAATCACCCAACATGAATCAACCATACCATACCTATTTAACCATGTCCATTAAGTTCAGGGTGAATAAAGAGGTACACTATATTCTCCCTGTTATAACACATATACCATAATCTCCCGCATATAAGGCGCGTCTTATACGGGGGGGGGGGTTAGTTCTCATTGGATCCACAAAGGGGACACCCAAGACCTTTCTTTTGATATCTTACATGCCCCCTTGGTCATAATAGGACACAAGCCTTGGTAAGGGGGCCCAGGAGAGTCTGGGGTGGCCCAAGCTACAAATAGGTTTTTGAATTTTGAAAATTCATTCAGTAGAACCAAAGTTATGAATTTTTCATTTTTTTGAGAATTTTCCAAAACTCTAGGTCCGCCTTATACGCGGGCTGCGCCTTATACGCGGGAGATTACGGTAGTTATATAGGTACGGTAATCTGACAGTCTTTGTATATAGTAATATAAATCTGGAACCTTATGTTTTATGTACCCTACTTAAATCAATAGTTTTCCATTCTATTTCAAAGCTGCTGCTGCTTCTGCTTGAAAGCAGTATATACGGACTTAGCAGGATTATTTATTAGCCAATAAGATAACCCCAACGATTTACTGCGGTCCTCTCGGTGGCCGACTGGTACCCAGCTGATAGGTCTTATCAGTAAAACTCACTGGTAACAAGCTCCAGTAATGGTGGCGCCCATGGGGCGACCTGCTAACTCCGAATACCATCTGTATATACAAACTTGGCAATTGCATTTGTTATGGTGTTTTTTTTCTCTCGTGACTGATAAACTTATCCATGTTTCACTCTCTTTTTTAAACGTTTTTTATTTTATCCTGGTTTACATGATTGACTCAGTTTAATGGTCGACTCCTAAATTCAAAACCAGTCGAGAGGTGAAGAGTCTCACTTTCAATGGCACAATGAAATATCATAACTGCGTAAATGACCGGTTCGCTTTAACTACTTATTACATACTTTTCCATCTAAATGATTTTCGAGACATATTCTATCTGCATTTAATATGGAGTTCACATGTCATCAGAAAATATTTCATCAGTAAAAGCACCAGTAGAGCAGTATAAACACACTCTGTCACATTCAAGTTTCAAAGGCCTACAGTGCCCCCCTATGTCAATATCAAGGTTGTAAGACCTAAGTCTGTGAGCTTACCGTGGCAATGTAGTCCTGTGTCTTTGATAATTATCAGGGGTAGACACTAACTTTTCCGGCCACTGGCCACCCGGGCCCGTAGCTTTTGAATTCTATGGGCCCAGACCTAAAACTGTGGGCCCAGAGCAATAGTTTTATTAGTTTTAAAGATGAAATCATAGGTATCCCATATAAATACACACCATGAATTAGTTAGTATGCCCAGATTTCTGCTGATTTTTCTCTTTCCAATGATATATAAGATGCCTATAGTCAGATAAATCGCCTTTGATAGAGGTCTCTCAGTCTACTTCTATGGGCCATCCCAGGCCCACTGGAAGGCATATTTTAAGAAATCTAGGGGCCCACATCCAAAACTACAGGCCATTGGCTCCTGGGCCAGCGTTAGTGTCTACCCCTGATTATGCAAAACAGATAGTGCTCAAGTCTAAACTTTGTCTTAGATTCTTTGTATGTCCTAAGCGTTTTGTAAACGCTCCCCTGCAAGTGCAATAGCATGCATAATTTTCTCAGAATGTTTATTATAAATTGGTTCCGTTGTACTAGTAATGATATACAGTCATTAGATGTTGACTGACTCTCCCAAAGCTGACTGTATCTTCTGCCAAGTGAGTACAGTAAAGCTTTCATATTTGTACACCAGTTATCCTGTCCCTGTTGTCAAATGTAGTGTAGTTTAATGCAACATCTCCAGAGAATATGTGATTCCTTAAAGCTTACAACTTTTTCCTAATATTTATACACCCTTATTTCCTGTCGAGCCCTCAGAGGTACTCCACCTGTGTCAGCATACACTGCAGCTGAAGTTTTCTGTTTCCTTAGCCCAAACATAGACTTCAGGTGCTAGTACGGTAATTTAGATGAATCAATTCACACAAATATAGGCATGCATGCAAGAAAATCCACCAAATCTCCATTGTTGAAAAAATGACCACTCCCTAAGATGGTGATTTGATGTCAAAACTAAATATCCAGTTATTTCCATCTCTACTTGTTAATTTGTGTTTTCAAGTAAAAATTTGGACTCTTTTTGGAAGGTGGCCAAAATAGCCCCTACCCGGCCAAAATAAATAGCCCTGTTTTACACAATTACAGTCCTTGCGTGCCATCACTCGTAATTTCTGACTAGGTTAGTTGAAACATTACTTTGTATCGGCATCCATTGTATACCTACGGTATACGGCCTTAGCTGGTTTGATTATCAGCCAATGAAATGACACCAACTATTCACTGCGGTCCTCTCGGGGGCCAACTGGTATCCATCTGATAGGTGTTATCAATAGAACTCCCTGATAACAAGCTTCAGTAATGGCGGCGCCCATGGGACAACCTGCTAACCCGGAATACACCGGTAGCTATGACCTGCAAGTGATTGGATGTCCCTGGTTGACAGTGCTTGACAAATCTGTTTGAAAGCAGTGTGTCCAGCAGGAAAATGTTGTGTCTTAGCCCTTTAGGTCAATGTATGATACTGGCTTAGGAGCTGTGTCCACTGGACACAACTTGAAAAATAAGTTGTGTCCAGAGAAATATTTTTGTGTCCTGGGCACTTGTAAAGTTGTATGGGTGACAAACCTGCAAAGGGAGCGATCAATCGCATCCCTTTTCGGAAATACTGTAAAGACACACCTTGACTTTGGGAGAATGCTAAAAATCACCCTGGAAATCTGAAATGGTTGTCATTCCTTACTATACCGGTAGTCTATATACCAGTAAGTATTAAAACCCCTGAAATAGCTTTATGTTATGGCAGGCCTTTTTGGAATTAGAATGAAAGTACGGCTTATAGGTGGGTATATTATTTACAGTTTATCAGCAGGAAAGTAACCAAAATCAAGGTCCTTCTGTATCTTATAGCCTTTCCTTCAACTAAGGGTGTGCGTAAGCTTACATGCAGGATGCGTCTTTTACGCGACATATTATGATATTATTGTTACTGGGTAGTCATTGTTGTGCACATTGACATTCCATACAGTAACCTCTAAAAGTAACAACGTAAATCAATTCGAGAAGGAAAAGCCAAAGAAAATGAATATGTTCCAACATGGAAAAGGAAATGTAGGCAGGGAGAAATTTTTAAAACAGTAGATAGGTGTCGCTTGATATATGCCTATGTTTATTCATGTGGGTGGCCTCAGCTATTTAGTAGGCTGTTATACTATTATGCAATTACAATACCGTAAATGGACTGGGTAATGGTCGTGGAGCAAGTCTATTCACCTAATAATGACTTGCACTTTTGGGGGCACCAACAAGAAGTACATGTTGCATCATAGGTGTGTGTGTTTATCCCCACCAAAATCCGGGATCTTCTATTAGTCCAATTCATCTAATTATGAATACATACCCGGTTCTTGGAGTAAAGAATAACTTTTACACATTTTGGCCGGTCATCTGTAAAAATAACATCCAAAATATCCTAGAAGCAGTGGGGGGCGGCAGGGAAACTCTACTTTTTGTGCCATCATTTTTTTTCTTTCTTTATTTTTTCTTTACCTTTCTCTTTTTTCTTTTCTTTTTTGGTTGTTTTTTGCAACAGGCAACATCAAATAATTTATCGAGCAAAGGTACATAGTATGGATATCAGGTAAAGCCGTTATTCTTAATACGTCAGTTAAAAAATTATTCTCTAGAGGTCAGGTAAGATTAATTCTGGTATGTCTAGCTATCAACAGGGGCCGCAAGATTTCATGCGAATGCTCAGGATTTTTTTCTCTCTGAATCCCTGTGCATGTGTGTGTGAAACCCACTTGTTTCTTTTATGCCTACCATGTGACCCAACTCAAGAGTAGATGGAAAAGTTGAAATTTTTTTTTATCTCAACTAACTAGAATGGGGCGTACCAAGCAGCGCGCCCGCAAGAGTCGGAACAATCGAAATGGTGCCCAGTCACAGGCTCCCACACCCCGCGTCCAGTCAGAACCAGCGACACCCCGTGCTCGGTCAGAGCCAGGTATATCATACGCCCCAGCATCCACAGCCCCTACATCCTCATCCGCTACAGAGGTGAATCCATCCAACAGCGCCCCTCTACACTCAGTCCAGCAGGGCAGGGTACAGAAATCAGGTAAAATCACACCCGCAAGGATGTCACAGACGGCACCCCATATATACTCAGCCCCTGCAGATGGCAAAGGTAGCAAAATTGTCTTTCAAAATTTTCAGACTTGGTTTGTAGTCAGCCCTTACTGATACATGTATGGATGATGTCTGATTGTTTGAAATAACCATGTGCAGATTGTGCACTATTTGGACACACAATTTCATTTTTGTATGAATTTTTCTTTACAAAGAAAGTTCTACTTTCACTGAATGAATTTCGAGATATATGTGCAGAAATATGTCGGGAAAAAAAACCCAGGTTCAGAGACCCCCAGTTCCAAGTCCCTGTGGTCCTTAACATCAACGATCACATTACATGTCAGTCTAGGCCATTTTCGCTTGCCCCGATCCGGTTAACCCGGTCGACCGGCTGTACCCATCAGGCATACACAAAAGCTACACCCCGGATGTACCAGATCAAGTCACCCGGTAGACCGAAGTGCCTCACGCGAAAGTGGCCCAAAACTTCCTCAGTTTGTATAGTGATGCCCCCTGTTTTTATATTAATGACCAAGTGCTCATCGTTTTATTCATTTCATGTAAAAAATAATATCTGGAAAAACTATAGTTCTTAAAGGTCTTGGAAGTATTGACCCAAAGAAATTAGGGTCAGCTCTTTTGCCAGTTAGATACTGGTTACTGGAAACACTTCAATATTTTAGGGCAAAACAAACAAGCACGCACGAAGTCCAAGAAAGCTAAGCGTCTGAATAAACAGGGAAACGTTGGTGGTAGAAGTGGACCCAGAAAGATGTCGGAAATGAAGCACCATACTTTCACACTGCCTGTGGCAGGGAAAGGTAGTTATATGGAATATTACTTGTGTAACTTTGTGCAATGAATATCACATACCGGTAGTTAGGTGAATTATAATACACTGCATGCTCCCATAGTTATAGATACTAACTCTACAGCCCTCAGGCTGGATAGGTATATTGACAGTCAAAGCAAGAACTGTTGAAAACAAAAAACGGGGGGAGGGGGATAAATTTTGAAAAAAAAAATAAATAAATAAAAAATAAACGCTAGCTTCTGAAATGCATTACATCAGTGTATGGTGTTCATCATTGCAGTCAGAGATAAATAATGCCCTACATAAGACTATTGGCTATCTTTATCATGCCTTTATCTGTTTTTGCAAGCTTTGGCTCCCAAGGAAGGATCCATTGATATCAATATCCCAATAAGTAATCCTGAAGGTCACATCCTGAACAAGTAGATGTGTTGTCTCTGCCGGTTCAGATTAAGGACTTTATTTGTAAGGACTTTGCATTCTTTGGTCACTTGAATAGTTATTACCATTTCAACAGAAAAAAAACGCAAAAGGGAGAATATATACATTTGAGAAAATGTCTTGCCTGATTTTCCTAGAAGGTGCAATAGTTTTAGCTTTGACTGATTTCACATACCATATGAATCACATTATTTTTTTTTAATTCTTGCATGCGGCATTTTATCTATGTTGTGTAGGTGAATTAGATAAGATATTTGGTTGACATGATCTGATAACATACCCTACTAGTTACAGAAGTTTATATCTACCTGTAGTCTATTCAATGTCATAATTGAGTGGTGAAGTGGAATATAAACATCACTACTGGCGGTAGCCCTAAAACTGATGCATGGGCCCATAACACACTTTACACACACCAAGTTAGCTCAAGTAAACCAGCTCCAATCCATTCACAAACAAAATATTTTCCAGATGTTCACATGGTGATAGATTTTGCAATAGTCACCCATCCCCTTTTCTATGCCCTGGATCTGTCTCTGATTACATAGCGTAGTTTCTCATTGTCCCTGATTTATTGGGACTGGTTTTGTCAATAATTCTCGCCTAAAACTGAAGCCAGTTTTTTTAACGATATCATTGTACATTACATACCTCGTAAGAAGTTTTATTTGAGCCTTAAGTTTTGGAGTGAATGGACTTGTATATTGTTTTGATTTGCATGTTTGCATTGGTGATGTCTACTTAAATTAGACCTAGAAAATCGTTATAGTCACGAAACTCTACCCATCCTACCTATTTTTGGTGATCCTGCATTTCTTAAGACCTTTCAGAGAAAAAAAGTTTTATAGGGTTATGGATTCAGTGCCTATTCCCATCAACTATAGGAGATAAAGACTCTCTGTACTCTCTCTGCATCAACTTTGTACCCATTTGTTCAAGGCCACCAAATTACATTCTGTTCATATGTTGGTATGCAGCCTTGGAAAGTCTGTATACTCGCCAGGGTTACATTCATGTATAAACAGATGCATTAAAACTCTTTTATTCTTCTAAGTTAAATGTAATGTCAGCCTAGTTATGTTTTTTAGACACTTTAGGAGACACCTTGCTTGCACGCACTCTGCCCTAAGTGTTGGTTGTTAAAGTGAATGTGATTGTGTTCATTAACGATATGCAGTGTGCCATTAACCAATGAGTTATATTCAGGATTTATATATCAAAACCTGATTCAATTTCAATCCATGTCTTCCTCTTCATAAATCTGATCTGCTTCAAGTATTGATAAGAGTTTCAATGATCAATAGTTTTATAGCGTCTTGGCTTTCTCAATGTGTAAAGAGCATTTTCAAACGTGCCAGTAGTCCAGTACCCGCTAATCGCATTCACTAGTTGTCAAAATTCCTTTATTCTGTTTTCTATTGTTGTTCCAATAAATTAGATATGTTTTATCTCTGCTGAATATAGTGTGAACTCAGATTTAACACTGTATTTGTCACATCATAGTGTCCAGGATGAACGGTTGTTTGGAGCTCCCTCTACCAGAGGACACGTTACAGCACCTTATAGCAGAGGCCAAAGACTTCATGTTCTCACACGGTGAGTACAATTTGTTTCATTTAGGTAGCCTCAAGGGTGCCTGAAATTCTGGACCTTAGGCTCTGTATACTAGGAAGATACAGGTAACTGGAGACTTGAGAACTACTGCTCTCACTGTAATACCTCAGGTATAATATAGTGTAGCGGAGAGGCTCGTCCGCCGAATGACTGCCACGCCGTCATTCGGGGAAAGTCTCAACGCTCGGGAGTGGTCCGCCGAAACGCTGCACGAGAGGCAGCGTCCCGGTGGAGACTTGTATATAAAGCGCGACTAGTTCCACCGGAGGGGAGATCCAGCCGACAGCCCGAGGTGAACAGTCAAGCAGCTAGCTCCCGGAGGAGGTTGCAGACGACATTTCTACTAGCAGATGGCATTTAGATGGTGTGGCCAAGGAGTGCCAGGGCAATAAACCAAGCGAGTTAATTTTACTCGACGGGTTGTGTTCTTCGATCATTCATAATACGAACGGGCGCTACAATACCTTATGAATAAATTCATGAGAGTGGGATTCAATCACAATCGGCCAGTGGCCTGCAGTAGACCAGCGTTATGCTTATGTTCCACTGTGCAACCTTGGAAGTAGGTCACATCCGCTTATATGTCGCAACCTGACTTTAGGAGAATCCTCAAAGCCATGTCAGAGGTTGAGGTTTGGTTTTGTGGTATTCTATATTGTTAGAAACCCACATATAAGCCTCACCCTGAGTCCATATCAAACCTATAAGCCACATCTCAGGTCTGACTTGTTTCTGAGCCGTGGTCTAAATGCAGGGGTTTAAATATATCCTATCTTTTTCTAATACTCTATCCTATTTGCCATTGTAGGCCTGGTGATGCGAAGCCGGGAGGAGCCCGGTAACCCTGACATGGTGTCCCATGCGCCGTTCACACTACTTCCCAGCCCAGTGCCGCGTCACTGCTTCATGCACGCCCAGGACATCCAGCAAGACATCAATACCCTCATGTACAAAGTAGCACATGACTACGAGTTCCTCAAGAACTGTCTGAAAAGGTGGGTCATTCATCTCTCCTTTTTTTTTATTACGTTATTATTATTTGCCGATGCACCAATTCTAAATGATGGTAAAAAAAAATATGAGTATTACATGAAGGAAGGATTTTTTCTTCATATCTCAGATTTTTAAATGTTAAATTTTAGTGCCATAAAAAATGATGACTTCACATCGCGACTCTGGGATGTCTATGAACAAGTACGCAAAGCAGAAATCAAACAGGTTGGTACAATTTATACGGACATCGACCTCTCTATTATACCTTAGAAACATTTTAACTAAAGACCTCTCCTATCACTCATAGAGATGGGTGTATCAGTACTCAATTCCAATATAGCAGTCATGTGAAGGCATTCGGATTATTTCATTTCTGTTCAGGTATTAGATTCTTGTATTTAATCTTCCATTGAATTCAATGATTTACGTTTCAAATACCTATAATGGCCCATAGAGAAGGTGTACAATCTAATGCAGGGGCCTACACGGAAACATATAAAATGCTCAGGCCACACCAAATTAAAAAGTTGGTCTATTTCTATTTTAAAGAAATGGTGTGGCAGGGCGAAATTTATATTTTTTCAATTTTTTTTATTGTCTATGGATTCTTTCTATCAAATGTGAGGAGCGGGAATTTCTTTTTGGAGCGGATGGGGATCTGCAGACCTTCAGCTTTCTAATGAGGGGTCTGCTATTTCAGAGTCTCTCAGTTCATGTGTTGCTTCATTATATCTGGCAATAAAAAAAATCCAAAATTTTATAAAATGATGAAGGCGCAATCCGTAGACAAAATATTATTCAGAAAAAATTAAAATTTGCATTTTCTAAAATATGATGCGGGAAATCCATAGACCAACTTTTTTATTTGGTGTGGCCTTATCGTGTGTTTCATTTCTTTATGGACGATTATGTCTATTATTTGAATATTGACAGCCATTTGACCTGGCTGTGCTGCGATCGGACTACATGCTAGATTCGGGTATTCCGACCACTGACTTAATCGCCAGCAACACAAAGGTAAATATCGACCAGATCAAAATCAAGCAAATCGAGATCAACACCATAGCATCAAGTTTTGGCGGACTGTCTAAAGAAATTATCACCTACCACAAGTGAGGGAAACAAGAGTTTACTTCTTTTTTATTTCTCCTTTTTTTTCTTTTTTACCTTAACTGTCTTGTTTTCATGTTGGCCTTGGAGCAACTGAGATATGGCATAACTTGAAACTGAAACTGTATGTTATTCGGTAGTTATTCGGTAGAATTGCGCATGTTAGAGAAATTTGGATATTTTCAGTAGATAACAAATTAGATAATGTCAAGTGGAAATTTCTCTTAAAAAAGTAGGTAATACTAAAAGACCACCTGGCATGAATTATATTGATGTGCCATACCATGATTAATCCAAGTGCCATGTAACTAATAAACATATTAAAGCAGTACCATTTTTACAACATGGCTAATTGACATAAACTAGTATGCACATTGTAGAAGGAAATGAGTAGTTAACTTAACTATGGATACTTTAAACTGATGATTCCAGGTTCATGCTCGCACAAATGCACCAGACTAGAAAAGCCTCCTTTCAAGTAAGTCACGGACATTTTCTGCACCAAACATGTATAATTAACAATTTTTGACACACACAAAATTGTCACTGACGAACTGTTTGATCGCATTAAGGGCCGGCCAGTCTGGTCGTAGAATATCTACGACTACGACGGGAAATCCACGACTACGACGCGATTTTCCCACAATTTCCAAAGTTGTGCATACCAAACTTTCACGATTTTAAAATCGTGAGATTTTGGCCCATTTTTGGAGTCGTAGGACTATGCCACACTGTACGATTTTTATCCCTGATTTTCTGGCCGAAAAAATCGTGTCGTACTTCTTATCTTCCTACGACCAGTCTGACTGGCCCTTTATTCGTTTCCCTGCAGAACCAGACACTGAGACAGCTACATGTAATGCGAACATATATCAATATTATGTGCCCGAAGGCGTTTTTCCATTTAATGTTAATTCCCCTGTATAAGCCACATCCGCAAATAACTCTCATTCTGTCTTTAAGACAATGCTACACATATAAGCACAAATTAGGGAAGTACTAAGCCCCGAAGCTTGTGTACCTATTCTGTGGTATAAGCTTCACCTGGGGCCTGACAAATGATGTTTTAGTACTGTTGTATAGGGCTAAATACCCTCGTATAAGCCGCACCCTGACTGTAGGAACATTGTATAGAGGGGCAACGTTCAACTGTAGGCCATATACTGGTAAGAACATGATTAGAGAATTAAAGAAGAAGAAAGTTATGAAATAACAGGCAGAACCCACTTTTGTGTATCATGTGAGTGAAATGTTTTCTTTTTATTTTCTTCGTCAGATACCAGGTAACAAGGCTGTCTATGCTATCGCAACAGGAATGGTGAGGGCCTGGAAGCTGTACAAGCAACAGGAGTAAGTGATATACAGTGAACAAAAGTAGAGTTAAATAGTCAAGAAACCTGAAAAAGAAATTTCGATTCTGGAAAGCAGCTCAATAGATGGATAGGGCTATGTTTTTTACTGCTAAAAAACACATAGAAATTAATGTTTATCTCGGCGGTTCTGATTGATTATAAACACTAAATTTAACAACAGCAAATGTAATATCGGGAACATACTCACAAGTATAAGTATGTACCAACAACAACTATACTGTACGAAAATGTAGGACAAAAGATAGTTCTAAAATTTTACCGACATCTATGAATACATTTTAAATAGATAGGAGACAAATTATTTATATATGTATAGCAATATATTGTGGCGTAGACAGAGGGTGAGTTGGTGGAAGCAAAACTATCCTGGCATGGGGGCGTGAAAGCTGCCGATCCTGGAGTCACGTTACGAGCGAACATCGCCTATCGGTGTTTGGGGGAACGGTCCACTGGGGCTGGCACCGTGCCAACGGTGTCAGCGTCAGGGGAACGGCCAGCGTATATATAGTTGTGTTTCTCTGATAGTCAGTCCGGGGTAGCACGCTGGTCGAGCCTCATGAGGAGGGATGTCCTAGATGTGGAAAGGTATCAGAGATATTCACCGACGGATTAGATGTCGTGGCCCGAAGCCAGGCAATAAACAGTGTTGATACCCAAGTTGACGGAGTCATCGTAATCCTTTCTCCCGAAGATAACATTGAATACGTGAAGGTTACAATATATACAGATCCTAAAATAACTCATTTATTATTTGACATTTTCAGAATCGATTCACGACCACCAGAAACTGCGCCTTTCTTCCGAAGACCGTAAGATAACATTCTTATCCAGCATTAGATATGTAACAAACTGTAAACTAAAGTACTCTTTGGTGTATGAGGACGGTCATTCTGACACTGGCCAATTGACCATGAAACATGATATTACTGATTGATAATAGATTCACTGCTTCAGTAAAGCCTTTGATTATTAGTTTGATATTTATAAAGCAGGTTTGTAGGGTTTCCTACGTTTTTGGAGTGAAAAGGGTGACATTTTTATATCAAATAAATGCAACACCTACCTCATCCTCATGTATCAACGCAGTGCTGGAGAGTTGCTGATACCATTACATTTTTACAAAAGGCTGACTATGAGGGGGTATGAGATAGAAGATGACTTGGTAGTTTGAGCAAGGAATCAGGGATATTCCATTTCAGTTTCCTACTTCATGTTTCAAGTAAAAGTCATTTCAATGTTACATATATGTAGCGAACGCGACCTTGATACACCACGGTCACTTGTCGCTTACCATATCACTTATATCATTGCTGCCATCATTAGGGCGGCCATTCTGTTTGTGGTTCAGGAGAACGAAAGAAACGTCTATGACCAACGGGTCCTCGAGTATGCTGTGGATCGCTTACATCCTGGGCTAAACGTGCTAAGGAAGACCATTGCAGACTTGTCTGAATCAGCACGTCTCGATGAAGACAATAGGCTATTTGTGTGAATACCAGTCTATATTTTCTTATACATTTTTGTTTAATAAGTGAGGCGAAATATCTGTTGTTTTTTTATGATATTTTATTATGCACAGAAACGTAATGATTAATGAGGAAAATATCTGACCAAACATCCATGATGTTGATAAGTGTCAAATCCAAGCCTTCTATACAACCATCAGATATATTCACAATCAGTAAAAGTGAAAAATGCAACAGTAAAGCGTAGTGCAATATTAATGAAGGCGACTTCTATGTTCCTTTTGTTAAGTAAAGTATTTTGTCTTATTCCAGGAACAATAAGGAGATAGCCGTCGTCTATCTACGTGCACTGTACACACCAAACGACCTCAACTCACACAGGGTGAGGCCAACTACTTTATTTTAGTTATGTTATATACATATACAAGTGTACGTTTGCATGTGTACTTGGGAGTACATGTTGTAGCTTGTGGGAGCTGGAGGTCTTTGTTTTGACAGAAAGCTTATCAACCTCACAAAGAAATCTCATTCTTTAGACCTAGTGGCCACTTGCTGGTTTTGTTCAACCGGGGACCTTTCCCCTGCCAAAAGTTATTTGGTTTGAATAGGTTCTAGCTGGGAGGAAGACTTGTACCTAGTGTGTAGGCCCGGGTCAAGGCAGATCCAAGCTTGTGATACGAGGTCATTACAGGGACGCAGCTGGGCAGTCAACTAGGCCCCTGATGCTACTGGCAGTGGGGGCCTATTGCATGTAATGGGTGCCCAGTGGGGGGGGGGGGGCAGCTGGGACTCAGTCGCAACTTGTCCAGCCTGCCTCTAAATTGTCTAAGCATGTAGAGATGAACTACTCTGTGGTCATAGTGACTTTGCTTTTGAAAAATAAAATTTTCAAAGATTTAGTTTTCTTAGAAAAAAATCTCACTTAAAGAAAAAAAGCAAAAAAAAAACAATACAACACACTGTAAATATTTTGTAGTGAGGCCTTCTCTTTGAAGCACTCACTGTGTATATGTTACAGGACTGGTCAGTGCGGCTACTCCTAGAGCGTTCATTGGCCATCAAGTGTCCATCAGTAAACTACCAACTGGCTGGCACCAAGAAAGTACAGCAAGAGTTGGCGCGACCTGGTGTGCTAGAAAAGTACATCGATAATCCAGAATCCATACAGCGCATACGGGACAGCTTTGCTGGACAATTTAGTCTGGACATGGTGTGTTTGTATTTCTTTTTCTCTTTTTTGTAAATCATTATTCTTCGACGCAACCACCAGAGGTTGCGGCAACTACACAGGAGATGGCGGTGGCACCAGAAGTCAGTTCTAGCTGCGCATGCGCAAAAGATAGGATGTTCAAAAGCATGTGGAGAGACTGAGGTAAGAAATCATTGAATTTTCATAGTTTTTTCTACCTGACAGTCGTTAATTCTTTTGTTTTAAGCGAGTTTAAGCCTTATACTCGCCATACCTAGCTGGATTTGATCGTTATTGGGTAATTTCCAGCGTTTTTCTTCGATAAAAATTTCGAAGTGGCCAATCCCCCGATTATCACTCAAACACACATGCGTTTCAAGCCTTGGCGAGGTTGTTAACACCGTTTACTTGCCTTTTGGCGAGTTAAGAACTTGATAATCGCAATGTAAGGGGTGGATTTGGTCTAGTTTAAAAAATTGGCCAAGAAATAAAAATATTTACGGTTTTACGACATCCCTATGTATGCTAACAGTTGTTGGCACTTTAACGACATTCCAGTCACCTCTAGAACCTATTTTCGACAAACAAGGTGGCGGCGCCCATGAGGGATGCGCGTCAGGGCAAAAGTTGATCGAATAGAATGATTTTAACTCAATCTTAATATATTCTATGCCTGGAACTGTAAGTAATTACATTTTAATAGAGATTTTAGTTTGTTACTTGTTGATATTCAGTTTAACATTGTTTATGGCCTTTTGGCTACTTTGTTGTGAGTGATATTAAGTTAAACTAACTTGAACAGAGGGAGATGCTGTCACTATAGTGACACATCTACTAAGGTGAGTCCCTCTAGTTCGACTGAGAAGGTTTCTCTTTATCAAATAGATTGTTGTGTCGCTACTATGCTTCCTTATGGAATTCAGGTAGTTGACCAAACCAGCTTGCTGGGGGTTTCAATCTTAGATACTGGAAAGTTTCTCTAAGCCCAGTACATAAAATTCTTCGCCTATAGGCCAAGAGGCAAGGTTGGACTCTGCTGTGTGAAATTCAGGCAGTTATTCATATTTCTCATCATGCCTAGCTGGATGATAGAAATCACTGATAGTGTACAGGAAGGTTACTTACACACTAAAAGGTTGTGGCTGGCTACACAGATACCTCTGTTACCCATAACAGTTGCCTCCAAGTGACATCTCCAGACCTGAGGTTGGATTTGCAGACTTGTGGTCTACAAGACCGATAGAGGGAGTGTACAGGACAAGACACAAAAAGCTTTAAGCTTCTGCCTTGTGAGCCTTGGCAGTTTACTCCGATCTCCCCGCTTAACCATTAATGGGCAAGTGATGAATATTGTTGGCCTTTCCCCAGGGGGAATTAAGCCTGAGAGAAGTGTCAAAGGTGGTAGCAAAACTGTGAACAGAAAAACAGTGATTACCCACACCTATGCCGAAATTTTTTTTCGCACAGATAATTATCCTTGAAATGATCCTGAGGCAATAACAGAACCTTGTTTCTGCTTTTTTGCAGACCTGATGAACAAGATCTGGGACTCTACTAGTCGGAAAGTAATAACCCTGACACAACAAACCACTGTCATTGAACGAGTCATGGCGGATGCCGTCAAAGGTATGAGGCTTGGAGGCAACAGCCAGCAGGCCGCCGACAACAATGAAGGCGAGAAAAACGGACCCAGCACATCCAACCAAGGCAATGAGTGCAGAGACCACAATGTTAGTGGTGGCGAGGGCGATGGTGATTACGGGGAAGAGGACGATGTAGAAGATTGGGAATACTACCCATACGGAGACTACACTGACGACGACTCGGAATCCAGCTCTGACTCCTAGTTCGAGCAGTGGTAGCGAGTCAAGATCATGCTCCCGATCGTACACCAGAAAACGATAACGCAGCTACAGTAGGTCACGCACGAGGGGCAGGTCCCGGAAAAGGAAGTGCTCCAGGTCACCGGGCAGGGAAAAGTCGAAGTAGATCGGCATCGAGAGAAAGGAGGCGGAGTAGGTCGAGTGGCCGAAAGAGACGGAAGCACAAGTCCCGCAGCAGATCTCCTAGAAAACACAAGAGTAAGAAGAAGTCGGGGGGGAAGAAATGTAAACACACTCACGTGTCGGGAGACGAACTAGCCAAAAAGTACCCAGCACCGAAAAATGTGACAGCAATGCAGATTCCGGAAATCGACCCGGCCATAAAAAAGGAACTGCAGAAGGACTACACCACATACATAGTGCCGGACAACTACCTCATGAAGACCCAAACCGCTATACAATCGGCGATGACTGCGCTGTTTCCTCTCCTGGAGGAAGTCGTAAAGAGGGAAGATGGAAATGAAGACCTCAATGACACTGGGGAGTCAGCCTTGCGGGCACTGGAGCTGTTGGCGTATGCCAATAATTCGCTGGTCCGGCGTAGACGATAAAACCTCAGAGTGCACATCCACAAAGACATCTCGCAGGAGGTTATGGAGGGTCCCATGGGGGGCCCTACCCTCTTCAGACCCGCACTCAAGATTGTGGCGGACACCAGGAGCAGCTGGAGAAAACCCGAAAAATAATGTTCCGACCCTGCTCCAAATTGAAGTTCCGGAGAGCTGACCGAACAAAGAAGCGGAGGTCGGATTTTCGACCTTGAGGGGCCGATCGTGGGGGCGGAGGCTACCGGAGCAGACGTCTCAGCTGGGGGCGAGGCCGGGGCGGACCCCCTAACCGAGGATGAGGAGCCGGGTCCAAGTACAACAAAAAGGACTAAAGCATGTCGGTCCCGCCGAACCAGTTAACCCTTCCTTGACTTTGAATAACACACCCCAAACTTTTTACGCTGGTCAGATTCTATTGATAGCTGGCAGGATCTCACCTCCGACCCCTGGGTACTGAAAAACATACAGGGGATTGAGATTCCCTTCCTGGTATGCCCAGTCCAGGAAAGGGTCCCCTATCCCTACACGATCAAAGATATTGCCCACTCCGTCCTGGATGAGGAGGTAGAGAGAATGTTAGCGAAAGGGGTGATAGAAACTACTAACAGAGAAAAAGGGGACTGGATCTCGTGTATTTTCCCTAGAATGAAAGCCAACGGGGAAGTCCGGATCATTCTGGATCTCACAGAGCTGAACAAGCTCATTCCCTTTGAGCATTTCAAGATGGAAAGCTTGCAGACTGGATTGGATTTAGAGAGACAGGGGTTTTACATGGCCTCTGTGGATCTGAAAGATGCTTACTATTCTTTTCTTGTGAGAGAAGAGGACCGCAAGTACCTCAAGTTCGCCTGGGGAAACAGGCTGTTCCAGTACCGGGTCATCCCGAATGGTTTCGCGTATGTACCAAGAGTGTTTATAAAGCTGCTTCTCCTGTCTTTGCCACCCTACGGAAACAGGGGTGTATAGCTTTCCCCTACATAGATGACACTTTCATTGTGGGGAAAACATATGACGAGTGTTTGCTAACCACCAAAACACTGGCCGAAATGCTTGACGAACTTGGCCTGGTCATCCAGAAAAATCTGTCACCACGCCTACCACTTCCCTAGAGTTTTTGGGTTTCATAGTAAACACAAATAAAATGGAAGTCACGCTGCTCACGGGGAAAGTGGAAAACTTTAGGTCACTAGCAAAAGAAATTCTGGATAAAGACGAAATGAGTATCCGGGAGGTGGCAGGTTTGGTGGGCATGATGGTAGCCTATACAAAAGGGGTGGAATATAGTCTAGCGCACATAAAGGTTTTAGAAAGATGTAAAAACAGAGCCCTCAAGACGGTCGGAGGTGATTTTGACGCCCTCATGACGCTCACGGAGGAAGCCAAGGATGATATTACCTGGTAGCTAGACAACGTGGACCACACTGCTTGTCATATAAGGAACAGGGCCCCAGATATCACCATTGACACCGATGCAAGCATGGCCAGTTGGGGCGCTTATCTAGGTGAACACACCATAGGGGGCAGATGGTTGCCTGAGGAAAAGGACCATATCAATGTCCTGGAACTTCGGGCTATTAACCTTGCCCTACATAGTCTAGGTGACATGGAGAAGTCTCATGTGCATGTTCAGACTGATAATATGACTGCCCTTCACTATGTCAACAAAATGGAATGTGTTCGATCCCCTGCTTGCACTAAGATAGCAAAATTCATCTGGGCTTGGGTAGAGGCAAGGAGAGCCTGGGTCACGGCATCTTATGTGCCGGCATCCTTAACATAAAAGCAGACAGAGCTTCCAGGGTGTTTAATGACATTCTGCAGTGGGGTCTGGCTGACCGGGTTTTCCGCAGACTTGTCCGTAAATAGGACACGCCTGACATTGACCTCTTTGCCTCTCGCACAAACCTCAAGTGTCCCCAATACTGTTCCTGGAAGCCAGATCCAAGGGTGGCGTGGGTGGATGCCATGTCAATGCCTTGGGAGGGAATTAATCCTTATGCATTTCCTTCTTTTAGTCTCATCCCCATGTGCTGAGGAAACTGGAAGCGGAAAACCCTTGAAGGCTGGTCCTGGTCATCCTGGACTGGCCGTCAAAGCCATGGTAACCTCTCCTCCAAGGAGCTGCCGAAACAATAACTGTGCACAGGCGGAGAGGGAACCTCCTCCCTGCAAGACCAACAATAGACGGGGGCTTCATGGAAGGGCTACCTTTAAAGGCTTTAAAGTTTTAGAACAAGATCTGGTTCAGAACAGGGGCTGCGACAGGAAAACCGCACAAGAAAGCTGGTCCATTGGGACAAAGAAGGTATATGAAACTAACATGTCCCAGTGGAACACTTTTTGTATTATCCATAGAGTTTCCTTGCGCAGCCCTTCACCCTTTGAAGTCTGCAGATTCCTTAGGCTCCTCTCGGAGATGGGGAGGGCTTTCGGGACCATCAATGCGTGCTGTCTGTACTGGTAAAAGCAAGCTTGAGAACGGGAAAACCATAGGCTGTGACTATTGGGTATGCAGAGCCGTGCAGACAGCATACCGAAAGAACCCCCCCATCTCCCAGGTACAATACTTTCTGGGATGTCAGGTTGGTTTTTGATATGTTTCGAAGATGGGGACCAAATGAGAACCTGATTTTGAAATTCCTGGGGTTCAAGTTAGTTATGCTGGTGTTCCTGGTGTCGGGCCAGAGGGGCCAAGTCATCCCAGCGATGGATATCCGCAACATGGTTTGGTTGCGCTGTGTGATCTGTGAGGTTTGTGTTGAAAGGTCTGATGAAGACGGCACGCACGGGGGAGCCCCTCAAAGAACTGGTTTTTGGAACTATTCCTTTTCCTGTCCTTTCACAAGCCTTTTGGGGAGATATCTCAGGATTCATCGAAAAGGTGGATCCTCGCAGTTCTATCGGCGGCTGGGGTTGATACAAGAGTGTACCGAGCACATTCCACCAGAGGGGCCAGCACCTCCACTGGAGGAAGACTTGGAGTGTCCACGGCAGTGATGCTTCGCCACAGATCTTGGAAATCAGCCAAGACCATGGCAAGGCACTACAACAAGCCGATAGAGGATCCCAAGCCCCCAAAAACTGCTCGAAGACTGGGTTGAATGAAAAACCAATTCTTCCGAGTCCCGTGCGGACGTCTGCAGGTTTCACTGGACTACCAGGGTTACGGTGCTAAATTACTGGTCAGACATATTTAGTTGTTCATATACGGTTTACACCAATACAGGTTACATAGGTGCTATTTAAGGAAGTGTGAATTGAAAGGAAAAGACTCAAATATGATTTGCCCATCAGAGGGAAATGCTAGTCGCCCCGTCATCTGTACCAAATGGAAATAGCAAAGCTTAAGCTGAGACTGCGACGTATAGTCAGCAAATTATAGTCAATAAAGTAGTAAACTGAGAACTAATCATGAGTTCATGAGTCTGTGTGTGGGTTTGTACTGAGGGTACTATGTATGCCCCGGGGACCATACCTTAGGGGAGGGTTAATCCTCACAGTGGATCTAATGAACTTTGAAGTCTCCTGTGTAGTTACCGCAACTACCTCTGGTGGTTGCGTCGAAGAGTATATAATTAATCGAGGACTTACCCAAGTGAGTGTGAAGATTAATTGTTGTTCTTCGAGCAACACCAGAGGGTTGCGGAGTACACAGGCTCGCCCGTTTTCTCCCTAGGATAGTAAGATTACTGTTCACCATAATCTTAAAACTACAATACGTCAGAAAAGCGAATATTAATGTAGAAATTCCTGTGTACTCATGTTATAAATTTTCAGCACGATCCACTGTCCGCATGATACAAACTGACTTCAGCGGTGCCAGCGCCATCTCCTGTGTACTTCGCAACACTCAACAATTAATCTTCACACTTACTTGAGTAAGTCCTCAATTAATTATATATTAGTAAAGAGAACAAGCAGCTAAATTCCATGCAGCTGCAAAACCCCATACCGCATTTTATACTGTTGGCTACTATATTAAATGTAGTACACTGCGTATAAGTAACACCTAGAATTTGGGCCTTAAGAGCTGTAAAGGTCAGGGAGGAGAGGTTAGTGGGAATGTTAAGCCGTGAGGCATTAAAACCAATGCGACCTGTAGAAATATTGAATACAGCTCTATGATGAAAAACAATTTTTGATTTGCATCTGAATTTTCTCACAATGGACTTGTAGGGTGAGGAGGGTGATGCAACAGTTGCCATGGCAATGGCATCACCGGAGAAGTATGTGCTGAAGCCCCAACGTGAGGGAGGAGGTGAGTTGTCTTGGACCGTATACTTTGTTATTTCATGCCTGTGCCCCATGTGGTATTCATATTGATCGTGGTCACAAAGTAATAAGTTAACCCCCTCAAAAATAAAGAGATTGAACTCTGCTTTATATTACTGATAACCATTCTAAATTGCACAAGCTCCCATGCTAAGGCAGCAATAACAAACAGCCAAAAAAAACCCGAGTGCACAGAACCTATACTCCCTTTGGATTTAAATGATTCCTTAACTTCACCTGTTGGCAGGTAACAATATATTTGGGGATGACATCAAGTCGACCCTGGAGGAGATCGGACAGTCAGAGGAGCGGACGGCGTATGTGTTGATGGAGCGCATACACCCAGTACCTGTAGAAAACTATCCTATCCTGGCTGGGAGGGAAGTGGGACCTGATCCGGTCGACATGGTCAGCGAGCTAGGCATCTTTGGTGTCTTCCTAGGGTAATTAGTCAGTTTCTGTGTATTGGATTGGGATCTGAACTATTATGTTGCAACTAAACAAAAGTCAATGGATATATTAAGATTGCCAAAAAAAAATCATGCCAGGACCATGCAAAACCACCGGGTATTTCAAGGTTTTGTTTTGTTTTTTCTTCTTTTTTTTCAATTTTTCATTTACATTTTTCTTTGTGGCAACTCAGGACCATTAATTGTTGTGCCTGGTTCCAGGTTCACTGACAGATTGTGACATCAGTCTTTCTACTTAGATAAATCTTCAGCAGGAGCGCCTGGTATCTTTTCAGGAGTGAAGACAAGACTATTCTGAACAAAGACTGGGGTTTCATTTTGCGCACCAAGCCGGTTGGTGTGGATGAGGGCGGGGTGGCGACTGGATACGCTTCCATAGACTCGCCCTACATTATCGATGATCCTGATGTACAGTCAGCTGATGGTATTCAGTTGGAAATGGACGTGTCCCCCCCAGGGTCTCCCATCTCTCCACCTGACTCTCCTGATGTATTATAGTTGGTGACAGAGTACACAGTTAGAAACAGTGTGATGATCATGTACATGAGAACAGGTACAAAATCATTGGTTCTGAAAGTAAGCACCATATGCTCATTAAGCATGAGCAATAGACTCCAATACTTTACTGGTTTAAACTTGATTTCGGGTAATTACAACCAGAAATTTCAAGTTAGTACATAACGGGTGTTTTTTGTTGATATTGACTCTGGAAATTGTATGGTATGTACCGATAAGTGATATTTAACGGTCTCCTATCTGATCTTATAGTTAAACATTTAATGCTGTACCAGCTAGTAACACACTAGCGCTGCATTGACTTATCATGTTAATTGTTAATGTATCAAATGCCAATGTCTAAACCAGTGGCAAGTTTCCACAATGGATAATACAATGTATAATACCATATACAATCACTATGCTGCTCTTAATGGGTTGTGAGCCCAGGATTATGATATGCCTGAGGTACTAATATTGAGTTAGGGGGAGTTTTGGGAAAATGGATATTGGGGAGATAAAAGAATATGAAATGTAAGGCGAGACAATAGTAAAGATATTTATTTAAGATAGCAGGTCGTATTAAAAGTATACAAATAATGTTGACATAATGGGCTAAAACATAGGAGAGTGATATTTGTATGTAAGGATTCGGTTCTAACCAGAACCAGTAGAAGGGCTCGAAAAGTAATTAAAAACAAGTGAGAAATAACATTTAGGAGCTAGGGGATCAGAGTCCATGGGTGACTCATAGAGAGCCAATGTATATAAATAAGACCATGTTCAAGGGAGGAGTCCAAAGTGCAATCAGATGTTTACCAATATGGGGTGATCAGTTATGAATATGCAGATTACACTCCTACCGTAATCTCCCGTGTATAAGGCGAGTCTTATACACCAAACAAAACTATTCTGAGTCCTATACGTGGGAGGGACATTGCCTTGAGTTTGGGGTGTGCCTTATAGGGGGGTATTTTTACTATAGAACAGTACTAAACTAACAAAAATCTGCCCTTAGAGGTGCGCCTTATACGTGGAACAGACCTCCCTGAGTTAGGGGTGCGCCTTATAGGCGAGGTGCGCCTTATACGCGAGAGATTAGGGTATAAGGTATCCCATATTATTAGGAAAGCAAAGTCCAGGAGGTGTCGGGTGAAAGTAGCCGGTGTGGGGTGAGTATATAAAGGAGGTGCAGGGCAAGGAAGGGCGTGAATTGTCAACAAGTAGCAAGAAGCACAGTTCATCCTGGAATTAAAGGGGAACATTGTATAGTCATCAGCTCACAAGGAGAAATTATATATTCTGGAAAGGAAATTGTTAGTTGGAACACGGCGAATTGAGATAGCCTCTGGGGATTTAAGAACTCAATAGATATTAGATAGCTCTACCTACCCTCTGCCCAGCCAGTACCACCATGATTGAAATATAGATACCTGCATCGCATTGGATGTTAAAGATTGCTCTTCCTCACTCAACCACGAATACCCATTAGAAGTTCCTTATTAAGAATATTTGACAAAGTTATGAAAGTTTACAAAAACAATATGGTTAATGTTTGAAGATCCAGTGAATGATTTATTCGTAAAGTTTGGATATTAATGAGAATCAATGAGAAATGAAGACAAGTGAAGAATTAGTAATAATCTAAGATCGGTGAATAAAAATGTATATCTATTACAATTGGGAGTCCTCATGATCCAAGGCGATGAAAACGATATGAAACCATCAGGATTGTTTTCGATATATATATATATATATATATATATATATATATATATATATATATATATACACACAAACATATATACATACCTGCGAGTGTCAATAAAACTTCAGAGCTGTCTTTACCCATTGGGCTATAGGAGGGTGGAGGGTTTTGAGGTATGGTAATGTGCTGTAATTAGTTTGTCTAATATTAATCTCCACCGTAACTTAATAAATTAATAACTTCGAGTTATCCACCATGCTTTAACTAATTAAATTTATCATATCGGGAATTCACTAGCGTCAAGAGGTAGAGTCTTGTGTCTAAATCTCAAAGCCCAATACGAAAAGAAGACACAATAGGCAATTAAGCTCTAAAGGTTTATTGACACTCGAAGGTAAATACGTATCTATCAACACAAGTCCGATGGTATCATTTCATTTGTATTTCCGTATGACCCGAGACATCCAATCGTAATAAACAAACAGGGTTCTCATCAATGATGGTTTATTAATGTTTTCACTAATCCACCTTTTAGTCACTTCTTCGTGATATTTACACTTCAAGAATAATTCCTCATCAAATCCTTAAACATCAACCCTATTGGGTTGCAAACTTTCATAACTCCTCCGAATAATCCAAACAAAAACTTCCAATAGATGTTCATGGTTGAGCAAGGAAGAGCAATCACTATCCTCCAATGCAATGTTGGTATTTATATTTCAATCATGGTGGTACTGGTTAGGTAGAGGTTAGGCAGAACCGTCTAGTTTTCCCTTTGAAATTCTTAAGACCCCAAAGACTATATCCATTTACTGTGTTTTGACTAATACTGCCTTTTCCAGAATATATATTTTCCTTGTGAGCTGTGATTCCAACTTTCCCTCGACAAGTCACGCCCTGCCTGGCCCTGCACCTGCCTTATATACTCCCCTTGCACTGGCTGTTTTCACCCAATACCTCCTGGACTTTGCTTCCCCCATGATATAGGATACCTTATAGGAGTGTATTCTGCTTGTTTATAACTGATCACCCCCATGGTGGTAAACATCGTATTGTACTTTGGACTCCACCCTGGAACATAATCTTCTTTATACACATTGGCTCTTTATATGAGACACACATGGACTCAGATCCCCTAGCTCCTTCATGCTATTTCCTACTTGTTTTTAAATTACTTTTCAAGCCCTTTTACTGGATCTGGTTAGAACTGGATCCTTACATACAAATATCACTCTCCCATGTTTTAGCTCCCTATATCAACATTACTTGTATACTTTTAACACGATTCACTATCTTAAATAAAATATCCTTACTATTATCTCATCTTACTTTTTATATTCTTTTATCTCCCCCATACCCATATTTTCAGAATCCCCCCTAACTCACCATTGTGTCTTCTTTTCGTATTGGGCTTTGAGATTTAGACACAAGCCTTTACCACTTGACGCTAGTGAATTCCCCATATGATATAGTAAATTAGTTAAAGCACGGTGAAGATTCATACTTGGCAGATTAATTACTGCACATACCTACACCTCAAAACCCTCCACCCTCCTATAGCCCAATATCAAGGGTCCAAGAAAAGACCTACATTCCAGAATTCCTGGGGAGCAAAAACCTATCATAGAGTGTGCCATATGGTCATGGTGTAACAAGTAAATGTGCCATCCCCACCCAGGGTAGGATGGGCTTTGACGGTAAACAGTAAAACGGTAAAGGGTAAAAGGTCCAGGATTTGTCATGTTTGTTCTTTAACTTACGATGTGACCAATTTGTTGGGTAGATTTGTTTGACCTGACCAGTCCCCACCTAGTAGATGAAATTAGTGTTGTTTTTATTGATGTGGCTCTAGGGCTAACAATCAACTTTATGTGCTCTAAAACTATAACGGCAAGTATACTTTTACTGTTTTTGTTGGGTGTGCCTTTGTTGAAAGGTTATCGTTTTATTGTTGATTGAATATATATAATATGTACTAAATTTGTTTTTGACTCGAGATTTACCTGAAAGGTACCTCTACTATTTTGTAACTGCGAGACACACAAGGGCCTATCATTCTGTGGTGCTTAAAATGTTCTATTCATTTGTTAGACACGACAGAAATCATTTCAGAAGCCATATCTGTTTATAGCCTAACAGTCGATATTATACAAATATAGATGTAAAACAATATTCGTAATGGTTTTTTGTGGTTGACACTTCATAATATATATTTGGTTTTACTCTATATAAATGTTTCCCCACAGTCGCTGCTTTAATGTTGGTCGATTTATAGGTCTACCCCAATACAGCTTTTGGTGCCTGCATGGCCCGATGCCTCTTTGATAGCCTGTATATAGCTGACACTGGACATGCTTTGGGGCTGGTACATATGCAGTGAGTAGCACGGACCACTGCCTCTTTGATTACATATATATATAGCCGACAGTGGACGCAGTTTGATGTGCAGTTAACCCTTAATTTCATTAATATGTAGAGGCGCTCCGTGCTAAAAGTCACCTTTAAAATTCAGATCACTAGCTTTACAGTGATATATTGCATGAGAAGATACTCCTGTTAGTTTTGGAGGAATAGCTTGCTAAATATGGGTAGGTATGACCATTTCGTCAATGTCAATAAGCCATATGTCTCCATGGTCATGAGATACAACTATAATTAGCATAATTATGCTAATTAGCTAAATTATCATAAATTTTCATTCTTTTGCCCATAACTTTTGATCTAGAAATAATATTTTCATTCTGTTTTCATCATAGTGGACCTCGTGAAACTTTACTTCAAATAGGATCATCAATTTTCTTATTTAGAATGAATATCATGTTTCCATGGCAACAGAAATCAACAAAATGCCTATTTTGGCCCAAAAACATTCTTTTTAATGCTAAATATGGAGCCTTTCCCCCTAAAATAGAACGTTTTATCAAAAATCTTTGAATTCTCCACAAAAAAGTAGCCTATAGCAGTTTTAGGCATATTTTTCCTATTCTAGCCCATAGTGGTGTCCCTTGGTGGCTAAAACAGGTACTAAATCCCGCAGGAACCCCCATTTCTGATTGCTGGCTCACCTTTGTGGGTCGCATGATGCATTGATACACAGTTAACACTTTATGAATGGCATAATGCATTGATGCACTTTAAGCCTCTATGGATGGCATGATGCATTGATGCACAGTTAACCCTTTATTGATGGTATGATGCATTGATGCACTTTAAGCCTTTATGGATGGCATGATGCATTGATGTGCAGTTAACCCTTTATGGATAGCATGATGCATTGATGCACAGTTAACCCTTTAGTTTATTGATGGCATGGCACATTGATGTGCAGTTAACCCTTTATGGATGGCATGATGAATTGATGCACAGTTAACCCTTTATGGGTGGCATGATGCATTGATGCACATTTAACCTGTTATGGATGGCATGATGCACTGATGCACATTTAAGCCTTATGGATGGCATGATGCATTGATGCACAGTTAACCCTTTATTGATGGCGTGATGCATTGAAGCATAGTTAACCCTTTATGGATGGTATGATATGTCAGTACCGGTAATAATGCACTATTTGTCAGCAATTAGTCAATGTATGCTAGTCATTACGCACTTTTTGTCAGTAATTACTCACTTTTTGTCAGTAATTAGTCAAAATATGTCAGTAATAATGCACTATTTGTCAGCAATTAGTCAATATATGTTAGTATTTACTCACTTTTTGTCAGTGATTAATTACACAAACCCAACTTCTCCTCAGATAATAAAGAGAACTATAACCTAACTTTTAACATTGGTGAATTGAAACATGCACTGAATGGCTCAAAAGACTCGAGCCCAGGACCGGATGAGATCCACTACCAAATGCTGAAACATCTCCCTGCCAATCAACTGAACCTGCTACTGGATATCTTGAATGATATCTGGGTAAATGGGAAATATCCCAGATCTTGGGCAGAGGCATTGGTCGTACCCATCCCGAAACCAGGAAAAGACCACAGTGAAGCCTGTAACTATAGACCCATAGCAATGACAAGCTGCCTTGCCAAAACTATGGAAAGAATGGTGAACAACCGACTGATGTGGTACCTTGAGTCTAATGATCTCATGAATCCACTTCAGTCAGGATTCCGGAAAAATCGTAGCACGACAGACCATCTTGTCAGGTTAGAAAGTTACATCAGAAAGGGATTTGCAAATAATGAACATGTGGTTGCCATCTTCTTCGACCTGGAGAAGGCCTATGACACCACATGGAAACATGGAATCCTGAAAGACATTCACAAACTAGGGCTCCGTGGAAGGCTTCCCATGTTTGTATCAAAATTTCTTGCCAACAGAGTATTCAGTGTACGCCTTGGCACTACTCTCTCAGACAGAGTAGAACAAGAAATGGGTGTCCCCCAGGGCTGTGTCCTCTCTGTGACCCTGTTTGGCATAAAGATTAATGAAATAACCAAAAACTTACAAAATGACATCAATTGCTCTTTGTATGTGGATGACTTTGTCATTTGCTACAGATCGAGGCATATTCAAACTATTGAAAGAAAGCTTCAACAGGCCCTGAACCACCTTGGAACCTGGAGCTGCCAAAACGGCTTCAAGTTCTCACAGACCAAAACCACCTGTGTCCACTTCTGTCGCAGAAGAGGATGTAGAGAAAAACCAACGCTCCACCTCCAGAACACGGCACTTGAAGTCAAAGAAGAAGTGAAGTTCCTGGGGCTGATATTTGACAGACTACTCAACTTCAAACCACACATCGAATACTTGAGGAGGAAATGTCAAAAAGCCATGAATCTCCTGAAAGTGCTTTCCCACACCGACTGGGGTGCCGACAAAGAAACATTACTGATCTTATACAGGGCCTACATCCAGTCAAGACTAGACTATGGCTCTATCGTATATGGATCAGCTTGCCCCAGCTACTTGGACAGGTTGAAGCCTATCCAGAACCAGGGACTGAGATTATGCCTGGGGGCATTCCGTACATCTCCAGGAAAAAGTCTAGAGGTGGAGGCAAACATCGCCCCCCTTGAGCTTAGGCGAGAAATGCTGTCTATGCAGTACGCAGTTAAAGTAAGATCAAATAAAAGAAACCCAACATATGAAACACTGTTCACCGAAAACAATTCAGTGTACAGGAAAAAACCGAACATGACCCAACCATACTCGTACAGAGTGAAAAGACCTATGAAAGCAGCAAAATTAGATGTGATCAAAACCAGGGAGATAAAACCACCCGATAATCCCCCATGGCTACAAATGAAACCAAAGATCATCTTCACCCTGTGCAAAAACAAAAAGGCAGAAACAGACTCAGTGACCTTTAAAGATCAACTCAATGGGATAGAAAAAGACCATAGTGAACACCTGGCGGTGTTCACAGATGGTTCTAAGGAGGGTGACAAAGTAGGCTATGGAGTACACACGCCATATGGCAACCTGAAAAGAGGCCTCCATCCCAAAGCCAGCATTTTCACGGCAGAGGCTAGCGCCTTGCTACATGCTCTAGAATATGCCAAGATATCAACTCACCAGAAATTCATTGCTCTGTCAGACTCCAAGTCATGCCTTGAAGCAATGAACCAATATGAACCAAACAATCCTTTGATACAAGATATCAGGGACAAAACCAACAACCTTGAGAAAGCAAAGAAAGATGTGGTTTTCTGCTGGCTGCCGAGCCATATTGGCATAGACGGAAACGAGGCAGCAGATGAAGCGGCAAAGTCAGCACTGAAACTGACACCTCGAGAAGTGCCAATTCCACACACGGACCTGACATCAACCATCAAGAAATATGTGAAACTGAAATGGCAAGCTGACTGGAAGAAGCAGCATGAGAACAAGCTACACTCCATTCAGCCTCAACTGAAAGGAAAGGGTGAAAAAAGAAAACTATCCAGATCAGACGAAGTGAAACTAACACGTCTACGAATTGGCCACACAAGGCTTACACACGAACACCATCTGAAACGTGAAGCCCAACCAATGTGCCAAGAATGCAAGACTGAACTCACAGTTAAGCATATCTTGCTCTACTGTCGAAGGACTGCAAGCAACAGAAGAAAATATCTTAAAAATGCAACAACACTGAAAGCTGTCTTCAACACAATAGAAACAAAAGAACTCCTGAACTTCCTCAAAGAATCAAACTTATATAAGTACATATAGATCATATATACATATAATTCAAAAAAAAAAAAAAAAAAAAAAATCGAAAAATGGCTGGTCCGTCGGTGTCAGGATAATGTGACCGACCGGGTGATGTGTCTACAGTTTGCGACATGTTACCTGCGTGAGGCAGCACGATAAAGAGGGGCCTTGAGCCACGAGTGGTATTTCACCGCTACGAGCCGTGTCCCACTGCTACAAGCAGACTCATAAATATATGCACGCGCACACACACCCACCCACTCATATGCGCAAACCCGAGGTAGGCCTGCAGCCTACCATTACTATTGAATAGTTTAAAATTCTTGAATGTCTGAGTTCCTCGATGGCCCCCGGACGTAAAACTAAACAAACAAACAAACAAAAAACTCATTTTTTGTCAGTAATTACTCACTTTTTGTCAGTTATTAGTCTGTCAGTAATAATGCACTATTTGTCAGCAATTAGTCAATATATGTTAGTAATTACTCACTATTTGTCAGTAGTGAGTAAAATATATCAGTAATAATGCACTATTTGTCAGCAATTAGTCAATACATGTTTGCAATTGCTCATTATTTGTCAACAGTTCATCAACATATGTCTCTCAATATTTGTAAATATCTGATTGAATATTGAAAATTGAATTGAAAATAGCATTGAAAATTGCATTAAAAACTCAGGTCTTTTAGGTCTTAGACCTAACCTGCTCCATCTTTTTTTTTGTTGTGCAAAAAGGTGCGACCATGTGAATGACAATCCTTTCTTTATCTGTTTTCCGTAAATTGTTTCTTTTTTCATTAGCAAATTATCAAAATTGAAGATGTGTTTTAAGTGAATTTCTTCCCCTGTGATGTTTTCTTTCATGATACCTTCCCTATACATTGTACCTCTCACACAGGACCTCCCCAGTGCTTGATATATAGGTAATGTACCTAGGCTTTCCACTCCATTCCCCTCTCAATACACCCATCCTTTGTCTGATTTCTGAGTCCAAGTTCTGCCATTGTTCTGGGTCACATCCAGCTCCCATAACTACCGTCAGAAAAGTCACATAAACCGCCAGTCCCACCTCGCGAGCCCAGTCGGAGAACTGCAGTAGGTCCTCTACGGACGTCTTTCCATGGAAAATACCCAGACCTTCAGTCAGTTTGTGCCCGCAACTGATAACTTTCCTACAGGCTGACAGTAGTTGGATCCATCCTACCTGGTGGTTTATGTACAACCGCAGGGAGCTCGTCTCATAGTGCCGCAGGAGATGTTTCAGTGCTAGTGTCCACTCTGCCTCTGACCATGCACTATCTGGTAGTGAGCCCCACAACTCCTTCACGGTTGAGTTGACATAAAGGTGAATGCCTCTGAATTGATGTGCCAGCTTTAATGTTGTTCGTAGCTCCTTGTAGCGGTCATCCGTTTGTCGAAGTTGAGACAACTGTTTGTGTGAATCTATAATCGGTATCAAGTCTTGTAGGCACCAAATGTTGATGAAGAGCCTGGAACTATCCCCAGGATATGTGTTACGTGATTGAACAACTGCAAATTTTCCATTCACAGGTATAATGTGATTGAAAATCTCTTCTCCAACATGGTGTACAACATATTCCGCCTGGCAGTCATGCCTGTTCAAACCAAAAGCAAAATGATTCACCATTGACCTACATTATGTACTCAGTCTCAGGTTTGGTATTACCGTATTCTCCCGCGTAGAAGACGCGCTGCGCGTATAGGACGCACCCCAAACTCAGCAGAGGCATTTTCACGTATAAGACGCCCCTCTTAGGGCTCAATTTTGTAAATCCAGTACATTCTATAGTAAAATTACCCCTCGTATAAGACGCACCCCCAACTTGAGAGAAAGCTACAAGATGCCCCAGCATTTTGTTTGGCCTAGAGGACGCGTCTTATACGTGGGAGATTACGGTAGTTTCCAATTCTTTGATTACAGATCCACCGCCAACATTTGAGTAACATCTTTGAAGGAAATGTTTACCTTTGACAAAGTCTTTGTCTATTGGGACTATTTTCAGAGGCAGCATTTTTTTTGCCACACTTTGGATTTGATAGTCCAAAATTTGAGTGCCAAAAGATTTTTTCTTTCACCCAGGATATTTTACAGCAGTATTAGGTAAATATGGTGCGGAAAGGTTGTTTCTGCCTCCCGCTACCAAAATGTTTACTGTTTAACCCCGTAGTCTAAGACATGTGGAAAACAGACTGATTTGTTTGGAAAACCCTAATTTCTTCTTAATAAGCAATAGGCAGGGTTTTTCATTGAGGAATATAGTAGTACTCAAATAAAACCACAGTAACTGCTAACTTTAAAGTACTATTATTGGAGGTAAAATTAAACAAACCAAACTACTCACGTTGCACATGGGAGCAGACATTGGGTTGTCTTGCTGAGGACCTCCGCTCTGTCTTCTGGTGTACACTGATCCAGACTACTGAGGATGAATTTGTGCTTTGGACTGATTCCACTGAAAAAGCATATTGAACACTGTAACATGATGTATAATAATGAATCGTTATAACTAGCAGCTGACTATGTATTATACTAAAAGCTGGTAAAACAATTATGTAATATACGATAGCCTTATGAATGAAACAGAATGCTACAAGCCTGAAGCTGCCTGCTGTAAAGGAGGTAAAAAGCACTAACCTCCAAAAGCTATGCTTTGCTTTAGTGGGTGCCCAACCATACTTCTTCAGACAGTTGCTGCGTTCATTGAACATATCCTGGATCATATCAAACATCCTGTCCATCTTAGCCCTCTGTTCAGTGGTCAATCCACTGGACAAAATGTCTTTTGGGAAATTCTGTTGTATCTGGTCTGACAGGGTGGAGAGTTCGTTCGTCAGCTCGTTCTTCACGCATGGCGTCATGTCCGTCTGAACGAGAAGCCAGCACCTGATGGTGGCTACCACTATGTCAGAGAACATCTCACGCTCAAACTGACTAATAAAACCATAGGTCAAAAGAAGGACATTCTGCATGTTCAGATTGGAGCTGAAGTAGAGCAGTAGAGCTTTCTTGTTGGTAGGAGTGGATTTGATGTAATCGATAATTCCTCGCATCGCGAAAAACTCCAGTACCATCTCTTGGGTGAAGTCATACCATTGGCGTTCTCTGAGGTCTTGATCCCTGTCATTGATTCCTTTGGTGAGGAGACTAAGGTAAGGGGATCCCCTGCCAACTTCATCTTCAGTAATTTGTCTCTCATTGTTAAGAAGACACCTGAGACAGGCTCTATAGAATGTAGAGGAGTAGACTTCTGCTAATCCTCTGTCTTCATCTCTCCTCATCATCAGATGGTCCAAGCTTCTGAAAAGCTTGATGGTTGTTAAAGTCTTCAGATCACCCAGAGTTAAAAACCCACTAGCTGTAAGCTCACTAAGGATGTGAACCTGTAAGGGGTTTATCAACACCCACCTCAGCTCCTCTATATGTGTACTAGAGTAGTCTAACACAGGATGTTCAGTAATTTGGTACATAGCCTTGAAGTACTTGGCCATGTATGCGACTCCCTGCTCAGGGGAGAAACCTTTGATATAGAGTTCACGATCAAAGCAGCGACGTGGGATAGTCAGCAGACCATCTCTTGCTGTAATGAGAACCTTAGGTTTTGTCACCATTTCCTGACAAGACCTGGTGTATTCAAGCAGACTTTGTTTTGATTTTTCATCCCTCAGTTCGTCTATACCGTCTCCTATAACAAGTACTCCCTCTCCATCCCTGTTAATTTCAGCCATCATCTTTTGCTGCAATTCTGGTTGACACTTGAGGTTGTTCTGTATAACGTCAGTAAAGTTTCCTCTAATGCCACCAAGTGGAATATAAAGGACGAGCTTCCAGAGGTGACCTTCGCATGGGACATCCAGCCCATTTGCCTCACACGAAGTAACATCTCTACTCCAATCAAGTGCATAGTCCTCCATGAAGGTAGACTTCCCTGCTCCAGCAGGACCTTCCAGACTCACACTGTTTGGTGGGTGTCGTTGGAATAGCCTCATGAACATGTCAATTCTGCTAATGGACTTGTATGTGCTGCAAGTATAAGGGCTTGATTGACATAAATTAAGATCACTCAGGAACTTCGATTTCCGTTCCCTTTTCACAAAAAAAAAGAAAGAAAAGAAAATCCATTTTCAAAGTCTACATTCAAAGCAGTATCCGACAGAGATGCCACTTTTCCTGGTTTACCAGGAATTCCTGGTTTTCATTTCAAGATACCTGTATTAAATCATGTTAAATTCCTCGGAAAATGTGTCCAATAGTTCAGTTTTCCTGGTTTTTGTTGGCCAGTGAGTGGCAACTCTGATCCGACCCCAAAAGTTTGATGTTACAATTCATGTGCACCTCCCAGTCACCACAAAAAGGGATATCTAATGCATGTAACCTTAACCCATTAATACACACATTTTTCTACATACCGTAATCTCCCGCGTATAAGACGCATCCTCTAGGCCAAACAATTGCATTGTGCATCTTATAAGATTTCTTGAAGTTGGGGGTGCGTCTTATACGAGGGGTAATTTTACTATAGAAATGTACTAATCTTACAAATTTCAGTATTAAAATGTGCGTCTTATACGGGAAAATGCATGTGCTGAGTTTGGGGTGCCTCTTATATGCGCAGCGTGTCTTCTATGCGGGAGATTACGGTAATTACCGGTATGCTCTAAAGCTTTACCTTTGATTCTGTCTACACTCGGCCTCTGGACACTCCCAGACATCTGTGAGGTCTATAGGATGGCCGTCTCTGTGTCCAAATGTGGAACCCTTCATAAGCGTCTGGGTATATGAACCACAGTGCTGAAGCAGACCTGTTGGTTATCAAGTTCTGAGTGTTATAGGATAGTGTTTAGATTGTTGTCGATTTAGGATTACCCGGTAGATTTATTGTGTTGGATATTATTACAGATTTCTACTGTAATATTAATCTCTCTAGAATTCATCTTATCATAATCATTTCAAAATGTGACATTGGCCTATCGTCTTTGTTTCATCCCCACCCCCCTGATCTTCCAACAATGGGATACATAAGTGCTTATTTATATTGAAAAACCTTATCCTGAGCTTGGCAAAGTATCAAGATACATACCTGGCAGGAGGTCATTAGAAATCTGTAGTTTCTGTTCACTCTCAACACGCCTGTAAAAATGGTGTTTCATTGGTGTGGATGTGGCTGGTGAGGCGATATCTCCATAGTCTTCCGGTTTAAGGCCTAGTAGTGTCACAATGTGTGATTGTTGAGTTTGCACCAGGGCGTGTAGGAATCCATGCAGTCTCCAGCAGGGACCTCTTTGTATGTGTTCTACGAGTCTTAATGTCTGTGTAGCCTCGATAGCATTCAGCTGAAATGGGAAGGTGATATCAGTATTTTGAATCAATTCAACTGATCATAATCATATTGAATTAATGTAATTGCCCAGGGAAATGCTCAGACTTTTTGTCCAATCTCAGCATCTGTCCAGAGAGTAAGGTTATCACCTGAACAATATGTTGAAAAGGCGGTCCTGTCATTATGATCTCAAAATTTATGTGCCTATACATGGGTAAAAAGTGACAGTTGTGACGCTTGTGATGGAGGGGTTTTAAAAGGTGATGGTCGTGACGCAGGGGTTGTAATTAGAAAATTACAGACCCTGACAATTTCAAAAGCTCCCAGTACATTGGCATATACATGAAAAGTGATGGAGTGACACTGAAAATTTTGAGCATCCATGTATAGGCACATTAAATCACCCCCTCCCCTAATCAAAGGAGGGAAAACTGGGAAGGAAGCAAGAGGAAAAGGATAGATACACCGTCTCTACACCATCACACTTCATGGGCTAAACCTTCTAGAATAAATTGGTCAATAGCCAGCCTAGTCACCAACATATCTTCCACATGAACAAGAATGCTCTCAGACTTGGTCCAATTGAATGTCATTTCGCACCATTTGTGTATTGTCCTACCAAACTGAGACCACAGATACAAAACCTGTTGTTTTGATGCTGGTTTTTCTGGGTTTTTTTTATTATTATTTCCCTTTGCTACTTCAAAAACCAAAGTTAGGCCACACCAAAAAAATAAGTTGGTCAACGGATTTTCGTTTTGAAAAAATGGTGCAAGCGAGCAAATTTTTTTTCTAATTTTTTAATAATTTTTTGTTGTCCAATGGATTTCCTACTTTAAAAATTTTGCCAAACACTACAAAGAGAAAACTCTCAGAAAGTGAGGCGAGCGAAATCCATAGACAAGCCTTTTTTCAAAGAAAAAAAAAAATTTGCATTCTTGAAAATATGAAGAGGGAAATCCGTAGACCAACTTATTTTTTTTTGGTGTGGCCTTACTGGAATTAACCTACGGGTAATAATTAATCTTTAGTGACCAAAGCCTGCTGGAAGAAAATATGAGCAATTTTCAATAGTGTTGACCTACCTGTATGGTGTCCCTTGTTTCTCTATCAATCACATCCAGCTGTAGTAGGTAAGGTACTAAAGGAGAGAATTGAACATTTTTTGTCAGGTCACTTAGATTGTTCCTTAGTATGGTTTGGTACCTTTCTGACAGACTTACAATCTCCTGTTTATCCCCATTAGTCTTGTCCCAAAGCTTAACGGTAGATGGACGTGCCTCTGCCATAGCGTCTATATGAGCTAGACAACGTAGCTTGTAGGGAGCAGGGTGGTGGTATGCAGGGATGTAAGTCTTCAGGGATTTCCCTGATTTCAGGGATTTTCATGTTCCAAAAACCTATGCATTCCTATACAAAACCTATATTTAAGGGGTTCTTTTCGAGCATTTCAGGGATTTTCGTGCTTAGTGACTTCCATCCCTGGGTATGTCTAGTGTAGGATAGTGTACCTTCTGGAGGAGTTGGTCTGCTCACATACTGTCCAATCTCAGGGACACCATCCCAATCCTCAATCTCAGTATATACATACTTTCCTTCCTTCTTTCTTCATACGTCTGACGGAGTCCAGGCATGAACTCTTCAACTCAGTATCTGTTCCCTTGATTCCCAGATTCGGATGACATGCTGTGGCCGCAATGGGGTATAACCTACGTAGATCTACTACGACATACCACTTCCTGGTTAACCAGGAACATCTTTTTGTATTGAATCATTTTGAATTCATTGGGAAAATCCTACCAATTTAAACATACGGGTAATCATAGTCACTCTCAGAGAGCATAGTCTATAATACAAGGAGCTTCGTTTCAATTATTAACTACCTTCTAACTGCTTGGAGCTTGTTGTTTTCTCAGTGTTCACTGGACCATTGCTGGTTATTACATGGACTAGTTATTGCAGTCTGGGGAGGGTCCCAGCGATGTGCCACCTTGAATACCTTCGAAATTTCCGAGGTATAAATCGATCAATGGATCCATAGGAATATGGCAATGGAAATGATTTGGGTAATTGATATGTAGAGTCAAAGAGAGATACCTGAGACAGCATAATGTCGTGAGGTGATACGTGTCCTTATTGTCCATGTTCCTAAATAGCCTTGCATCTGCTGCGGACTGCCTATTGCATGGGTAAACCATAGACAGTTGACTCCCCCTCTAGGCTGGAGTCAAGGACCAGTCTCCATCCTCAGCCAACCATGAAGAGGGAAATCCCAGGGAAAATACCCTGGTATTTCCAAGAGATTCTGGTATATCGGCTCTTCTTACCCATTGGAGGCCACACCATGCGTTAATGCTTGTTGTGTTCAACAGTCACTGTTGCAAAATATGAAGGCACTATTATAATCATTGAAGGCTAATCTGGTTTTACTTTGGCTGGCTGGCTACCTGTATATTGGGGACATGTATGTGCAGGCAGGTCACGCCTAAGAAGTTACCAGTCAATCACCCCCCTCCACAGATGTTTGGATATATAGACTATGATTGCAGATCTAAAACTGCCATCTAGTGGAATTCAAGTCAACCTGGGAAAAAACCATCAGGCATAGCCTGTGGGTATATGCTCACAATACCTGCAGGGCACCAGCATAGATTTTACTGTACTTTACTGGGGAGACCTTTATGGGAAGGATATTTGAACTACTAAACTAGGTTACTTGGACGTGGCTTCTGTGACCCCTGATGCATTAATCAGCTGTACTTATCAACGTTCTCCCACTGTGGAATGAGGACCTCAAAATACGGTGTTCATTGTTGCTTGAGGTGAGCTGGTGTCCATAATATATGTGCAGGCCTAGACCTACATGCTTGTCTTTTGTCAAGGGATTCCCCCTCAGTGAAGCACATCAGAGTGATCAAAGATTGTGGGTTGTCTGGCCCTGCATATGGGACCAGGCAAATAAAACACTTGCCATCCTTTGAGGAGAGATGGGGAATCCCCGGTACCGTAATCTCCCGCGTAGAAGGCGCAGCTTGCGTAGAAGGCGCCCCCCCAACTCAGAGAAGGCCTTTTCACGTAGAAGGCGCACGTACCTCTTCTGGATCGATTTCCGGAAAAACCCGCGTATAAGGCGCCCCCCCAACTCACAGGGGGGCTGTTTCGCGTAGAAGGCGCCCCCCTCCCCACCCCCCTATATGAGTTCAAGCTGTCATTGGCACACGGTCGGCGTAAAAAAACGGTGAGCAAATCTACAGCGACCGGGCTGCCGCGCTGCTGGCGCTATGAGTTCAAGCTGTCATCGGCACACGGTCAGCGTATTGCCCGCCGAGCAAATCTACAGCGACCGGGCTGCCGCGCTGCTGGTGCTATGAGTTCAAGCTGTCATCCGCACACGGTCGGCGTCAAACCCGCCAAGCAAATCTACAGCGACCGGTCTGCCGCGCTGCTGGCTATGAGTTCAAGCTGTCATCGGCACACGGTGTGACGGTCGGCGTCAAACCCGCCGAGCAAATCTACAGCGACCGGGCTGCCGCGCTACTGGTGCTATGAGTTCAAGCTGTCATCGGCACACGGTCGGCGTCAAACCCGCCAAGCGCCAGTCGACACCTCCCGGTCTGCCGCGCTGCTGGCTATATGAGTTCAAGCTGTCATTGGCACACGGTGTGACGGTCGGTGTCAAACCCGCCGAGCAAATCTACACCGACCGGGCTGCCGAATTGCTGGCTATATGAGTTCAAGCTGTCATCGGCACATGGTGGGCCTTATCCCCGGCGAGTGCGTCGACACCTCCCGGTCTGCCGCGGTGCTGGCGCTATGAGTTCAAGCTGTCATCGGCGCATTTTCCCAAATGTGATGTTGGAAAAACCTGCTTATAAGGCGCACCCCAAACTCAAGGCAATTTACCTCCCGCGTATAAGACCCAGCAGCATTTTGTTTGGCGTAGAAGACGCGCCTTCTACGCGGGAGATTACGGTAGCAGTTTTCTCCCTCAACATAGATTCAGTCATTCATAGAATCTATGCAATCACTGCTGTGTTGGGCAAGCAGCATATAAATACTTGTCTAGCTGTTTCAGGCAAGCAGCTTTTAAATACCTGTCCAGAAAGAAAAAGGACTCTGTTAACTTTTAAGCACTATTACTGGAGGTAAAGTCAACCAACCCAAATCAACGTTCATTACTAACAAGTTTGCCTAATTCAGGTTCATTGTGGGCAGTCACTAAAAGTCTTCTTTGGTTCCAATAGTGAGGAATCTGGATGATGTGTGGGTGCGGCCATGATCCCACTGTTCTCATCGAAAGTTACCAGCCTGACAGTAGTTTTGATGTCATCGAGGGAAACAGCGGTGTTTGTGATCTAGGCCGAGACTTCGGCACCTTTTTGGCTGGGAACGGTGACTCGCATGTTGATTTCAATGCCAGACTGACTTTTGTGCGCTACGTGACCCGGTAGAGCCCTATAAATGTATTGCTCTGTATCATCCAAGAATATAAAAATGAATTCCTGCATCCATCTGAGATTTGCACTCTGATAGCACTCCTAGAATATCATACTAAAATAGATAGATGTCTAACCTAGCCTTAGATATTCTTACATAAAACAGGCCCATATCGGCCTCGACATCTCATGCAAGAAAAAAATACTGACTGGAGTCCTTATTTTATATATTTTTTCTTTTATTTCATAGAAAGCAGTAATGTTATGTAATTATGTACAGAGAACCTGCCTGGTGCAGGTGGGGAGGGTCTGGTAGAACAGGTCAGGTGTAGCTGACTAAGGACACAATGGCACTATGTACTGCAGATTTCACTACTCTACTTGATACACAGGAGCCGGCTTAATGCATCATGCTGACCATACACCTTAGATGCACTCCCGGAGGGTCGTCATGATGCACCAATGAAGTACTGGCGAGCAGACTCGCAAGCATTTCATTGGTGCATCATGACGACCTACAGACACAGGGGTAGTACCTTTTGTCAGCATGATACAGGAATGCAACCTTGACGGGTACAGCGCGTAACGCGCCACTCCTCTTTTATTTAGGGTGTCGGCATAATCCACCAGTTCTGGTTAGTAGAGTGCAGAAGTATGCATTACGCTGATCCATTAGACTCTTATGAGTTCGGATGATTACATGCATCAGAGTGGTAGATTACAAGATGTATCAGGAATGGCGCACGGGAACCCCACACATGTACCCCGTGCTAGATATAGTCTATGTACGTCTATAGTAGTCAGGTCAAACACTAATAAAACCATTTCAAAATCCTTGACATTTTTCTTGAACATTCTCACAAGTGTCAGTCACTGAATTAACGCCTTGTGTGTTTGCTATGTAAATTATTTTATACTCTTTTTTTGCTATCAAATGACCTGCTTCGCAACTATTGCATAAGTGAACCTTTCAGGTCGTATCTTTAAAGAAAACTACAGTGCCACTCAATTGAAACCACCTCAGTAGTTGTGGACACTTGTCGATGTTAATCTATAATACCGGTACCAACTTCTACAGCAATTTCCACACATAACTTTTCTTAGAATACTCTGGTTTTCCCTTTCATATAAGGGAGCATTTACAACTGATCTCTAAATGCAATATTAATCCTTCCTTGATTTGTGAATGAATAGAAGTAATTCGGATTAATCGCCAATTCTCTCTCCAGCTACATCGTGTATGGACTCCCATGCATATATGTGTGTGGGTGAATTTATTTGCTACTTAGCAAGATTTATGATTGCTCTTCAATCTGAGGATAGGAGGATGCTATCGCATATCAATAAATAGATGTAATATCTTGTATCAAACCTGAACATCACCCTTATCTTTATATATTTATTTTTGATTTTGAATATAACATTTTGGTGTGAAATGGCAAACTATCAGATATGTAAACATCATATCAAACCATGTAAAAACCACTTGGATATTGAACCCAACATAAGGCATTTTTATCGGGAGGATTCCTATTGCATTACGTATTGCAACAAAACGCAGGTTAACCATATCCACCGCATATTTCAGTACAAAAATGATGTGACGTTCATAAGTTTTTTTCGTGAGCCAAAATATTAACAAGTGCTTTGAGGATAACCTATATTGTGTATTTAAATCTGAAACCACTGTTTGTTATGCCCTCTTTATAAATGTAACCGAAAAATTAGGATAAATCGTTATTAATTAGGCTAACAATCATTCTGCCCTAGTGATAGCGCCATTTGTCTACATTGGAGGAAGCTTACTGTAGGAGGGGATTCCATCTCAGACAGAGGATTTACTTCAAGAGGCTAAGAATAATAAGCTCCCCTATATTGGCCATATATATGAAAGTATAGGTGTCAGTACAGTTTACACAGAAATCACTTCTTACAACGCACAGAACACAGTAAACACCAACTTCTCTTCATGGGTATACATAAATATCATATTCAGCATAATTAGCGCCTACAATAAGAATCTACAACCCAATTTTATCATATCGCTTGAAATTAAAAAAGAAAATAAAAAAATACTTAACAGCATACAGTGACATTGAATATTGTATCATGAAGTATTGGGAGAAACTGAAACCAATCAATCACTGATAGAAATGAATGGGAAGATCGTTCAGTGATTATCACTCCCAGTTAGAGTTTCGCTATGCTTATCATACGCTATATTTACAAGTTTTAACCACTATGTTGTTATATACCAGGACCTGCCAGCATCATTAAAGTACCTGCTCACTGAGGTTAACATCAACACAACATTTTTCTCTATAGTTAACACTTAAAACAAAGAAAGGTGTTCATGACCTACGACTCGCTACGCAATATATACATTTCTCACATGATCACATAACTGCTCATCATAACCCTTACAGAACGATATTTTATAGTTAATTGTCTTTCGTATGATCATCATTATCTGGCGAGTAACATTATCATTTCACTATTGTTGCTTAAGGTTTGACTCATTTATTATGGAGAGTCGTATGTTTTTTTTTGGTTTGTTGTTATATGGGTGAATCAAACCAAGCTACGGATTCATTTGATGAAAGTTGATTGTGGCAAACGTTGGCCGGCTAGACCTAATAATCATACTCTACGTTTACACACAACCACATTCAAACATGTACCAGTTTACCCGATTTTTACATTTTTCCATGTCTCTGTGATATTTTTCATCCGAGGTACATTCACACATGGACTTGTCGGTGGGACCATGTGCTCTACCGGCCATTCTGTAAAGCATCCACTGCGCTCAGCGCACTAGACCAGAGGCTGAAGGAGGTGTAAGAACCTGACTCATTGACAATTTTTCTACATCAGGAAATGTTCCCGACATTAGAAGCCGGTTACCATGATACACTAAACGACAATAGATTCAACACAAACTGGAGGGATACTTTGTATTATGTTATATTACCCAGGAGGCAGCCATTACACCGTACACTATCCCTCCCATGCTGATGTAGCGGGAAGCTTATCATATCAGGAACAATTCACTATCATTAACATAATTCTCTTTAAAACCCCAGTTAAGAGTACATAATGGAGGTGTCCACTTGAAAGATGTGACTGTTTTGTAAGATAATGTGTGTAGCCTCTCAGCCTTCCTGCCCAAAGTCCTCTGTAAATTTACGTAGTTTGATCAAGTCTTCGTCGTTCACGGTTGGCTTCGAGTTTGATAGAGATCGGATCACGTCAGTCTGTAAATTAACCAAGTCATTTCATGTTATACTTTACAATTTTGCTAGACTTCCAGGTAAGTTGCTGTGAAATGATTTGACTGAGGGAACCTAGGAGGTTCATGGAGTCTAATGGTCCTAGCTGTTACGGATCTACGTCCATAACGTCATAGGTTTTGCCCACTGCACCTTGGAAGTTTGATATTAGGTATTTGAAGTAACGCTGCATGTTGAAATCTAGAGAAAGGTTAAATCTTGGATAAATTTTCATAACTCATATTTAACACCTATTGGCCAATGTAAAGTCTACTCACCAGACTCACTACAGGTTCTAACAATTTGTCGCCCGGCACCTTCGTCCAGTCCATCTCCATTGCCCCTGGTGCACCCGGCGAACATGGGGTCAGAAGGTCATCTACAACCAATGTTTTGTCTAGTGGACTGGGGCCACGTACCTGTTGTAAAAGGGAATGAAAAACATTTCAAGTACATCCCAGGCACACTGAACGTAAACCAAAGTTTAATATCTAAAATAGTCTTTCACATTTCACAAAGGCATTTAAAATTCTTGAAGGTGGGGTTGGGAATTATCTTGGGTCGATTCTTTTATTTTTCATTGATCCAGGTCCGTGGACATTCTCTCCAAGTTGTCATGAAAGTCCATATGGTGGTCTGGTAGACATAGAGAATGCATATGGACTCTTTTTCTTTCCCACTTACCCGTTGGAAGTGCGTGGCTGTCTGTACTTTCCGTACGGGTTGCATCAGCGCATCACGTACAACAATACCAATATCAGCTCCAGAGTAGCCATCTGTGCGGGCACCCAGATTCCTATAGTCCTGATCTGTAAGACTGCTGGGGGTGGTACCCATGTGCATTTGGAACATTTTGGCTCTCGCTGGCTCCTCGGGTAGTGGGATATAGATACGCTTCTCAAATCTAGACAAAAGCAATAAAAAATATATAATGGAAAATGTCTATTATTCATCCAAGATTGTTATCTCCAAAATGATAGAGGTAATTTATTTGTTACACGGCCCAAACAAAAACAGTACTTTTTTTTGTAGATACATTATCTTTTCTTTTCCCTATTAGTACAAATAGGGTAGTCCTTATACCATGCGATTTTAAGGATATGAAATTGAATCAGATTACACTAAAGGTCCAGTGAAGAAAACATCTACCACTGATACCCAATTCAGCACAGCTGTGCTAACATATTTCAGGCCGACTTAGCCTTAAATGGGACCTACACATATTTAAGTATAAGAATGTGTTTTTTTAAACCCTATTACACTATGTGCTATTTAAAGGCGGTACCTACGGAGTTATAAAACCTGTGCATAAACAGGTAACTCTGGTATACATTATAAAAGAGTATTTTACCTTCTGCGTATAGCGGCGTCCAGGACCCAGGGTATGTTGGTAGCACCCAATACAAGGATACCATCATTATCATTACCAACACCTAGGGTAAAAAGACACATGTAAGTATTGTCATTTATTACATGATTGAAAAATTAACCCAAAAACAAGATGGTCGACAAAACTAATCACTTGCAAAAAAAAGGTATGGCTCAACTGCCTAGTGCATGCACTGAGAATAATTTTAAATGTTTCACATTTATTACTAAATCAAACATGGGCATAGTACCCCATGGGATATCCAAGGTTATGTAGGGGGCACTGGGGTAGTATCCACAGATTGGTGACTACACCTCACACCCCTATTCCCATAGTGGTTTGGCCCACATTCTCCCTCCTCTCTGGTAAGTAAGCACCACCTAGTGATAACCATTAGCACTAGAACAAATCAGTTATAGGTGCCTCCCTATAGGTGGGATATTCATAAGGAATAGAAAGGAATCTTGCCCTGCCCCTATCCTTAATGTATAGCCCTGTGGGAAAAGATTCTTTTCTATCCTTAATGTATAGCCCTGTGGGACAAGATTCTTTTCTGTCTTTAATGTATAGCCATGTGGGGGTAGATTCTTTTCTATCCTTAATGTATAGCCTTGTGGGGCAAGATTCTTTTCTATCCTTAATGTATAGCCCTGTGGGACAAGATTCTTTTCTATGCTTAATGTATAGCCCTGTGGGACAAGATTTTTTTCTATCCTTAATGTATAGCTCTGTGGGACAAGATTCTTTTCTGTCTTTAATGTATAGCCATGTGGGGGTAGATTCTTTTCTATCCTTAATGTATAGCCTTGTGGGGCAAGATTCTTTTCTATCCTTAATGTATAGCCCTGTGGGACAAGATTCTTTTCTATCCTTAATGTATAGCCCTGTGGGACAAGATTCTTTTCTATCCTTAATATAAAATTAATCGAGTACTTACTTGTAAGTGTGAAGATTAATTGTTGTTCTGCGAGGCAACACCAGGGGCGTTGCAGAGTACACAGGAGATGACGTCATCGCTTGGCGCCAGTTCGTAGCATGCGGACAGTGAATCGTACTGAAAACTAAAAGTACACAGGAAAACATACCTTATACTTATAGTCGTATTTCATTATTTGTTGATTGTAGATTATGCCCATGCAGTAATCTATTTATCATAGGGAGGATGGGAGGGCCTGTGTACTCTGCAACGCCCCTGGTGTTGCCTCGCAGAACAACAATTAATCTTCACACTTACAAGTAAGTACTCGATTAATTTTATATTCTGCTCGGTAACACCAGGGGGCAGTTGCAGTCTAGCACACAGGAGACTTCAAAGTTCAGTAGGTTCACTGTCTGATCCTGAAGTCTCAATCCTTGTGACTTGGGATCTTTTCCTTAGATAATTTTCAATTATCCCATCCCACAGAACACTGTGACTCGCACATAAATTTATAGAAAAATATATAAATTTATTATCCTGACAGCGTCAGAACATAAAAAACGAGTATTGTGGCTCTTGTTATGGCCAAATCAAAAGACTACTATTTTTAAAGTGTCCATTCTTTTGACACATAAATGGTAAGCATACCAAATGAAAAGTCTAAAGTTTATAGTTCATACACCTTCTTGGTGTGGCAGTGTTTGCCAGATATCATATATAATCATATCAAAGTCCTTGGACATATAAGGAGGTATCAAAAAGCCCAGTGAGCCTGCAGGTCCCAAGCCTGGCAGCCTCAAATTTTTTGCACCAGCTACTCTATTGAGTCCTCCAAAAGAATCCTGGCCAGAGTCTTTGGAGGCTTGGGGTTCTCAATTGGTTTGTTGTAGTGCTTCGCCATGGTTTTGGCCCCTTTCCAATCCCCATGTCGAAGCATTACAGCAGTGGATACACCGAGTCTCCCTCCAGCAGAGGTGCTAGCACCTCTAATGGAGTGAGCTCGGTATACCCTTGTGTCTACCCCAGCTGCAGTCAATACTGCTAGGATCCACCTCTTAGAGGTATCCTGTTTGATCTCCCCGAATGGCGTACGGTAGGAAAGGAAGAGCGAGTGTTTCCTTCGCTCTTTCTTGTCCTTCCTGCGTTTCTCCGTGACCTTCAAGTAGCACTTCAGGGCACAGGTCACGCAGAGGAGCTCTTCCTCATGGAATGGTTCCAAAACCAATTCCTTAAGGGGCTCACCCGTACGTGCTGTCTTCATTAAACCCTTCAGTACAAACCTTACTGATCCCGAAGGCAACCACGTCATGTTGCGGAGATCCAAAGCTGGGATGACTTGGCCCCTCTGGCCCGACACTAGTAGAATCAGCGTAACTAGTTTGAATCCCAAGAACTGGATGGCCAAATCTTCATTTGGACCCCAACGTCGGAACATATCGAAGACTAACCGTACATCCCAAAAGGTGTTGTATTTGGGAGACGGTGGGTTCCTTCGATATGCTGTGCGTACAGCCCTGCATACCCAATAATGGGTGCCTATTGTTTTCCCATTATCAAGGTTCTTACACAGGACTGATAACGCACAGCGTGCCGCGTTGACGGTCCCGAAGGCTTTGCCCGATTCCGAAAGTAGTCTGAGGAACCTGCAGACTTCGAAAGGGTTTGGGGTGCGCAGGGAGACCCTGTGTAACAGGCAAAAGGTGTTCCATTGGGACATATAGGTGGTATACACTTTCTTAGTCCCAGTGGACCAGCTTTCGAGCAGGAAGGTTGCTGTTTTCCTGTCGCACCCCTGGTTTTGGACTAGGTCAGCTTCTAGAATCGCAAAACCTTTAAGGGGGCCCTGCCTAGAAATCCTCCGTCGCTTCCTCTTGCGGGGACTAGGTTTCCTCTCCTCCCTGAAACGTTTAGAGCTTCTACTGCGTTTCGGAGGAGGGGGAACCAAGCCTTTGATGGCCAGTTTGGTACCACGAGAACTAGGCTTTTAGGTCTTCCTTTGTCTATCTTCCTCAGCACTTGCGGGATCAGGCTGAAAGGAGGAAAGGCATAGGCATTAATACCTTCCCAGGGCATCGACAGAGCATCGACCCATGCTGCCCCTGGATCTGGTTTCCAAGAGCAGTATTGGTCGCATTTGTGATTTGCTCTGGAGGCAAAGAGGTCCCAGTCAGGCTTCCCCCATTTCCGGACTATTCTTCGATATATTCTGTCCGCTAGACTCCACTCCAGGTTGTCGTTAAATACTCTGGAAGCTTTGTCTGCTTTTATGTTTAGAATACCGGGTACGTAGGAAGCTGTGATCCAGGATCTTCTTGCCTCTGCCCAACCCCAGATATACCTGGCTATATTGTCACATGCTGGGGATCTGACACCTCCCATTTTGTTGACATAGTGGAGAGCCGTTGTATTATCGGTTCGAACATGCACATGTATGTTTTGCTGGTTTCCAATACTGTGCAGTGCGAGATTTATTGCTCGAAGCTCCAGGACATTAATGTGGTCCTTTTCTTCGGGCAACCATCTCCCACCTATAGTGTATTCTCCGAGGTATGCTCCCCACCCTTTCATACTGGCATCGGTGTCAATGGTGACATCTGGTGTGCTATCTCTAATGCGACATGCTGTATGCCCCACCGTGTCAAGCCACCACCAGACGTCACCTATGGCTTCTTCTGCCAGTACCATGGTGGCATCAAAGTCCCCTGCATTGGCTTTAAGTGCTTTGTTCTTACATCTTTCTAGGGCTTTTAGGTGTGCTAGGCCATACTCAACACCTTTAGTGTAAGCATTCATCATTCCAACCAGACCTGCCACTTCTCTTATCGTTACTTGAGGTTCTTCCAAAATTCCTTGGGCTACTTTTCTGAATTTTTGTTCTTTCTCTTCTGGAAGTCATACTTCCATCTGTTCAGAGTCTAGAATAAACCCCAAGAACTCAAGTGAGGTGGTAGGTGTGGTTACAGATTTAACAGGGTGTACAACTAGACCCAAAGCATCAACTTGTTTGGCCAACATCTCCGTGGACACCAGACACTCTTCATAGGTTTCCCCCACGATGAAAGTGTCATCGATATAGGGAAACGCTGTGCACCCCTGTTTGCGTAGAGTCACAAATATGGGGTTGAGTAGCTTGGTGAACACACGAGGTGCGCAGGCCAGACCATTCGGAATTACACAGTATTAGTACATCCTGTTCCCCCAAACAAATTTCAGGTATCTTCGGTCCTCTTTCCGTATTTGAAAAGAGTAGTAGGCATCTTTTAGATCGACTGAGGTCATGTAATACCCTTGTCTTACTAAATCCAGTGCCGTTTGGAAGCTGTCCATTTTGAAATGTTCGTAAGGGATCAGTTTGTTCAACTGTGTGAGGTCCAGAATGATCCTGACCTCGCCATTAGCTTTTATCTTTGGGAAAATACAGGATACCCATTGGTCAGATTCGTGATTTGTCAATTCGATTACACCTTTAGTCAGCATTCTCTCTACTTCCTCGTCAATTTGGGCAGGATCAACATCCTCGATGTTGTAGGGATTGGGCACCCTTTTCTGGACAGGGTATTCCAGAAACGGGATCTCAATCCCTTGGACGTTGTTCAGAACCCAAGAGTCGGAGGTGAGAGAGGCCCAATTGCTAAGAAAGTTAGCTGTTTGACCAGCTTTAAAGTTTTCTGGTGTACTTAGGAAGTGTAGGTCAAACGAACGGACCTTGTTTAGTCTTTCTTTTTGTGCTGGTCTCTCCCTCGGGTTTGGCCTCCTCGACCTCGAGTGCGTCCGCGACCTCCGCTGCCGCGACTTCGGTAGCTCCCGCCTCCCCTGTCTCCGGTCGCTCGGCCGCGAAAATCCGTTCTTTTGGATTTCTTGTACTTATTGTAGTTTTTGCGGTATTTGTGTTGTTTTTGTCGTGGTTTGAAGAGGATTTTGCGAGTCTTCTCCAGCTGTTCTTTTGTGTCAGCAGCTATCTTGAGGGCCGGCCCGAACAGGGTGGGACCCCCCATTGGTCCTTCCATTACCTCCTGAGAGACGTCGTTGTGTATTTGTGACCTGAGGTTTTCTCTTCTCCTTCTTACTAGGGAATTGTTTGCGAAAGCCAAGAGTTCTAATGCTTCAAAAGCTGATCCTCCTGTTTTGTTTAGTTCATCATCTTCATCACCTCTTTCTATGACTTCTTGGATCAATGGGAATAAGGCAGTCATGGCACTTTGGATGGCATGTTGGGTTTTCATCAGGTAGTTGTCTGGCTGTATGTACCTTGTATACTCTTTTTGTAGCTGCTTTTTGATAGGTGGGTCTATTTCAGGTATGATCATGGCCGATACGTTTTTGGGCGGTGGGAATTTCTCGACTATAGCATCGGCAGCCTTGTGGTCCGTAGAAGTAAGTATAAGTCTCTCGACCAACGTGGCCAAAGATTTATCTATTTTCTCAGACTTTTTGGGGCCATCTGTTTTGTCGATGGCTGTCTGGGCTGCCTCAGCAAAAGTTCCAGATTTTTTCTTCTTAAAGTCTGGTGCTTTCTTTTTCTTCTTTTTACTCTTTTTGTCTCCGCTGCTGCTGGAGTTAGAGCTTGAGCTTTCGTCTTCGTGCCCATAGTCATCTGGGGTAGTGGAGTCGGAAGACGAGTCGGAAGAGGTGGAGCGTTTACGTTTTTTGGCTTTGCTCTTCTTGCTCTTCTTAGATTTGCGTGAGGGACTGCGGGACTTATGTTTCCGCTTGTGTCTTCTCTCGTGAGACCTTGGTCTTCTGGATCTCGATCTCGAGTGGCGTTTTTTACCATGATGTCTGTGCCTGCTGTCTGATCGAGATCTGCTGCTGCGAGATCTTCTGCGGCTTCGGGATCTCCCATGGCTTCGGGCCCTACCCCGGCTGTGGGATCTTCCTCGTCTGTGGGATCTGCCACGACTGCGTGCTCTTTCCCGACTATCAGATCTACTTTGATTGCGAGGTCTATCGCCACTTCTAGAGTGGCTTCTCGTGCGGGACCTTCTTGTGCTCTTACTTCGAGCAGGCGATTTGGTCTTGCTTCTAGATCTACCCTTGCTGGGTGTCTTAGTCTTGCTACGAGATTTAGTCTTACTGCGAGACTTGTTTCTGGGTGTTCGGCTTTTACTACGTGGTCTGCTCCGTCTGCCAGATTTATCTTCATCATCACTGATTTGGTGGTCTTTGCTTGGCTTTTTAGACTTTTTCCCGTCGGAGTTTTTGTCTTTCTTCTCTTTGCCATTGAGGTTTAAGCCACTGACAGACGCCATAACTTGGTCTATTACGTCTGTCTGCTCTTGCAGGGTTACGACCTTACGTCTCACAGAATCCCAGATGCGATTCATCAACCTGCAAGGACCAGAAAAATTGCTAAGTGAATTTTTCGGCATAAGGTATAGGTAATAGCTGTTTTTCTATTCACAGTCTTAGCTAAACCAACCTTGACACTTTCTAAGACTTCATCCCCCTTGGGAGAGTCAACAAGTTCTATCGTTTGCCCATAAATGGTTAAACGGAGGACTCGGAATAACTGCTAAGGCTTACAAAGCAGAAGCATCTAGTGCTTTTTAGTGTCTTGTCACTGTACACTCCCTCTATAGGTCAATGACCACAAGTTTGCAAGTCCAACCGCAGGTCTGGAAATGTCACTTGGAGGGAACTGTTAAGTTAATAACAGTGAGATCTGTGCCATATGCCACAGTGTGTAAGTAACCTTCCTGTACACTATCAGTGATTTCTATCATCCTGCTTGGCATGATAAGAAATATGAATAACTGCCTGGATTTCATAAGAAAGCATAGCAGAGTCCAACCTTGCCCCTTGGCCTATAGGTGAAGACTTTTATGTACTGGGCATAGAGAAGCTCCTCAATATCTAAGACTGTAACCCCCAGCAAGCTGGTTTGGTCAACTACCTGAATTCCATAAGGAAGCATAGTAGTGACAATACAATCTAATTGATAAGAAGAACCTTCTCAGTGGAACTAGAGGGACTCACCTTAGTAGATGTGTCACTATAGTGACAGCATCTCCCTCTGTTCAGGTTAGTTTAACTTGTTATCACTCTAACATGGAGTGAGGGTAGCCAAATGGCCATAAAACAGTTAAACAGATCATCAACATAACATCAACATAACAAAGAACTTTTAACTTCTATAAGAAGGATGATTACATACATTTCCAGTGTGTTTGATAATATAATAGTCTTAAAAGAAAACAATTCTCGGCTCGACGCGCGTCCCGCATGGGCGCCGCCATCTTGTTTGCCGAAAATGGGTTCTAGGCTAGGCTGGAATGTCGTAAAAGTGCCGTCAATCGGTTTTATATTTTTGTTGATGTCGTAAAAGTACAATTTATTTTAAAATTCGAAAAAACAAGTAGAAACTCGTCAATCCAAAGGAATCCATAAGGAATAGGTCGTCAATGACGAAATAAAATTCGTCTAGACCCTCGATTGACGAGTAGAAGAGAGTTGAAACAAAGTTCGTCATTCCGGTCCGAGCGATAATGGGGGACTAGCCCGTATCACGTCAAAAACTAAGGAATCTGACAGTTTTTTCGCTCCGATCGTCAATATGACGAAGAAATATGTATCAACTCGTCAAAATGATTCATAAAGACGACTAAAAAGGGTGAAAAGGTAGTAAAATTTGGGTTTTTACTCACCAGTTGTCGTCAGTTTGCTACAAACGATCTGGTACCTTGCGCATGCGCCGTGGAACTGGCGCCAAGCGATGACGTCATCTCCTGTGTGCTAGACTGCAACTGCCCCCTGGTGTTACCGAGCAGAATGTATAGCCCTGTGGGACAAGATTTTTTTCTATCCTTAATGTATAGCCCTGTGGGACAAGATTCTTTTCTATCCTTTATGTATAGCCCTGTGGGGCAAGATTCTTTTCTATCCTTGATATATAGCCCTGCAGGCTAACCATGATTGTATCCCTCACTTCAAATTGAAAGGAGGGATACAATCATGGTTCTAACCCCTTTCCGAGTTCTATTAGAAGTGAGGGATACAATGATGGTTCTAACCCATTTCCGAGCTCTATTAGAAATTAGGGATACAATTATGGTTCTTACCTCTTTTCTGAGTTTTATTAGAGGTGAGGGATACAATCATGGTTCTAACCCCTTTCCGAGTTCTATTAGAAGTGAGGGATACGATCATAGTTCTAATCCCTTTCTGAGTTATATTAAAGGTGAGGGATATAGTCATGAGTCTAATGGGTCTAGAACTCGGAAATGGGTTAAAACCATGATTGTATCCCTCACTTCTAATAGAACTCGGAAAGGGGTTAGAGCCATGATTGTATCCCTCACTTCTAATAGAACTCAGAAAGGGGTTAGAACCATGATTGTATCCCTCACCTCTAATAGAACTCAGAAAGAGGTTAGAACCATGATTGTATCCCGCCTTTCTAATAGAAGTGAGGGATACAATCATGGTTAGCCTGCAGGGCTATATATCAATGATAGAAAAGAATCTTGCCCCGCAGGGCTATACATAAAGGATAGAAAAGAATCTTGTCCCGCAGGGCTATGCATTAAGGATAGAAAAGAATCTTGCCCTGCAGGGCTATACATTAAGGATAGAAAAGAATCTTGTCCCGCAGGGCTATACATGAAGGACAGAAAAGAATCTTGTCCCACAGTTCTGTACATTAAGATAGAAAAGAATCTTTGGCCACAGAAAAGGAAACATGATTGCATCCCTCACTAGTTTGTCCAGCCACACGGTAGGTGGCGACACAAGGCACGCTCTCACTACCGTCTGTTACAGCCTTAGTATGGCGGATATAAATTGAAAAGCAAGGGTTTCCATACCTCCATTTATGGTAATCCGGAAGTCACGTGACAGACATGAGGACCCTTATTATATATTCAATATGGCTGTTCATTTGCATATTAGGGTCAAAACAGTCTCAGTTTATTGTCATTTCGATTGAATTCTTGCATAGACTCATTGCCAATACATGGTGTATTCCTTATACACAGGTACTTTAACATGTATATAGAACTCACTAAGAGTATGGTTGCCTCTAAGTATGTACTTTGGCACAATAACAAACCGACACACTGGGAGACTCCCCTTGTTCTATTCAGAGATGTAAGTCGGGTATTGAGAAAATCCCTGAAAAGCTATTATCGCAGGGTGGGGGGTGGGGGGGGGTGTTAAAGTCTATATATGCAATGTGCATGTATACATTTAATGTCCTTCCCCACAATACATGTATATGGAACTATGAGTTTAGTATACCCCCCTTCCCACCAACCCCCCCCCCCCCATCTCTTTCAACCTATAATGCTTCAGACTTAAGGGTGGCTGAGGGTGAGTGTGGTGTTCAGACATTGAGTAGATGTATGGTGGTTGGGGTGGTGGGGGTGTGAGTTTCACATGGCATTTCTGAAGGGGTTTCCCCAAATGGCTGTATGGAGGGCAACTGTAGAGTATTTTAGACCAATCAGAGAGCAGCATTCCCTTCACCTCCCCTAGTGGAGTATGCCACTGAGATCCCCTGTTCCCTGTCCAGGCCTTCCCCTGCCCAGTTGGGTCTCTCTGCTTACACCAGGGGGCCTTCCTGTTCCTCAGTGGAGTCACTGGTTAAAGCATCCAACACAGGCCTGGGTATATGTATAGCAGGGGGTTATCATTGGGACAAGACCACATATTTCTCTTCATTTTGATGAACATGGATATTCACACTGACTGTTATGAATATGAGAATCAAATATGGCCCTGAAGACCTTACATATCCCTATTTTGACTTAATCTAAAGATTTTTGAAATCCCTATTTTCAGGGAATTCCCTGCCAACTTACATCTCTGTCTATTTATAGCATTCCCAATGAGAGAGCTTCCTCCACTCAGCCAACCAGCGACCATGGTGGGTAGCCTGTTCCTAACTGAGAATGACGCAATGTCGGTGAGCCCGCCTAACTAATCCCTCACATCACCTGTGCTTCCATCTACTGTGTATGGAATAGACTAGAGGATGGACCAAACCACTTTTGGAGGAGGGGTGTAAGGTGTAGTATCCAATCTGTGCATCTGGGTCTCTTCTTGGGATTTTGACCTGGCCGGAAGTAGAATGACGTCACACTGGAGACAAACATTCATGCCGCCTTAGTTCCTCAGGAATGTGGTGGGACCATGCTTTCACACACTTCTGACTGTTTTCAGATGAGATCTCATCTGAATAACAATATTCCATTTAAGATTCCATAAATTTCAAATGATCTCATCTGAATGTAATTCAAATTCAGATGAGTTCTGGCATATATCCTTGATTGGGGGCCCTGCCCCCGAACTCCCGTTAGGCCGGGCACCCCGGGAAGCGCGGCAGCATCAACATTCGACTCCATGGAGGGCCAGGTCAATTCTGCAAGAAGTGACCCTTTTGCCCAATCTGTGGATACTACCCCAGCGCCCCCTACCTAACCTTGGATATCCCATCTGGGGTACTTTGCCCAAACATGCATACAACACTGAAAAAAAAAAATTCAGGTTACCCGACCCTACCGAGCAAAACAGGACTGGGCCAAGCTTTTTTTCTTGAATTTTGAAAAAAGAAAGAAAAATGTGTTAAAGTGATTTTTTTAGTAGATCCAGTTGTCTGCGAGTCATCGGCACATGTCATGAGTCACTCTACCAGTTAAAAAATGTTACAAAATAAATTTTACAAAAATCTGACCTTCCCTTCCTATTTTTTACAACATATTACAGTTAGACTCACCTTGCATTTGAACTAGGAACTCTGTCTTGATTCTGCGGGCTGACTCAGACTCGTTATCGCTACGAGAAGAGCAGAGAGAATCTACCTCATCTATGAAGATGATGCTGGGTTTGTGCTCCCGGGCCAGCTCAAACAGGCTCTTGACTAGTCTGAAATGGAAAAGATTTGGTATGTTGTATTTCCTGTTTTTCACATTTATACAGAAATACACAATGAGATTTATCAACTTCCATTCAAAATTTGAAAAAAAAAACACACATTGGGAGAGTCAAAACATAATTTTTTGTCTCATCAAAACAAAATCCTTGAAATAATAAGCAAACTCACTTTTCACTTTCCCCCAGCCACTTTGACACAAGATCTGAAGATGACACGGAGAAGAACGTCGAGTTGTTGGCTTCAGTGGCCACGGCTTTCGCCAAATAGGATTTACCTGTTCCAGGTGGCTGCAAGCACAAATTGCAATCATTACTACATTGGCATACCTGCAAACACCAGGCGAGAAAAAAACTGAGCCCGCAAAAAGCCCACTGACTAATATCAAACTTGCAAGATGCAATGGGTAGAAACTTCATACAAACACCGAGTCTTATACACTAATCTGAGGCCTATTGCGCCTTATAGAACCTCCTAAAAGAGTGGGTGCGCCTTTTAGGCGGGGTAGAATTACATTAGATTGTATCAAATGGTCGATTATCCTGACAAATCCCGAAACCCATATCCTCTGAAGCACAATATAGCGGCTTGCTAATGTATTTTTATAGGATAAAAGTGATCTAAATGTTCTTTGGGCTGAATATAACACACTCTGATGTACAGGGATGTTTGGAAAAAAAATACAGGGATGTTTGGAATTACCAGTGGGATGCTAGCATTACTCAATCTGGAATGATATTGGCAGAAATTTTAAGTCAGAACCCCCCCCCCCCACAAATGGTAAATTCTTTTTGCAGTGGATTTGCATAGATCTCAAGAATTAGAATGGTCTTTTTGAGCATCAAAACCATGGATTTCTGCGGAGATTTCACACCACTGTGACAACCGGTTCTGTCCGACAGGCTTTTATTTTGACAGACTAAGGCAACAAGATAATGCACAGGATGAACTATGATTACCGTAATCTCCCGCGTATATGGCGCAGCCCACGTATAAGGCGCACCCCCAACTAAGGGAGGCCTGTCCCACGTATAAGGCGCACCCCTAAGGGCAGATTTTTGTTAATTTAGTACTGTTCTATAGTAAAAATACCCCCCCTATAAGGCGCACCCCAAACTCAAGGCAATTTCCCTCCCACGTATAACACTCAGCAGCATTTTGTTTGGCATATAAGACGCGCCTTATACGCGGGAGATTACAGTAGACACAATAAAATTCTACGTCTTTTGAAAGAAAAACAAATTATTTTGCTTACCCCGAAGAGAAGGATTCCTCTCCATGGTGTTCGCCGCCCTATGAGAAATATGCATTCATTATTCAACAGAACATTCCAGAAAAGAATTTTTTAGATGGTCATCAATGTCTAAACTGAAATGTATCTAACATAAACCCTGGCCAATGACTACAGTAGACTTCTCTAAGTTGGGCTCTTCTGTCTTCAAAAGATAGCTTCAGTAAAGCCCAACTTATATGGCTCCTATCTAAGAGAATATACAGTTTGTTAATCACCTGTGAACAGATGTGGGAATTTGATGGGGAGAATCACAGCTTCCTTTAGTGCTTCTTTGGCGCCTTCCAATCCAGCGACATCGTCCCAGCTCACATTAGGTTTCTCCATCACAATAGCACCTGGAAGAGAATTTAACTTTATATTAGATGTACATACTTTCGCTTATACACTTATACTTCTGTCATAACAATACTTCCGGATACTTTTATTTTGTATGGTCTTGTGGTAAAGCTGTTCCAAACATGGAGTAAATTTGTTTAGTTGGGGACTGACCTGACAGCTGGTTCTGCATCTTCTTCTTCTCTGGGTCATCATCTGAGTCACTGTCACTACCCCTGTGTGGATAAAATGTAATAACATATACGCACTCATTCAATACAAGACTATTGCAAGTCAAGTCATAAAAGCAAACCCAGGTGCCGATATTTAATATTTACATGGATATCCCATGTAGTGACAAGATGTACCAGCATATTGATCTCAGTAGTAGTAGTAGTAGTAGTAGTAATGAATTCTCGCGAAGTTCATTTATCTCAGTTTCAGTATTTTAATGGAAAAATGTTGGCTTATATCAGGCTATTTCCATTCAATAAAATCCAACTTACTTCTTGTCTGCACCTCCATCTTTAACTGGCTTCTTTGGTTTATCGCCACTCTTCTTGCCAACATGAACCTTTAGTTTCTCCGCCCGGTCCAAGTACTGCACACACTTGGCTCGAATACTATCCTTGGCCTTGTCACTATGCGCTTCATCTAAAAATATCAGGGGAATCATTAGAGAACTGGGCTTCAATGGATCACTTAATGTTTCTACTGCAATGATTATAGTAGAGGCTTCTTGGCCAAGACGGTTTTATGGATCTTTCTCATATACATATAGTTTGATAAAAATGAATGATAAAATTCTTTTTCTTTAAACGCTTCAACATACTACTTACATTTGATTGCATGTAAGAAGTACTCTACACCATGCTCGTAAAGACGCAGCGCCTCGTCATAGTTCTTGGCTTTATCTTCTTCTGTCGCTTTGGTCACAAGATCAATAGCTTTCTGAAAGTGGAAATCATGTAGAGATGGCATCAGTGAAAATTGTGCTACACAGACAGCGAACACGTACAAATGATCATGATGGCTAAGAATCACACTGTCGTGGTGTAACAGTTTGGAGGTGCCACTCACATTATTAAATTATCCCGATTTTCTAAATCTTACTAGGAAATTCTATGGCAATAACACCCAAATATTCGTGATGAGATGTGAATCTCCACTATATGCGCTCGGCAATAAGGTCAATTTTTGCACATCAGATTACCAATGTAGAAGCACATTACCTGTAAAACCCGGTAAGCAGTTGCTACAGAGCCTAAATGAACCATATCGGTAATGATTATATCTCCGAACCCTCTATCACAAAGTTTCTCGGACTCCATCTAAAACATGTGATAACAGCACTATGTTTCCAGGTTATGTATGACCCCCGTGAGAAGCAGTCTTCAAATGATCTGTAGGACTGGACACATAGCTTGTCTATGAACTGCAGAGCCATGTTCAAGTCAGCTGACTATGAAATCATGAGTCAGCCACTGTTTTGGCACAGACAGCTGAGGGTTTGCCATTTTTAAAATGGTGTATGAGTGTGTGGCGGGAGGCGCTAGCAATTTTGAGCACCCCCCTCCGACACCACAAGGACGAAGCGCCTATAGTCACTGTCTCCTTTTTTTCTACACGCTTTCTTCATGGACACTTCCAAACTCATCAGACCACAGCTGTGGGGAAGCAGCCAAAACGTGTTGCGGAGTGGTGGTGGTGGTGTGGAGGTGAGGTGTTTGATTTTGGTAAACTTGACTACAAACTGTATTTTCTTCCTGAAATAGTGCGGGGGGATTGCTCTTCTGCAACTGAACTAGGCTTGAATACCACCCCTGTGGGCTTGAATACCAGCCCCTCCCGCCCGCCCCCGCCATTCTCCAGTCCGTTCCTCAATCTGCCTCAATGATTGGAACCCCCCCCCCCCCATTTAAATTGCAAAAATCCACCTTTCCCAATTCCAAATGATCACTCCCTAATAAGCCATGCAGCACGTGAGCAGCCAGTGTGCATGTGACGGTGTACGTAATGGCTGTACACACCTGACTGGTGGTGCAAGACTATGGTCTTTAACATATTCATGTATCATAGTGTCTAGTGGGTTTACCGAGTGGGGACTGCTCACTCTTACATGTACCTGCGTGAGTGTCACCTACGCCTGGCTACGGATATATTATCACAAGCCCTACTATCTCTTGTACTGCGACTCTGTGCTGTAGGTCTCCATTATGGTTGATTTTATCATTTTTGAGCAAATATTTCTCTCAGGATTTTTGTTTATCTTGTCCAAAGGTCAGGTAAACTAATGCTTTACTTATGCCATTATAACTTCAATAAAATTTAATGTGTGATATACACGTATATCACATATGGCCAAGGGTCTACTACCCCCCCCCAATATAAAAATTGGGCATTGTGCATTGAAGCACAGAAGGCTCAGGGCAGGTACCATAAAACCCTCTATCAACCCTGTAGGGTCACAGGAATCAGCACTTGCGAAATATTGACTAATTACTTACAAATAGAGACTATTATCTATACATGTACTGACACCAGTCTGGCATAATCTTCTCTTACTAAACCCCTTGGACCGCTGGCCCCCTGGTGTGCTGGCCCCCTGGTGTGCTGGCCCCCAGACACCTGGCCCCCTGGACATTTGGCCCTGGACACTTGGCCCCCGGACACCTGGCCTCCTGGAGACCTAGCCCCTGGACACCTGGCCCCCTGGACACCTAGCCCCCTCTCTCCCAAATCCATCCCTCATAAATCTATTCACTTGAGCAAGTCAAATGTCAATTCACCGGGAGTTAGGCGTTGTACAAAAAACTTTATCCTTAGCATGCTTAGTTTATCGCTCAGTCCCCAATGTGTTATGTGTATAGCTTGGACACTGTAAACATTGCCTGCTGAAAAAAAGTGTCTCACTTGGTGATTACTCATAGGACTCCATGTGCTAATTTCATCGCCAAAATCTATCTGACCTATAGACCCAATGGTTAAAGGACTTGTAGTCAGTACAGCTCCCAAAAACATGACGTAAGTACAGCAGCTTTTTTTCGTAGAGAAAGACATCACTCACCATAAAGGACAAAATGTTGTCTGATAGATGAGATTTGAAACTTTCCTTTCGCTTTTGAAAAATGTGTAAACTAACAGTATATCACTAAATGATTACACCCTAAAGTTGGTGATTACAAATTTGTGGATCTGGCTTAAAACCCGGCTCCAATAGCCCAGGCGATACCCTGGGCCAATAAGCTCTATTGTTATTGATACAAGTAAATGTATCATGACATTCCTAATGATTTCTACTAAATAATATAGGATAGCATTTTGCAATGCAAGTAACCCGAAAGGGCACTTAATCTCTTCTTTTAGGCCCCTTTTGATACTAACCTCATGTATTCTTCGAGCGTTATCACTGTCAATGGTTAAGGCTATGGAGAATGCATCCATTATCGATCGTATATTTCATTGGCGAATAACTCCTCTCTTGGCAAGTTAAGCATTGCAAAACAGCAGCAGGTCTTGAATAAGGATCCATATTTTCCATAGAAAGGCATGAGACATTGTAATTATCCTCTATTTTGTTATAATCCAGCAGTTATGGCCCCACAATTTGATCGTCTCGCTGTCTGCCATTTTGGATTTTGGTTATGTTTGCGCATGCACGACCCAATTTCCATGGGTGTTTGGGTCAATTTGCACCACCCCGGCCTTTGGGATGCGAATGAACGACAGGGCGAAGACGTAATTTTTAATCTTTTTAATAATACATATCAATTCAAATGATATTCTTTTGCCATTCTTTATCATATTTCTATGGGATTTAACATAGGGCTAAAAGTAGTCATCTTAAAGTTGCATTTTCAACCCGGCTCTTATAACCCCTTTCGGGTTAAATATACAATGCAAACAAAAATAGCTCTCTGAATATGCTGTAGTTGTTGAACATATCTGTTTCTCAAAGGTGCCACTAGAATAAGTCTAGATGGCCATAGTGAGATTGCTGAAGAAAAAGCTAGGCACAAACCTTAAAGGGTCCAGAGACAAACTTTTGAAAAAAAAAGCAAGCCGAAAAACCATGTAAGAAGAAGGCATCCACTGGGGTAGATAGAACACCACCACAGCCCCCCCCCCCCACTCTCCAGAAAAATGTTGACCTACCCACCCCCATCCCATTACCACCTTAACCGACAGATCGGCATACACATAGAAAAAGACCTGAGAGAAGTAAGTAAATGGGGATCAACCGTGTAAAGGGTTATGGCCTAAATACATCTCAGGTAAAACAAAACCCTTTAAATTGTCATGGCACTAAAATTTATTATTTCTTTTTAATCTTTTGGGGGACCCCTTGCTGAATTCAATAAATGTGACTTCATCTCGCTTCATATGTTAATACAATGTACTCATTATGTACAAATTGTTGATTGTTAACTGTCTGCCTCTCTTTGCAGCGAAAAGTTGTACACTTACAGAGAAATGAACTTTAGAAGTTGCTTTATCATTTTATACTATATCATATGGTATTAAAAAAGTAGACTATGGAGAGAACATACTGAACTTTATTGTAACATTGCACCATATGTAAGTGTACTGGAAATAGGCTTCAGGTAGAACACTCCGGTCTCTGCATTTATTTAATGAGCGGCTTAATAGAAAAAAAAAAAGAAAAAAAAAGAGGAAAGGAACTGATTCTAGTTCTAGTTCACCCCCTAGATGCCACCAAAGTGAATTCTAACTAAGTCTCACTCTTAAAATTCGATCATTCAAGATCATTGATTCAATAAAACTTAAAGAATTAGAAATAATTCTATCTTTGGATGTAATAGGCCCCTATACGCCCGGGGGGGGGGGCACTCTCTATGTAAGGTATACACATATGTGCGGCTGGCAAGGGTACTTTTTCAGGGAAAAGTCCCTAGCAAGCCTCCTGTTTCAGCCACAAATGTCCCTAGCAAGGGTCTACTATTGAGCAAAAGTCCTTAGCAAGGGTCAACTTTCAGCAAAATACCCCGATTAACGCAGGCAATTTCAAAATTTTCTTGGACATAAGCACAGTTTTCATGAAAATAGCATAAACCAAATTCAATTTTCTCTCCAATCAGTGTAAATTTAAGACATTTTGAAACAAATCTAGGATCATTGAGTCAAAAGTGCCCTAGCAAGGGTAGGCTTTCGAAGAAAAACCCCGCGAACGAGTGCCCTAGCAAGGGTAAGGGTTGTCGTGGGTTCAGCCACACACCTGTATCAAAAAAAATTGAAGTGCCCCCCCCGGGCCTATACGCTTACGACATATTGTCTAGATATATTCAACAATTATACTTCATCTTCAGACTTCAGCCTTCTCACTCTCACTCATAGATGGAACCATAGTAAAGGAGCGATGGTAAGCGGTGGCACTGGTGTTGTGGTGGTGGAACTTTCAGATTAGTTTCCCAACCCACAATGAAAACTGGGTCCCTAGTCTTAAAGGGGGGCTGGCATGGAAAATTAACAACATGGGTACCGATTCAAATAGTGATCATAAAATCGTGGGAACCAGCGGAAAAATCGCGACACCCTGGTTGGTCAAGGGATGATCACGTGACTTTTTAATGCGGGCATGCATTACCATGCCAGGGCCCCTTTAACTGGGGTTGGTCTTTGATATCTTAACTCTAGGACCTACCTACTTGTGTATTGTTTTGAAATGTAAAACCATATGCCATGCCTTTGCTTTTTGTAATTTGATATCTGGGGCCCAGGAAGACTGGACTGAGCCCTCTGCAGACTCAGTGGACATCACTTGCTGGGCCTCTGAATGAATATATCACTCATTCAGAGGCCCAGCAAGTGATGTCCACTGAGTCTGCAGAGGGCTCAGTCCAGTCTTCCTGGGCCCCAGATATCAAATTACAAAAAGCAAAGGCATGGCATATGGTTTATCAGGGCCCGGTTAGCTGGGTATCTCACTCAGTGAGTCAGTCATACTCATAGTCACGAGCGTTTCATGGTTTGTTTATTCGCTAAATACACACCCGAATCTAATGAAAACATGTGATCCCTAACAACATACATGAACAGCCACCAAAACACCCCGTCGAATGCAGTTAATCTAGAGAATCTTCAAAGTATCAAAGAAATTGGGAGCCATAGAAAAAGGAAAACATTGAAGGTGTCACTGACTTAAGTGACTAGTCTCGGCGGCTGTCAAGTGACAAGTGTCATGAATGAAGCCAGTCCCATCGACTTTTTGAGGTTGACGTGCTATTTTGATAAGGAAGATCGCTTTGTGAATATTGTTCAGCTCTGTCACCGATATCTTCAGAAATCATATTTTCTGATGGGTGTTCACTTCTTACCTGTAACGTTGACATTTCATCGGGTTTTCTGATTTTGCCAAACAAATAAGTGTTCCTCCCAAGTTATGTTATCCTAATTCAAGATGGCGGAAGTTTACTTCCTCTAGATGACGTCACGACCACATGATCCATGGACGCCTTCCGGCCCACTTTCCCGCCACGTTCAAAACCAAGTCAGTGACTCGAGTGAGTGTCAAGATTAGGCCAGAGATTAGGCCTAGTCTCTGTCTGTGCCAGACCAGGCTGGTGCCAGACTGTGGTGTATAAGAATACGAACCTGTACAGAACAAGCCGTACTACGGAGCCCCTAAAAGGACATCCGTTTTCTACACATTTTTTTTCTCTAGTTTGTTTCCGCAAGTTTTTAAAACTTGCGGAAACAAACAAAATATTAAATATTTTTCGTTTCCGCAAGTTTTATTTTCGTTTCCGCAACTTTTTATTTTTGTTTCCGCAAGTTATATTTTGTTTCCGCAAGTAAACATTTTGTTTACGCAACTTTATGTTTTGTTTCCACAGCTTAAAATTCACAATTGATTGACTATGCACAAAGAAAAACTATTAAGTTGTGGAGACAAAAGTATAAGTTGCGAAAACGAAAATTAAAGTTGCAAAAACAAAAATAAAAATTGCGGAAACGAAACTAAAACTTGCGGAAACGAAAATAAGACTTGCAGAAATGGAAATACTACTTGTGGAAATGAAAATACTGCTCGCGGATCGAAAATACTTATCTCGGAAACAAAAATACTTCTTGCGGAAACGAAATCTAGAAATAAATGTGTAGAAAACAGATGTCCTTTCCAGGGCTCCGTATTACGCTGATATTACCGTAATGGCTTATTTCAGAACAAGTCAGCACTCTAGCGCCTTCAATAGTCCTATGCCTATGGCAGGCATATTGAGCTGCAAGGGGGGCATCCATAAATGACGCCATGCATTGGTGCAAACAAAATTTGACCATTTTTGACCCCAAGTCATTTTTTTGCCAACTTTGAGGGTATATGGAAAATTAATCCCGTCATGACAGGCCCTCCCCCTCCAGCATAACGTCATTTGTGGATGGCCCCAATGTGTAGGCGAAGGGGGGCTAGCATGGCAAAATACAATATGGGTACCACGAGTAGGTACCTGCTCAAAGATCGCTCATAAATTCGCAGGACCCAGCGGCAAATTTGCGACGATCTGATTGGTCAAGGGGTGGTTACGTGATTTTTTTTTTAATGCGGGCGTGCATTAGCCCCTTTTAAGCCGATCATGCCTGACTTATTTTTAATTTTGCCAGCTGGGGTGGAGGAGGTTGCTAAATTTTACTTTCAGAAAGCTATTGACCTTGTGACCAAAATTTTCTTCCGGTCCTCCCATCATTAATGGTCAAAGTAATCATCACCCCTCCCCCCAAGAACTGATTTTGCATGATGCCCCCCCACACACACACACACCAAGAAAATTTATTGCTTATCCATCTTATGATGATTATTTAGCATATCAATGCAAGAGAAACCCCACAGGAAAATATTCAGTAGGCCTACGTATGGTGAAGTGTGTAATGTTCATAATCTCAAGTTGAAAATTATTATTTTATAGGCAATGAATAGATTCTTAGTGACTTTATACACAGAACTAATCGACCATGGTGTACATTGTGGCAGATCCACACGAGGGGTGGATGACCACAATGTATGCCATGGGAGTTTAGTTCTGTATTTATTCTATGCTCTTAGAAAGTTTGATTAAATGAAAATTAACAAAATCCGTTACCGTAGCTCTCCGTATAACGGCAATTTTGAATGTTTACCTGCACCCAGAACGAGCTGCAGTACTGGATCGGCCACAGTAGTGGATCGGCACACGTTACGCCACTCGGGATGTGGCGATCGGCCCTCCAATGCTATCTCTATGAGACGTTGTTATTTAGCATAAAATAAAGTCCTACCACATTTTCTCGATGTTGAAGGCATGTATTACCGGCCACCTACCTTATATGAAAAAATACACAGAAAAAACTTTAGTTGAACAAGAAAAATGTGGCAAGGACCACGGATAGGAGTTGCCACTCCATTGCTAGCTACTGCGGGTGACGTCACTGAGGCAGCATGACGTCACCAATGACGTCATAGGTGACAGGGAGAAAACCGAAAACATTATGGAGTTGCTACGGTCGCTACGCTCCCGGCCGCTGACGCGGCTTGCAACTCCAAAAAAACTGATCAGTAGTGATCATTTTAGGGTGTTCAATATGACGAGGACGAGGGGGAGCATCCTGGTGATCTTTGGGTGATCATATGTGATCAATTTAGGTCATCATTATTGATTACTTTTTTCCCGCACATACTTGAGCAAAACACAGAGTCATCAAAATGATTTCATGGGTGATCACTTTGATTATTATTATTTTTTTTTCAATTTATGCTAGTTGTAGTATAAGATTATGGGTGTGGACCACTAAATTTGACATGGTGACATGGCAATTTCTTAAAATCGACATGTGACATGAGAGGTTCTTAGAGGTGACATGGGACATGGGGATTTAAGTGACATGTGACATAACCATTTCTTAAAATCGACATGTGACATGAGAGGTTCTTAGAGGTGACATGGGACATGGGGATTTAAGTGACATGTGACATAACCATTTCTTAAAATTGACATGTGACATGGGGGACCCCCCATCCAGACCCCCAAGATTTCTTTTTTAACCCACTCACCCCCCCCCCCCCTGCTAGAACATCATTGGAGTATACCTGCCCTTTTGGTGGTGACCTCATACAGCATAAGTTTGCATTTACTGATGGGTGCTTATCCTCATATTTCTGAAGGAAACTTTTGAAGCAGAAAAGGTGTCTAAGCTCTAAATATATCTATTTGATATCAATTCTCTTTTGACAAAATATATTTTTACAAAATGAATTCTACATGTACACATTTTCAATGTTGAATGTTTATTAAATTATCCAATGCTCTCAGTATAGCTTTAAATCAATACATGTCCTTGAGTTTCAATAATAATGATAACATGATTGTATAGTAGGGACCTCTGCTGGCAGAAATGAGGTAATCAAAATGATCACCTTTGCTCATCTATTAGGAAAGATTACCTAAACTCATGTACACTGATCACTTTTCTGCTAGTCTAGGATATCAGTGTATATAGTCCCTGCCAATTTTCCACTACTATTGGTTGTTTTTATCGGATTTTATGTGTCTCAAAGGAGCCATCCACAAATGACGTCATGCCCAAGAAGGGGGGAGGGTCAGGCCCGGCATGATGGGATTAATTTTCCATATACCTTCAGCATTGCAAAATTGGCAACAAAAAAAAAACATTACAAGGGGGGGGGAAGAGTCAATTTTTGCATGACGTCATTTATGGATGGCCCAAAATGTCAAATAGCCCAGAAGAAACCCAGCAATTTCATTATGATTTCTGAATTTAGCATCTTTGAATTGACCAGGATCAACTGGCTTTATCCCAGCTGTTCTCGGAAAGTGTAAAAAAGCTCCTCTATGCAGTGGCGGATTTAGAGGGGGACGCCCCCCCCCCTTTTCCCTGTACTTAAGAGTTTACCTAACTCTTTTTACCTTAGAATTTAGCCAAAATTAGGGCAAAATGAGGGGCGCCCCCCCCCCCTTTTTAAAATCCTGGATCCGACCCTGCTGTGTAATCGGCGGTGTTAGTACACTGTATTATATGTATGGTAATCAGTTTTATGGTTAATCAGTAAAACTATTTAAAAATGGTTGGGAGTGGCAGCATGTACATTACAGGTGGAATACACATGTATAAACATACATGCTTTTATACAGATAGGCATCATGGAGTATGTATAATAAATAGTGGTCGACGATGGGTATAAGGTGGACGTCTCAAAGTGTTCAAAACTGTGGATCGCTTAGGGTGAAATCAGTGTGTCTCAAGAATTACAAATTATACCATGACTATTGTTGTATTTCTGTCATTTCCATATTCTGTCATGTAACTATGATATAGATTTGTCCCTGGAAACATTAATAATCTATGTGTTACCCCAGCTAGAAAGGAAATTTTGGGCCAACATCGCCAATGGTCGGCAGTCTGACATCTTAACAATGTCCAGAAATTAACGTTGGGCCAACGTTGGCAGTGTTCTCGTTTAGGGAGTGGTCATTATTTATCAACAGGGGGGGGGTGGTGGGTTTTTGCGCGGACGCGCGAAATTTTTTTACGCCCCCCCCTCGACGGCAGTCAAAATTTTTTGCGCCCCCCCCTGCGCCGGAGGCGCGGAGAGTTTTCGCGCCCCTCTTTAATCTATAGTAGCGCGCGGGCTTTTTTGCTAAAAAGAGGGTGAATTTTTTTAGCCCCCCCCTCAAGAGGGGTCAAAATTTTTTTAGCCCCCCCTCGGGAGGGGTCTGAAAATTTTACGCCCCCCCTCAAACCCACCACCCCCCCCTGTTGATAAATAATGACCACTCCCTTATTTGCCAATGTTGGGGGATTAACAAACGTTGACCCAACATTGGCAAAACACTGATTCTCCAACCTCTGCTAGAGGGCATTGTGTGCTATAGGAAGACAAGTAATTCAATGTATCCTTCATATTTTAGTACCAGCGCCTACGGCGCTGTGATTATAATGGGAAAAGTTCGCTTTTAGCTGAACCCTCAGTTGCGCTATATTCACAACAATGGTGTATGAGGGACTGCCTCAATGAGCGTAAAGAGAGATCTGTGGGTTGGGATTTGAACTAAATTATTATTATCCTTTAGAGTCAAGTTAGATTATTGTTCAAATTGTGAGTAAGAGGAGCAGAAAATGAAGATAAAATATTGAAAAGTGAAAAGGTGACATAAATTGGGGGCAGAATTTGGTGGAAAAGTTCATGTCAGTGCGTGAAAACAGCAGACGAACAGACAGACTCTAGGTCCACTGCTGTCGGAGGTGGGGGAGGTTTCATAGATAAGGGGGGCAATAAGGATCATTGAATTAGAGCTGGGTCATTCCATTATATATGGACAGATTTTGAGAACTTTCCCCACATGACCCCCTCAGATCTCGATTATTTCTCTTCTATATTGAGATGTATACCACATGCAAAACTGTAGCTTCCAACTCCCATCGGTTCCTGAGATATTGGCCTTTATATATGAGAGGATTTGACCTTCGGTGTCAAAAATCTCAATTTTGTGTCAACTTCAGTGTGTAATATTTTCAAAACACAGTGAGCTAGAGGTCTGGCAGTGCTTGGGTCATCAGACACATCCTTTCACTCCAGGGAAATGCCAGAATAGTGAAGGTAACACAAAGACTTTCTCTTGTAGCATAGGTTCAATGGTCACTAGTTTTTGCAGTTTTTCTTCTCCTAGAGCCATTTTTGAAAAATTATAACATCAAAACCGTTACTTCAATCAGCTTGTAAAGTGAGATTCTTTTCATTCCAAATGACATGAACTTGAACAATGTAGATGGAGTACCTGCACCAAAGTGGAGATCCACTATGGCTGCTTCAAAAGGGTAAAATACTGATTTTTGCTGCTTTTCGACAGCAATTTTGGTACGGAGGGATAGGTAGGACCAACTAATGGAAGCTATCTCTAAAAAGTACTATTATTACCCTAAAAGTTGATGGTAATTTGGTATTGGTTTATGCCTCCTTCCTGTAGAAAATAGGTAACATATTTCTAACCCTGTTTTCTTTATCATAGCTGGCTCTTGGGCTTCAAATAGCTGTAATATTATCACTTCAAGCCTGATATAGTGCTGCCCTGTTATGGTTATGTTGTTATGGTTCTATGACTTCAATTTATGGAAATTTGGTAGTGGAACATACAGTGAAATTATGAATTCCTTGGAATTTTATTCATCAAAATGCTACTTTGGATATATTGGCCCACCAGATGTTATAATTTTGAAAATGTGCAGGATTTACAGCCAAGTTCCATTGAGTGGACACATTTTGTCTGCCATTTAAACTAAGGCCTTCACTTCTAAATAGATAGTCAGAATAAACCATGTCACTGTCTAAGTATCCAAAATCCATAAATGAACTGTGTACAAAGATAACATTATTTTGTTGTGCAACTATCTTTGTTTAATTGATCAGTATCCATCACAGTTTTTTTTATACTACACTGACATTCACTCGTATGTTTATAGATATGCATGTATATCATTATCAACATGGTAATGAATACTTAGTGACTTAACATCCAATCAGGGAAATCAAAAGCTTGATTAAAATTAAGTGTTCCCAGTTCCCTCTTCATATACATGATCTTCAATATTAGTCTTTTTTTTATTCCTTCTAACTCAGCCATGATAAGTCATTTAAAGACTGATTTATTGCCAGAGTAAAACAAGTAATGGACTAGACAATGGCTATCTTGTCAGACCTGGCACAGACTCTTCATCTTTGAAAGCGTATCTCCCTATATGTTAACAACTATATGGTCTGTCACTCTAGGGTCTTCAGGGCCATGTGCATGGCCCATCTACAGTAATCAGGATGAAAAGTCTGCACCAGGGCTGACAAATCAAATTTGACTGGATTTGACTCAATCATTCTATGATGTTCAGTTAGAAAACCATTGCCAATACCATTTAGATGGATGAAAATTTAAAAAAAAAAAAGATACACTCACTATACATTTCACCACCGAACTATAATAGGCCTGAAGTGATGATATCACAGCTGTATAAAGCCCAAGTGCCAGCTATGATAAAGAAAGCAGGGTTAGAAAAATGCTGATTTTTGCCATATTCTGTTACCTATTTTTTTCAGGAAGGAGACATTGAACCAATACCAAACTACCATAAACTTTTAGGGTAATAATAGTACTTTTTAAAGATAGCTACCATAAGTGGATCCTACCTATCCCTCTGACCCAAAATTGCTGTCGAAAAGCAGCAAAAATCAGTTTTTTTACCCTTTTGAAGCAGCCATAGTGGATCCCCACTTTGGTGCAGGTATTCTATCTACATTTTCCAAGTTCATGTCATTTGGAATGAATAGAATCTCAATTTACAAGCTGATTGAAGTAACGGTTTTGATGCTATAATTTTTCAAAAATGGCTCTAGGAGAAGAAAAACTGAAAAAACTAGTGACCATTAACCCTATGCTACAATACAAAGTCTTTGTGTTACCTTCACTATTCTGGCATTTCCCTGGAGTGGAAGGATGTGTCTGATGACCCAAGCACTGCCGGACCTCTAGCTCTCTGTGCTTTGAAAATATTTCACACTTAAGTTGACATAAAATTGAGATTTTCGACACTGAAGGTCAAATCCTCTCATATATAAGGGCCAATATCTCAGGAACCGATGGGAGTTGGAAGCTCAATATAGAAGAGAAATTATCCAGATCTGAGGGGGTCATGCCGGAACCACTTGTTGAAATACTGCGGAATGACCCAGCTCTCTTGTACTTTTGATATTCTAAAGTAAGAAATATCCCATTCATAAAGTATAGGGTGCTACATGTTCAATACCCCGGTACTTCTTGTTAAATAAAATAAAACATGTATTGATAATGTTTCCATGAGGACACCATTTGGTAGGTAATAAAAGATCGATAAGGTCTACATAAAAATGAAATGTCATTGTATCATATTTTGGCATATGAAGATAAAGTGAAAAAGAAGATATGGCTGTCTCTAAAATGACGATTCTTAATACCAGGAGCCATATCCCTTAGTAGGTGTGATCACCTTTATGTTGTAGCCTTGTTGTGGCATGCATATAACAATGAGAAACTGATATGGCGAAGCTGGCTCATCTGTAAATTAGACAGACAAAATAACGTTAGTGTTCCAATGTTGTGCCATCATCAGATATTGGCCCAAATTTGGTTGGCTAAACGTTGGGCCAACATTAGGAAAGCATCAATTTCGGACATTGGTTCAATGTTAAATTGGAGGGACAAAAAGATGCGCCAATGTCAGAATCTGACCTCAGTCCGACCCTACCCAATGTTGGCCCGGCATCCTTGCTAGCTGAAATATTACATCACTCTTAATTGTCACTGTCTGTAACCAGAAATTGAGATTTCTAGTAAAATGGATAGTTGTTTATCATAAAAGAACAAGTGAAACAGTGTTATTTGCAGAGATTTTTTTTTATCCTATTATAGTTTTTTATGATAACAATAATGATCATTACATGAGGCGCAATACAACACTTCTATTTCAGATCTAGTATAAGGGGCTTATATGAATAATATATTTAGAATGGGGTAATTAAGGTTACATGTGGACGGCACAGGGTATATATGATCTCTCAAGGCTAAACCGCCATAGGGGCTGTAGAGTGACCTTACACTCCTGGGTTATGTACTGAAATCCTCATCAACATTTATTAAACACTTTTATACATTATTCATCACTGTAAACCTTAACCATCTATATACCGCTACTACATGTAACCAACCACCTATACAGTACCATATAGTTATACATACCGACACTAGGGGTCACGCCAGTTGCTCGCCGTATAGCAGGGCACACGCTGTGACCAGTGCTAAGGGAGACCAGCATATATACATACATGTATGTTAAGCATGACGCTGCCTTAGGCCAAACTTTTCTTTTATTTATCTTGGGTTACAGGCACCTAAAATGAAAACTTCAGGTCGGAGGACGAAATAATAAAAAAAAATAATGAATAAAATAAAACTTACAATTGCAGCATTTCAACTATTCGCCAGCAGCGCAATATGAGAGGGTCGTATAGTTTTAATGCAGGTTAAGTTTGAATTTATTAGGGAATTCAATCTTTGGTACTCTTTAATGCTCTCGATAAGCATTTGATTCAGATAATAGTACATTGAATGCATTCCTGGAATAATTAGCCTCATTTTGATACGAAATACCCCTACTTTTTTTTCTAAAAAGTTGTACATATTTGCTTTAGGAGGTCGGAGGAAATAAAAAAAAGTAGATTTTTCAACTTTTATTTTTATTTGGGTGTTTGACTTTTCCACGTCGGCGGGCCCGTATCCCAAATAAACAAAAAAGTGTGGCCTTAATAATTACCATCAACACATACCTTGAGACCTTGTACAATATCCTGCAGTAAATACACCTTTACTGCTAACTAATATGAGGTTTTGTCCTATTGAATATGCATATTTCTAATAGCTAACACAGACTCTGCTATCAGAATGCTAACAGCTGCAATAGTTTTTTAAATGATTTAGCAAATACACAACCTTAACTCTTTACATCATGCCGTCATGTGTACGTGTATAGTTGTTTGCACCAATCCTAATTAAGAGCAGTACCCTTATCCATTTACCAAATATCAGTCCTAGATCATCACGTTGGATAATTTATAGAGTTAGAGGATATGAGGATCGTACATTTGATAATGCCATATTTGGTGACCAAAAGTGGTAACATTGTCGGTGCACCCGTCCTTGGCTGAGTTTTTAAGTACACAGTATACGTAATTAAGCACAAAATTTTGTTAGCCCCCCCTCAGGAGGGATCTGAAATTTTACGCCCCCCCTCAAGCCCACCACCCCCCCCCCGTTGATAAATAATGACCACTCCCTAACATAGGAACACAGCAAGGTTCTGTTTAGCAAGGAACACATTTCTATAGGGTGAGGGATACAAAAGTGAGACATCAGTATGAGCTGGACTTAAGTGTTCGGGTATACTACAAAAATCTATGGGTCTACTCATAGGGACAGCAATCTTAACTAGTCCATGTAATTCAATACGGTGTAGAATAAACATTGGCATCATCGGTTATAATGGTTTTCTTCAATTTTCAAAACATGCGCTGGGGACGTCATAGTCCTATTTGTTCAGTTAGTCAGTCTCAAAAACAATATCAATAACCCTTTAAGGTCAGCATAATGGCCCATGTTAATTTAAAGCTATAATACACACAGACAGCATCTGGGACTCACTGGTGCTGCATGGATCATAGTAGGTCTTTCTGAAAAAGAGAGAAAGGAAGAAACAAAGAAAGAAAAAGAAAGAAAGAAAAAAAAAAAAAAGAAGAGGACAGAACACGCAACCAATGAAATCACTGCAGTGATTAACACCACCTTATTTTGAGTATAATTATCTTTACATCTGTGACAGGATCTGCAAAAAAGGACCTTAGTGCAGGGTGCATTAAGGTCCCCATTCCCAGTACATGTCACATCTATTGGTAGTTGAGTATTAATTGGGCCAATGACCAAGATGTGAAAATTAACCCCCCCCCGCCACCAGCCCAAAACTGGACTTTTCTCCAAAGTATGGTTTGTCTCAGTTACTATAATGTACCAATGTTAATTGAAAGATATTACTAGCTTATTTCCACCATAGCTTCGCATGGACTCAACGACACTCACATTGGGTGACCTTGATGCTCGACAGGGTTTTCACGGCGAATTGTGTGCTGCTTATGCGGAGCACAGCGCTTTGTGGCAGCAGTCTGGTAGGCACACAACTAGGCTGCTCGATAACACCTATGTATTCCACATTTTCTATGTACTTCAGACGTAGAATAGCATGGGCAGTGTCGTCTGACTTACTACAGTCACCGTGGCAGTAGCCTATCTCCATAACATTAAGAGGCTCTAGCATCTCCCCTTCCCACCCAAGGTCCTTTGCAGTCACAGTCCATGTGTGGCGTTTACATGCCTTATCTACCATATCCTTGGACTCTGAACTTCTTTTGCTGGAAGATGCTGCCGCTACTGTTGATTGAGATGATCTGCGTTTTCTTTCCCCAGCATTGCCAACATCCTCCTTCTCGACGTCGTCCAGTTGTTGCCATCCAGCAAGAGCGAAGGTATTCACAGTATCAGCCAGCTGCTTGGTCTGAAAGAAGGCCAGGAGTGGTCGCCGATCATTTCTGTCCATCCTAATCTTGGTCTGACCACAGGTGACACTGACCATCTTCACAACATTTTTAGGAAAGCTAGAAATTGCAGTTCCAAAGACAAACCTTGTTGGTTCTGTGTGAAACAAGGAGCCATTGCTACTGACATTGCTATCCAGTGTAGCACAAACAGTCTTTGGGTCATTACAAAAAGTAAAAGTACAGACCTGTGACCCATTGTTATGGTAGTTTGTGGGACTGAACACAACCTCAACGTATCGATGATGGAGTGCATGGATGAAGTGGAGGTTGAATGTGTACTCTCCATTGTGAACCGCATCTGAATAATAAAGGATTACACTGGGTTAAGAAAACGCAATCAACCTAGTATATGAAAATGAATGAAAGACACAGACATGTCATATATATATATATATATATATATATATATATATATATATATATATATATATAAAACAACGATAGTAGGGTCAAACGTAAGGTAACAGAAGCCCTATTGGGCGCTGCATGAACAAGCCATAAAGAGCACTGCTTTTGTAAGGCTGACCATAATCCTAGTTTCTGGTCCGTCTCCTCTAGCAGTACTCTTCCAGTTCGCTTCATAAGAGGGTTTATCCTTGATAGTCTACACATCACTGTGCTTTTCTTAATACTAAACCCAAAGTGTTTAAGCAAGACTATGCGTCTGTCTCCCTGCAGTTGCAGCTACTAAGGGAGTGATCATTTTTTAACAACAGGGGGGGCTGGTGGGTTTGAGGGGGGGGTCAGAATTTTTTCAACCCCTACACCGGGGGGGTCAGAATTTTTGCAACCCCTCTGATGGGGGGGTCAAAATAATTTCACCTGTTTTCAGTGGAAAACCCTGCGCATTATTATAGGGTAAAAGGGCACGTTCGCGCACGATTTTCAGCCCTTATGGGGGGGGGTCAAGAAGTTTTTGCCCCATCAAGAGGGGGGTCGGAATTTTTTTCGCACGTCTGCGCGCAAACCCACCAGTCCCCCCCCTGTTGTTAAAAAATGATCACTCCCTAACCATGGCTTCACTACCCCGCCCAACGCTTCATGCAGCTCTATCCTGGGAGCTCTGCATTTCCAGTATATACGAAAAGCCCGGACAAGAAGCTTATTAGATAGTGCACAAGTAGGTTTGCTGTGGAAAGGTTTAAAACCTTTATAAGAATGCAGAATCTGGAGTTTGCAACTAATTGAATGAAGCAGTGGTCATTTCATAATGTTCTTTTCTATACAATGTACTAAAAATAATTTTCTTTTCCATAACTGAGTGTAGAAAACAGTAGCATCTGGCCTTTTTATCTCCTGAAAATGTATACGAATTCTAAAGTGCCTGAAGAGTCTACCAAATAGTGGTTAGAACATATACACACTCTCGGGTGCAATTGTAAATGGGCTATAAATACCCCTGCTGTGCATACAGTAGAATGCACTTCGGGTCATTGCTTTCATACCTACAGCGGGTACAACTGTATTTCAGAATACTAGTAACATGTGGTGGGCGGACAGTGCATGTAACACACTGTATATTCCATTTCTGTTTTAATCAATGTTTTGAGACCACCACTTACCTTCTTGGCCGTGAACAGCTGTCATGTTCCAGAAGTCTGTGGCCTGACTACTTGAGTCAGACATGACATGACCGATCCGTACAGCCCTGAGGAAAGCGGGAACTCCTCCTGATGCTCTAGGTGTGGATGTGTCTGATGCTGGGTTCTGTCCCTCAGGGTCTTCCCTCTCTCTGTCTTGTGTGTTTTCTGACTTCGGCTTCGACTACAACATAGGATATGATAAATGATGGCGATGGTTGCCGACAAAGAAATCACTTTAAGGACTAGATTTTAGGACATCACATGCAGACATGGGTGGTGACATATGTTGCATGACCTAAAGGGCCGCATCGACTATGGGCCATCATTCTCCCTTCATCCGTTTTTCCCATAGGAATCAATGTTAAATAAAATGGACGAGGCCGACGGATGGTCATGTGGGCCTTCAGATGGGAAGGAGTGTCCACTCAGGGGGGCAGAGGGCGGCAGTATTTTATCGTCTTCGCATAGGATTCACATATCATAGGACATAGATACCCCAGTCATTCCATAGTCAGAAGTTTCATTTTTTTTTGTGCCAGCCCCTTATTTTAGTCCTTGATATAACGCATAAGTGCCGTTAGTTGAGGACTGGCAGTACGGAGCCCTGGAAAGGACATCCGTTTTCTACACATTTATTTCTAGAGTTTGTTTCCGCAAGAAGTATTTTCGTTTCCGCAAGAAGTATTTTCGTTTCCGCAAAAAGTATTTTTGTTTCCGCAAGTTTCATATTCGTTTCCGCAAGTTTTATTTTCGTTTTCGCAACTTTAATTTTCGTTTTCGCAACTTATACTTTTGTCTCCACAACTTAATAGTTTTTTTCAATGGTGAATGTTAAGTTGTGGAAACAAAACATAAAGTTGTGGAAACAAAATGTTTACTTGCGGAAACAAAATATAACTTGCGGAAACAAAAATAAAAAGTTGCGGAAACGAAAATAAAACTTGCGGAAACAAACCAGAGAAAAAAATGTGTAGAAAACGGATGTCCTTTTAGGGGCTCCGTACTGGCAGGGCTGTTGCTAAGAAGAAACAAATTAATTAGTTACTAGTGTAGTGGTTTGGGTTATGTTGAGTGGCTCTCAGGCTCACTTAACACTAGAAGCAAAACACAACACAAGTGATTCGGGTTGAGCAAGGTAGCACTAAAGGGAACACCCAGAGTCCAGGTCTCTTCTGTGGATCACCCAGCTTCTTTGTAGAAGGTGGGCGCGATGCATGGTGCTGCCCCCTAACGGAACAGCTATGCACCAGAGGCAACATCTATCTGATCCGGAAGGAACTGGACACATACGAGCATGCCGCTCAGATGATCCACAATAATATATACAAGCTGATACCGGCCCCTATACACTAGTTTTGCTCTAGTCGGATTTGTTTTCTTTTGCCATTCATAACAAAGCAATCTCTAATTAAATGTGATAATATGATTCACAGACATCACATGGGGTTAGCTTTATCTATGCTGTAGGTATCAATTGGTGGGTTGCTATGCAGATGTACTGCTACATCCACTAAGTTAATATTAGACTTGTACACAATCCAAATAACACCATCGGCTATCTTCAAAGTGTCAAGGGCTTCCCTATATATATATATAGCCCACTTAAAAGGGTCTATATCTCATCTTTCCTATCCCCTCAGGATGTGTGTGGTGCACATATGTGCGGGCACCGACACATTCCTGTGAAATCGTGTAATGTAGTTCTTGCCATGAATATGACCTTAGATGTCGAAATGGCGTTAAACATGTCTATGTTATGTGATATTATGATATAAGAGAGGACATAATAGACTGGCTCTCAACTTATCAGTGGTTGATACTCCACTTAGTTCTGTTTTTGTAGATACACACCATTGTTTGATTTATGCTATGGTTCTAATGGTTATACCGCATTATACAAAGGCACCAATGATGTATCTATTTTCAAATCATGTATAGAATTATGCCGAATTATGAAACATTGGTGTAACATTATGTGAACATGTGTGGTGCCTATGACACATGGGTTTTTGCACATTAGTGTAACATTATGTGGACATGGGTGTCCACAGCAACTTGACTTGGGGGGGGGGAGGGGGCAGCGCGGGTCAGGCGGAGCCCCCTTGCACCCCAACCCCCTCATAGCACTTGCCATTAGGCCACTCAAAAAACCCTGGTTTCTCATCACCAACCCCTGAAAAATATGACAAGGGCGATTTTTTTTTTTGCTCAGGGTATATCGGGACATGCACGGGGTTGGGTCATGTACCGTCTCTCGAATATTTGAGACAAAAAGTTTTGGCTTTAGTAAAAATGCACTCAATCTCTTGTCCACTGTATTGCTGACATTGTTAGCTTTAATTTGATACCAGATATGCCCATATTTTTCTATTTTTACCATGTTTCTGACTAAAAACCTTTAATAAAAAAAAATCTTCAAAACACAATTTTTTTATGCCCGCGGTGATGAGAAACCATTCTTTTTTGAGTGGCCTTAGTGTAACATTTTGTAAACATGACTGGTGCGTACATAATGTCACATCAGTGTTCATAGTAATATCATGCATATGTAATATAATTGTGTCTGTCCTTAAAGTCCCTTGACTCGTTGATATCAACCATCTCCCAAAATAATCCCTCGGAATAGTTCTAAATCACACATTTAAACACCCTTACCTGTAAAGGCCTCCCACCCCGACCATGCACCATATGGGCCTTATCATTATTTCTAAAATAAATCTATGCTGAACATCTTTTACATCAATGTAGCACTGTGTCTCCTTGCGTGTGATTAGTTAGGATTAGATGCATATCTTACCTGTGCAGGGGGCACCCGTACACCTTGCTGAAAATGTAAACCTGTATTCTGATATGCTCTAAGGGACTCCAGGAACCGCAGCCATTGTCTCCTTACCCCTCCTGCCGCCCCCTTCTCCTGGGTCGCAATACCAGGGTACACGGCCCTTGGAGGTACTGCAGCTTCACCCTCCTCCTGTTGGTCACTGCCAGTCTCCTGCTGGTCGGTCCCACACAGGAGGGTCAGTTTCGCAATGTTGATAACAGAGGAAGTTACCTGGAGCTGGGTGCTGAGTGAAGGGAGGTGCAGGAGGAGGGTGAGCAGGATAAGGAGGGAGAGAGGTGAGCAGCTGGAGGAGGCCATTGTGTCCTGGTGAGCTGCTCTGGTAATACTAATGTTGTACTGATGGTAGACTGGTTGTTCACTATATCCCTGGCGTTCATATTAAGAGAGTGGTCATTATTTATCAAAGGGGGTGGTGGGTGGGGGTGCGCAAAAACCTTTGACCCTTCCTGGTGGGGAGGGGGGGGGGGTAAAAACTCCATCAAGGGGGTCCTATAAAATTTCTGCGCGTCCGCGCAAAAATGCAATGCCAACCCCTGTTGATAAATAATGACCACATCCTAATAAAAGGCCACAAACAGTGCCAGTTCTAGTTCTTGGTGGTATAATGTTTAGGCGATTATGATTATAGGACTATAAGAGAGATCAAACAGGGCTTTTTTGCCCTTTTTACCCGAAGGGCTCAGGGTGTTTGCAGATGGATCTTTAGTAATGGGCATTATTCTGTTCACTCGATGAAGATGTGCTTAAAATAACGGAATATGTACTGAATATAACCCAATTGAAAAAAAAGTGCAAAAACTTTTTCTTTTTAGATGCCACTAGGACACTTTTATTTGAGTTTATCCATCCATGAACATTTTGACTGTATGAAAAAAAAAAAATTGGCAATACATCAACGTTTTAATTGTTGGTTCTCGTTTTCTTTTTGGCAAGACCCTCCAGAACTATCAGAATTATATAAATCATTTGTTCGGTCCCCTGTGTATCATTCCAGTCTCCATTCCTATATACATGTATGTGTCCCCATTTTAGCTCCGTGATATACAGAACCATATCTGTATCCGGGATTAGGGCAGTCAGAAGAAGTAAAAACCATAATACTTATTATTATCATACCCACCCACCCACCACCCTACTCCGACGAACTCTCCGTCCCTCCCAGATTCTTAGTCATTATAACCATCGACTTTGAACTTGTAATCCCTTTTAGTATAAGTAATATCTGGGTTGATCAATTGCATTGCGAGGATCCTTTTTCTTCTTCTATATTTCAATGATTTGGTACACAAAAGCATTTCATTGTCTAAAATATACAGTAAGATTAGGGAAACATTTAAATTGTCATGCCTAGCAAGTAAAGGGGTTATAGTGATTAGCAGGGGGCTTGGCAATTTTCTTTTTATGTTCACATAAAACGTGAAAGAAGTAAGGGCCAATCAGTGTCACCCATCTTGATTCCAGGTGGTCTCTGATTTGAATAATCACCCCTGCTACTTTTTCTCTGTAGGACTATACCCATGACCGTTCCATCTCAAAACACTCTAATTCCTTCTTTTGGCCTAATGGCCCTTATCTCTTTGTTTTACTCCCATCAATTGTGTGGGTTCAATTCATGTCTGTGTTGTATTTTGTTCTGATATAAAGTCTACTAGGCATGCAGCATTGGTAATGAAAGTATGTATTTATTCATAACATGAGGACCATAATCTGGCGAGTAGGTGATCCAGGAGGCCATTTCTTAATGCACTACAATCACTCACTACCTTACGACTACAAATGCCAATGCTATTCCTATTGTCATTTTGGTACGACTGGGAGCGTGCACTCGTAGCATGTTAAGAAATGGCCTCCAGGGTTGGTGAGAAGGTCAGAAGTTCTCTTTTTCGAGAGTGTATTTACGATGTAAAAGTTTCGGCAGCCAGAGATGTGAGGGTTCATCAAGTTTATAAGGCCATAGGTCTAGTGCTTTTAAAAGATTGTTTTGCTTAGGACTATATGTATACCTTGTCTGTAGGGAATGTGACTGCCTACATCACTGATTTAGGGTAACTATAGTGGGTTCTATAATGAGGTTAGAAAACGCTGGTTGAAACTGACCAATGACAGGGCTCCTTTTGAGGGAGTCCACATGCCGTAGTAACCTGGGTCATAAAAACATCGTATTCTAAGTAGGTTAGGGAGCGATAATATTTTAACAACAGGGGGGGGAGGCTGCTGGGTTTGCGTGTGGACACGTGAAAAAAAAATCTGCCCCCCTCTCGAGGGGTAAAAATTATTTTGAACCCCCCCTGAAAGAGTGAAAATCGCATACAAACGCGCCATTTTAACCTATAGTAATGCGCAGGCTTTTTCACTGAAAGCAGGTGAAATTATTCTGACCCCCTGGTCAAGGGGTTGAAAAAATTCTGATCCCCCTGGTCAAGGCGTCGGATAAATTCTGACCCCTCCCCCCTCAAACCCACCAGCCCCCCTTGTTGTTAAAAAATGATCACTCCCTTAGACCACCTTAGCTCAGTGCATGCAGTCAATAGACAACCTCCCTAACTGTCGGTGTCTATTTCCCTTTAGACACTGAGTAAAGGTGGTCTAACCCATACAAATTTTCACGTCAGTCCTTAGTACATATACAATGTAGTTGGTCGTGAAACCTTGTACAACCTTGCTCTGGCATTTGCATGCCAGTGTAATAGATGAGATCTCATATATCAGCCAAATATCACGATGTTCTCCTTCAGTTTGTTCTCATATTCTTTGTAGAGCTTTTCACTCATGCACCATGTATCAGTCAGCACCACTATTACATTATGTCTCAGTTAGTTGTTCATTTTTTCGATACCCATGCACTCATAGTTTATCAGTCACTACTACTTCAGTTTCAATCTGAGGCTGTTGTTGTTTTCTCTGCATCCTCCCATGTCTTATTAACGCCACCTCAAAGACCAGGGCAGTCACCAGGGTGAAACCCCCAGATATCAGGAAAGCCATATCATACCGCCCACTTGAATCTTTTATTGGACCTAAAAGAATACAAAAATCATAGGTCGATTAGAATTCCTGCAGTTCTATCCAATATACTGGTATAGAACTTGTAACACACTGACAGATACTGACCTGAATGGAATTCTGAAGATTACTATTACATGCATATACTACGTAGATGGCTATCATACATGTTACTTGCTGAAATTATATCTGTGTTTACAAGCTGATAATGCTTATTACCTGCTATGCCACGACCAATGAGGCCTCCAAAGGCACACATGAAGGTTACCACTCCAAAGCCCTCCATGTCACTCGTCTTACTGACTATGTCACCAATGATGGTGATGCGCTGAGGCATCACCTATAGAAAAGAAGACAGGAATTTGATTCTTTTGTATATTTCTGATGTGCTATCTATATTGCATGAATGATTATCAGGCACCAGCTGTAATAAAAGAGACAAAGATAATGTTATTTGGTTTTGCACTGGGTGACCAGTTGAGATAAATGGGACAGGAATATGAATAAAATAATGAAGCCTCGGGGCATTCTTCTGTCCTCTATAAGTTAGTAATTAGTATGCATGACGTGCAGGTAAATGCATCTTGACACCCGGGAGACGCTACAGTGTGTCCCACTCTACTAGGTAACAAAAAATGGTAAAGCTTCACAAGGAATAGGATGTAATAGCGCACTTCACCATTGACTGATTTCGGTCCTATATAACAGGCCACACTGAGCAGAATTTATGAAAAAGGAGTAGAGCATCTGCAAGTGGGAGTTTGATAGAAGGCTCAATGAAGCAGATCAACTCTACACTGAGCACTAAACCCTCATCCACATGCTGACTAAGTCAGACAACAAAAATCAACTTTTGTAGGTCCAGAACAGTACACCGAAGAAATTACTGGCCATGTGCAAATGCAAGATGGACCCCATGACAATTATTACCATGTCCAGCCTCTGACCCCCAGGCGGTTTTGGAATATACCGCCTGGGCCAGCCCTTTACTTTTGACCACTATGCCCCCACTGCTCCCACCCTGCTAACTACCTGTGCCATGCAGTAAAGGGCCTGGTCACAGCTGAGTGCACAATAATCCAAGAGCCAAATGAAAGGGACTGTCACTGTGCACCACCAAAGGCAATTTATAATTATCATATTACTGTGATACCTACGTATAACTTTGCTATGATACCTGCAGGAAGTAGTAGTGACCCAGTAGTAGTGAATACTTTTGTTTACTGGAATTGTTATTCCATTGTTGACACACGCAACATGTCGTCTCTCCTCTCACCTTTGCTGTGCCTGGCACCATAGTAGCTTCTAATGAGAGGTACAATTACAATCTGTCATTTCACAAAGTATGTGTCAGCCATTGGGCTATAAAACATGGAAGAAGGTAAACTGCAAAGGTGTGGCATGCATTTGCCACCATTCTTTTTATATGAGGGTACATAGGTTAGGAGAAATTAGACATAACATTTACACCTCCTGAAAAGGAGGTGGGTCCTGGGAGACACTTCTTTGTCACGTACACCACCATGTAGACCTTGGGGTGCTTTCTATGTCTACTACACATCTACTGCACTGTATAGTATACCATTCTATATAGATGTGAAACTTTATCTTGAAGAAGTGCATTACACTGAATGCCCTAAAGCTGTAGATTTGGGTTGGACCCAGAGCATTTGCTTTAATCGTAGGTTTACAGAGATTAAAATCCCTCAGTCCTCCTCAAGTGAACTCAGAATAACAATATGTAACTACCTTACTAGGAGGCATGTATGTGCCACTTATGGATCAAATAATTATTTTAATACCAGGCTTATAAGTGCAAGCTGGAAGTTTTCACCACTGAGGAGGGTCCTTAAGTTGAAGATGTATACCCTAATCTACAGTTTTCGGTAGTCAGTTTGAGGACCCAAGGTTACCATTGAGACATTTAAATGATCAGTTTGTCTACCTGATTATAGACTGCTGTTGACCGTAGCTCATCAGATTGACTACGATGAGTATACTGAACCTCTAATAGTACTTTTCGATCAAGAAGATATACTGTGTCAAATTAAGCACATTGATTGCTGGTTAAAATAGTAGATTGGTTAGGTCAGAGACCCAGAATTGAATCCTTTTATGACATGGCATTTTATTTTGCACCTTTCTTTTTGATCTGAATCGTAAATTTCTTTTGCCCCCTGAATTGAATGGTGGCCCTTTACCATAGAATCAGTATATATTTTTACAGAATTTCCTCAACATTTTTTTTTAAGTAGTTGTGAAAAAAAATTGAAAGTTGTGCTAGGGATCCAACCCCACAGGGTTTTCATTTTAGAGTCAAACATGATAACCATTATACTAGGAGAACTATCAGATTAAATTGGGTGATATCATAGATAAAACTGTCATCTAATAGCACATGAGTAGGGTAAAGGACAGATACCAAAATCGGACACCTTTGGGATTGAATTCCAGAATAAATATGAACATTCCACATATTTTATGTTATGCATATATATTGATGTGTCCCTGTATTTAAAAAGTGAAGAATAGATGGACTAGATTATATGATATATTGCTTTACTAATTCTGATAATAGGAAATGTCTAGTGAAATGCACAACTGGTCTGTTTGATTAATATGTTATAGCTCCATACCAATGTTCATTCAAAATTGTTGAACTAATACGGATAATGTGAACAGTAATATCATTCATGCTGGCTAGAATTATATTGTACCATACTATATACCAGTATGTTGTAGCTGCCATACAGGGATGGAATATTTCTTTATGGATGAGCTAATTTGCTATCTGAATGTAGGCTCATTTCTACCATGAGGTGTTTGACTATAGGTACAGTTCGATCCCCTGAGGACAAAAAGTTTACAGTTTAGTTACTCATATGTTGTGAGTCCAATCATAAAACTTACTTTTGGAATATAAATGTCAATATATCAAGTTCCCCTTGATGTAATACACCTTATAATTTAAGACATTTATAGGTACACTGATCAAATATGACCACCACTTGTTCATCAGACAGAGGTGCCTCTACCCTACATGCAAGTTCAAATCCCTCACTATTCCACTTGCAAATGACTTTTATAATCACTTAACTATCACAAATTAAAGGATGAAAATAACTCTATTTGGCTCTGCCATTGTTAAATATCAGAGTATAGGTGAGAAAACCTCCTTGGAGTTATGGCAGATATGGCAGATAACTGCCATAACTTCCACCTCTGCGGAGGTTCTCTATCACATATAACCTCCCCCTACAGAGGCACTGTGCATGGGAGCTGTTTATTGCTAAGGGGGTGCACAAGAGACCACACACCCTCACTTGGCTCTTGGCCTACCTCTGCTGAAAATGGGCGCCCTAGATTGCCCATTTTAACTAGGTCACTACTCACAAATAAAAGTCGGTCCAGGCCTGTAAATGGAGCCAGGTATGAGCGGAAGTAGGGCCTGGATAATCGAGGCTGTACCATGTCGGGAACCATGGACACGCTGAACGTACTACTCAACATTATATAAGCAATACATTTCAATGTAAGTATCCGCTGACTCTGTGATATAGTGTCTGAAAAATCTGGAGCCATCTTAATTGCTCTTGTATTCTAAGCACTTCCTGACACCATACAGGACCATGGAAGAGTTGGGCCCCATAATCAAGAGGCAAGAGGCCCATGGCGTTTGGTGTCAGAAGGACCTGCAAGCAATTTTTATATCATAGGTATTGAATCGTAGCATTGGCGTGATCTATTTTGGCACATCTTGCTGCATTGGGATCAGCCTGCATCAGACAATGTTTCAGCAAGTAACATGTAAGATATCCATTTGCGATGAACTACTTTCCACTAAAAACAGGTCGTCTACTGCTGTACGCTGGCAAAATACGCTCAAAGCAGCAACTTAATATTAATTGACATGATCTAATTTTGGCCACACAAAGTGAATATGCATCTGCTAGGTGAATGTTTGCCTCGGGGCAAACGCTGCAAATATCTGATACTGACATTGGTAGCAGCATCTAACCTTATACTTTTATACCGTTGTGCACTGAGGCATTACAAAGGTGCTCAAGGTTTGAGCTTCAAATCACAAAGCTGCTTTGTTAGCAAAGACATGCTGAAGGATACGTTTGTGTTCTGTGCACCAAATAAGGTGTTTAGACATTATGCTGTCATATCTGCTTCTGCTACAAATGCCACTAGCTACGGCTATGCATTCTACCTACCACTGACAGCCAGGACTTGGAGAAGGATAGGATATGGGACATTGGTGATTCTAATTGGGACCTTTGCTGATTGGACAAGTGACCCTGTACTCTACCATGTCCTCCATGCATTAGTTAGGGAGGAGGTAGGTATAGCCTTCCTAAGGAGCCCACATAGTTACTATGATATTACACTCTCCCAGACGTCACGCCTCTTTGCTGCTTATATCTTTGAACAATCATTTTCCCATATATTTACCACAAGGAGTTCTCCCATTCTTCTAACAAGTGACGCAGACTTGTGGCCACTGCAGAAGGAGTACTATACTTGGTCCGCAGATCGAATTCTCTCTCTGAATGCCTATTGTTGCTCCAAGTTTACTCATAATGGGAGGCAGGTGAGCATGTTGCCTATGTCGAATATAGCCATGGAAATTACCACCTGGCGCAAACTCCTCCCATTAGACATCACTACCAACATCACTGCCACTGACATCCTGAAATATGTGAGAGCCTCTCTTGGTGAATCAACTGTTAATGGACATTTTACAAAGGGGTCAGATGCTTGGTATATGGACCAGAAGCTGATCAGTATCAAAGTAGATGATTGGATCCAAAAGAAGGGGCAGTCTGCTGTGCTGAAGAGAGGCAGGAGTCGTAATGACCGCCTCGACCGTTCCTCATCATTCAGAAACATTCCTAAAACTTTGAGGGGACTGAAAGATGCCCACCTCTTGTTAGATCCTCACTTGAAGGGGGCAGAGTGGAAGTGGCAGAGGATGCAGCAGCTACTAATCCTCATGTATGGTAACTCAATAGAAGAATGGACCACATACTATGAAGACTTTCGCAAGGCATTTGATCCTGACAATTCATAAGAAGCCCTTCGTGAAATTAAATGGTGTTCTCTTGTTGACCATGGCCAGAAATGTAGTAGATCTTGCAACCTGTCAACAATGGCGTAGGAGCAGCTCAGAAAGTGTATGTGTGTATGGGGGCTGAGGTCTACCCATAGATCCAACCATGGAGACTAGAGGAACACTATGATCCAACTAATGAGGGTCCCCCCCCCTTCATAGGATACTCGAAAAGGTCAACGTGAGTGCCGCTGAGTTGTAAAAGCACTACTAAAATTTAAGATATTTACTATCTAAGTGAATTTGATTTTCAGGTCATAGGAGGACTATAATGAACAATACGATAGACCTGGAAACTGTTGGGTAGTAGGAGTTTTGCCCCACCCCCTCCCCCAATATAGATTGGTACCCCCCCTACCCCGGTCCTCTAACACAATGTTTTATATACTATTAGTCGTAGAGTCATTGATAATCCGTAATGCTTACCACACCATGGCAGATTCCTGCAAGAACACACAGGGTGATGTAGGCGGGGTAGGCGCTGACCACCCCTATTAGTAGAACACTCCCACCTTTGACCACACAGCAGCCTGTGTAGACATGGCACCTGAACCGACGTACTGCCGCCATATCATACAGGCGTCCAAACGTCAGTGAGCCAGCCACACTGCATATACCACTGCAATGTCCATATTTATCATACATAATAATACAGTGGAACGAAAATGATAATGGGGTTATTAGGATACGAAATAAACGACTGAAGGTTGACTCTTCACCTTACATAATATGTTAAAAATATTCCTTTCATAAAATGGATTTGTATCAGATTGCATCAATTTCTCACCTTATCGAAACCAGAAATGCAGCTTTTGTTTCATCTATACCATTATCGACAGCAATGGCGGGGACCACACCTGATATCATGCCAGCCACAGAGCTCAGTGCCATGGAGACTAGTGCAAAGGCAAGGAATGCATAGTTTCTGAACAATGCTGAATATCTTTCCATCACGGTTTTTGACTTTATCTTTTCCTTTTGGCCTTTTGGAATAGCTGCATGAAAGTCAGCCTTGACATCATCGACTTTATCCTTTGCAGGAATTTTTTTCTGCAGTGCACAACAAATGATGCCTTTAATCCTTGTTATATTAGAAGATGCTAATGGCACTTTTGACGCCTTCACTTTTGGATTGAGAGGACGATAGAGGGAAGCACCAATGAATAGATGCAGGCAGACACCTCCTAGAATAAGGAACATCCCAGAGAAGCCATATTCTCTGTCAAGGTACAAAAGAAGTGAAGGATATATCAGGGTCGAGCCTCCATTTGCGATGGCTGTTATGGATACTGCCGATGCCTTTCTTTTGTCGAAGTACTGTGAGATGATAATAAAGCCTGGTGTGTAGATGAACCCAAGTCCAATTCCTGTAATGTGCATTCCCAATATGCAAAGTACTCTTTTATGTTTAATGATCGACTTTTCCTTTTCATTCAACAGTGTACTTTTCTCTTGAGTAAATTGATTAAACTTTATTTCATATGCGGCAACTGTGCTATATATGAAAGGGTGCAATATAGGAATCCCAGTACAATATGTTGCTACACATTATGACATATGACACGTGTGAGAGTTATACTACCTACCTGCAAGGATGGCATATGTGACATAGATAACATAGATATTTGGTGCCAGACCAGTTGTTATGACGCCTGTCACCACCATAGCACTTCCTACCATGGATACTGGGCGACACCCAAACTGACGACATAATGAACCTGCTACAGGGCCTGTAAAATGCATTGAAAAGTAAAAATATCATAATCGAAAATGGATACATTACCTTAGAGGCATTTGGTATTACAATAGGAGAGACCACAATTTTAAGCACGGGCGGAAAACTTGTCCTCACCACATTCTCAGTGTAGTCCCCTCTAGTAGTATAGACAGGGTGTGACAGTCAGCAAAGTCCCCACTCTCCCCTGTGTTTACGCAACCCACCCAATCCCTATGATTTTAAGCATGCACACTTTCAGCTTTCAATATGGTAGGTGACATGAAGGTACATCGATGTGTGTCAGTGAGTAATCGGATTCACATGCTTGTAGGCTTGAATACCAATATGAAATATGTATTTGTGCATTGATGATAGAGCTATAAACTTGGTGGTTATACTAAATGTGTTTTCTTTCTGCTTACTTTTAATGTACAACTGGTTTCCAGTAGCAAATCCAGCCTCAACCAACCAGAAAATTATATTTCGAGGGAGATGAGGCAGCTAATTAACACCGATTCTTTCTTTTCAAGTTTAAATGTAAGGCAATATCTAGGTACCTCTTCCCTCCCACACCTATTCATATCCTTGTTAAAGATTGAGAAAAACTCCCAGGAAAGGGGTACTTTACCTATAGCCAAGGTGCAAACTATGGTGATAGCCCCTATCCAGATGGTGCTTGTAGCAGAAGCATGATATCTGTCTAGAAGTATAAGGTAGGTCACCCCAAAAGCCTTAATGATAAAGCCCCAAGTGAACTGACCAATGCAGGCCCCAAATACCACCATCCATCCCCAGCCACCATCAGGGCCCGACCGCTTCTTCACTCCAGGGTCTTTAAATGTCGTCTTCTTTTCCTCACATTTCTCTGTGGCATTGGACTCCTGGAGAAGGGTCCCTTGCTCCTTTGCTGTCATGTTGTTGTCTGTCATTTTGAAATACAGTCAGAGTGATAAACAATTGATGGATATATATTATAGAGCTTTATTGTACTCTGCCCTTTTATCATCATAATAGGCCTCCATGGATGCAGCTGTAATAACTTATGAGTCACTTAAAATGTATTGAAGAACTATTGTTGAGCAGAGTGTTAAAGCATGTTTATCATAAATGAAAAAAAAACACACAAGAAGAAACACAAAGAGCACACATATTAACCTGAATAAAATTGGCTAAATAGTCCTTCTCTAACAGCTCGCGTACAAGGTGCACCTGGTTGAAAGTCACTTCTGGTTGGAAGTCACTTCTGTAGGAGGTGCACTTCCAAAAAAGGAAGTCACTAACCTTTCGTAATCACCTCTCTCATGTGATCTCAAAAGATACTTCCTTACGAACTTAGTCAGCACTTCCCAAGTAGCAACCCACTTCCCAGGAAGCCACTTCCTACACCTTTGTAATAGCATTATTAGGATAATAAAGGGAACTGGAGCGTGTTGCTCCTATAGTTAAAAGACCTGTCAGTAGGTACCCTCTTTTCAAAAGATGTCACGCTCTGCTTCACCATTCAACTTGTACTCACCACATTAGTCTGAAAAGTCACCTGCCTTGTTTAAAACAGAGAGAGCTGCACTATCAGGTACCTACTCATGTCACACACTCTATAGTATATTATACTCACTGACTTCTCCCAACTAGGTACCTACTCAAATCTCCCTTTTTTAGCACCATACTTGAATGCCCACTTGTGAGCAACAAAAGGGACAAGTTATAGCTACATGAAAAGAAAGGACTGGAAATGAGGGCATTTTTAGGCAGCTGTGACCAGGCAAGCAAAAACACCTCTCTGCAGGGAAATTCATTATCAAAGTTCATCTCAATATCTTTTAAATGAGACATCATTGGCTTAAACATTCCTAGTATTTATTTCAGAACCCCTCCTTGAACATGGGTTGTTATTAATATCTGAAATCAATGATTAAGCTCTAAATACATTATTAAACACAATAATATCTAAAAACACAATAATTCTGCCTTTTTTCATAAAAATACATAAAGATATGGTGATTTTTATCATAGATTTTGATCTAGAAGGAATTTTCCATTTTTGTTTTCAGTTTTGGGTTTTTGGTCAGTTCCCCCTAAAACTTGGCATAGCAATTTACAAATTTTGGTTATTGGAATGGTTGCCATGGCAACCAGGAACAGGCATATCAGTTGATTTCTCATGAAAAATGTTCATTTTACCTTCCAAATATGGGCCATTTCTAACGAAAATGGTGTATTTTAAATGAGACCATTGAATTCTGCATCAAAAATTATGTTAATATAATGATTTTATAGTGATTTTGCCCCTCCAATGCCCCCTGGTGGCCAAATGGGGAATTAAAAATCCCCCGCAGAGGGGTGTTCTCCCTTGATGGGTCACAGCTCTTTCTCTTACTATAGGAGCAACACCCGCCAGAGAAAGGCAACATCCTGCACTGGGTGTGACTGGGAAAGGAATCACTTCAACCACTTTTCACAACACAGTCTGATTGATAGGAAAGTTACTTCCTTTACAGTATAGGGTGGTGATAGCCTTCTAAAGGTGGATTAGAAAATTGCATTACGAACAACACCTAGATCACATTCAGTCTATCTGTTAACTACTCTGGAAAGAGTCCAATGTCCAAGGATAGGATTATTCAATGTGCTACATCGCTCATTCCTGGTTCTCTTCTCTATACTAAGGCCAAGAGTCCACTTGGCCCCTCCGGCCGTCCTCTATGTAGGAACTGTATGTCTAAGATCGACAGATGAGACCAGTGGACTCTTGGTCTAACATACAGCAAAATATTGAAATAAATGTAAGAGAACATATACATGTATGCACTTACCATACTACGGTTCCATGTATTCATAAAATATAAGGTGGTAGATTTACTAAACCACTACACCCTACCTGCGTGTCCCACTTATCAGAATGTGAGGTGATTTTAGGATTCTATATGCATATATATATGTACATACATTCAACTTTCTATGCTCTAGTTCAGACACCAGATGTGAGAATAGGGCGGTGAGGGGAAATGTGCCTTTTGCAGCATTTGTGCATCCCCTTTTAAAACACTAGTAATTTAAGCCTCCTGTAAAGTGATAGTCTTGTATATGCTCTAAATGGCAAGACCTTTACCCTCTCCAAATCCCACAGTTGCTTCTTGTTTGCACTTTAATACTGTAATTCACTGAAATTTGAAAGAAAATGTAGTATTCTAGATATCGATCCACAAAGCTCAAATTATAACAGGAATGGGTAAATCAAAGAAAGTATCCATTTTGGGCAAGGAAAATGATAACAATTTTGTTCAGAAGGCAATGTAATCTGATGCACATTGGTCTCCCATTGATCAGTATGTTCTGCATCGCCAACTGCTGGGCCTCAGGTCTCCTTCTATCCTACCACACAGGTTTTGTACCAAATGGAGCATGGACTTACCATCATACCAAAGGCACTATGTGTGCATCCAGGGAACGGTGTATAGGACTCAGTATGGAGGTCTAGTGGAGCCGCCTTTTTGAATTTCGCTGGTTGTGGTAAAAACTCACTGGTAACACATACCATGATGGGTACCTTGTCCCTGGTTAACACCTAATTCCAGGGACATGCTTCTTCTTATCAGTGTGTATCGCCAGAACCAGCTCCAGACCAGCTAGTGGCCAATACAAGAAGGTCGAATGTTCTGTTTTTACACTTATCACCACAATTAATAGCTGCTTTGCCATAAATGCACTATGGTTAAAGTGCAAAGTTCTAGTTCAGTTATAGTGTTAACCCAGATAAGACTAACGTGGCAATTTTGGTTGCAGAATGCTGAAAAGTGATAAGTAGGCCAATGTATGACCAAAAAAGCCCTGTACAAAATTTTGGAGCCGTACCTATGTCGCATCCAGAGATATTTGGATTTGCCTATTACGGTAGGCCAATCCACTACTGTCCTATAAAATATTTATTTTTGTGTTGCCATGGAAATGGCAATTCCTATTGTAGAGTGCTGAAACCTGAGAACTAGGCTTACATATGACCATTTATGCTGTACAAGAACTTTCTTAGGGCTTTACTTATTACGGATCCAGAGATAAACACCATCCTACATATAGGACAGTAGGCCAATACCCAGTCTGCCCCCTCTGTGAAGGTCAAAATTTCTAAATTTGGCGATTTTCTAAGTAGTAGGTGTTTTGGAATATGTGTGTCATGTTATAGAAGAGGCTAAGAAAACTTCTAAGTACCATATTTGGAAGCCAGCGCCCTAAAACTAAAACTATGTACTTCTGTATCTATCAATTTTGCTTCTGGATATAGACCCCTTCTTAATCAGTCAATCAGATGTCCTATATGTAGGACGGTAGCCCTATCTGGGTTTATGTTTTCTGCATCTCAATTTCATTGTGTTCACAAAATAATGTGTGTGCCTTTTTCATCTTAGGATCAATAACTGATGATGGCATGGGACTAGACCCATATGGTATTAGAATGAAACAGTTCTATTTAAAGTCTACGAATTGATTCATTTTTAATTTTCAACAATTGTAATATCACCATTGCCTAAAATAGGGGTACAGCAATTGTAATATCATCATTGCCTATACAAGGGGTAGTGTTGAATGTTTTTCTTACCAATCGGCAGTCTCGGACGTGCCCAATCTGTACCATGTACAGTCTGGGAGAATTGTTATGGATCCACTGACATTGCAACAGGTTGAAGCAGGTATTAAAAACTCACCTACACTGTATCCTTACCCTGAAAATACATTTAGCAGTGAAATAAAGGATGGAGTCATTCCATGGGGTGTAAAATATGGAACTCCTTGGGGCTAGGTAGTTGAGTTGAGATAAAGATAAATTCACACAAAGATGATTTAGTATATTATTCAGCTTACGGCAGCTGGAGTAGAGGCGAATATGTGTTACACCGTTCTGTGTGGTGAAACTGGCAGTTTCACATTCATGCACCTCATTGTTGTTGTGATAGCACTGGTTGGTGTTGAAGTTGAAGACAATGGCTGCACATGTAGAGCTCTTTACACATTGTATACCACACTCATCTGAACTACTAGTTATTGTAGACACCAGGGAATGCCAGATAAGGAGATGTAGTTGACCCAGGTAGCAAAAATGGTGTGGCCCGAGTCTGGGCCAGAGCGGGCTCCTGATGTGGGCCACACTGGGTTAACACAGTGGGCGCCCGATGGGTTTTGTCCTCAGCAAAGGGTCTGGGCCACACTGGGCTAACCGATTCGGGCACAGATCTGTTTGAAATTGAGCTCACCGATTTGGGCTCAAAGTGAGTTTAACATGGGTTTTTGGTGTGGCCTAAAGTGGGCTGCCCGATTTGATGAAAAATTAGTGGTGATATGTTAAAAATTCTTTTTGAGAAATTTATCCAAAATCTTTTCTTTTTTTTTTAAAGTCAATAAGCAACAAATCCTTGAGCTAATCTAACCCCCCCCCCATCACCTAAGGAGTAAATGCAATATCTACCCAAGTGGAAAGGCAGAGCAGTACCATTCATTTGAATCAAACCCATTCAGCCAACACAAGGCACTTTGATTCATTAAAGTGACATTCTGGCCTTAATCTTCCCCCACTAATTCCCTATGTAGGAGTAGAGAAGAGAGCCTTCAAGTTCATAATGACTGTACCTCTGCATATCTGCTCTTGTTCCAAGTTCAGTGCAATAGAAATGGTGTTGCCATTCCACTACTACTCAGATGACCTTGATTTGCACTTTTGACTAGAAACATCTAAGTATTTCCAGACTAAGAGAAAGTCTGCACATTATTACTTCATATCTGATTTAGTAGTCCATTCCAGTTGTCCTATGTCTAAAAGAAATAAGTTTGGTATGGGTAGTAGAATTCTGCCTGGAGTGCTGTGAAACCACTTTGTAGTGAGTCTGCCATGGACTGGCCTACAGGGGCAGGGGATATTTTTGGTTTCTCAATTGCCTCTATATATAGTCCTCTTATACCTGGCCAAGTGTGGGACCTGTTTGCCCCCACACCACAAATACACCTTGCAAGCCTACTAGTACAAAGAAAGACATGAAGCTGTTCTTTCCAGGACTAGTCAGTGTTGCCTTTTACATGAAATATCTGGATCCCTACTATGAACCTACCTGTGTATTAATGGTATAGGGAAAGTTTCCTACAGCAGTGGTGGAGGGAAGGGAGGGGGGAGGGCAGGACAGGGTGAGAAGAGGGTAGGGCAGGGTGAGAAGAGGGCAAGGCAGGGTGAGATGAGGGCAGGGCAGGGCAGGGTGAGAGCAGGGCAGGGCATGTGAGCAAAGGAGATGCCAGGGCAGTGCAGGGTGAGAGTAGGACAGGGCAGGGTGAAAGGGCAGGGCAGGGTGAGAGCAGGGCAGGGTAAGAGCAGGGCAGGGCAGGGTGAGAGCAGGGCAGGGCATGTGAGGGAAGGAGATGCCAGGGCAGTGCAGGGTGAGAGTAGGGCATGGCAGGGTGAGAGCTGGGCATGGCAGGGCAAGAGCAGGTCAGGGCAGTGTGAGAGCAGGGCAGGGCAAGGGTGAGAGCAGGGCAGGGCAGGGTGAGAGGAGGGCAGGGCAGGGTGAGAGTAGGGCAGGGCAGGGCGAGAGCAGGGTAGGGCAGGGCGAGAGCAGGGCAGGGCAGGGTGAGAGCAGGGCAGGGCAAGGCAGGGTGAGGGCTGGGAGTGAGAGTGAGTGAGTAATAGATGTTTAACGCCATTTCGACAGCTAAGGTCATATTCATGGCGAGATCCTCATTACACAAATTCACAGAGGAATGTGTCAGTGCCTGCACATATGTGCACCACACACATCCTGAGGGGATAGGAAAGAGGAGAAATAGACCCTTTTAAGTGGGCTAGGGAGGCCCAGGGAGGGCAGGGTGACAGAAGGGCAGGGCAGAGCGGGGTGAGAGCGGGAAAGGGCAGGGCAGGTTGAGTGGAATGAGGAGGAGATGGAAGGGGTAGGGGATGGATAGGGGAGGGACGAACAAAAAAGAGAGAGGGAGGGGGAACACTCATCACAGAGTTTAGAACAGTTCAGAAGATGAGGCTGCCCTGTCCAAACCCACTCTCACCCCAGACTGGGAAGACCTTATGCAGCTAAGTACCCATCTTGGGATGCCCATTTTGAAACCATCCTGGGCCCAATGTGGTTGCCCATTTTAAAGCTGACCAGTGCCCAAATCGGGCGGCCCAATGTGGCCCAGACCGTATGCTGAGGACAAAACCCGTTGGGAGCCCAACGGGCTCAAGTGGGTTTGCCCAATTTGGGCTGCCCTGTGTGGCCCTGACTGGAAACCCAGCATCTGCCGAACCTAAAACCCATGTACTGAATACTGCCCGCTTTGAACCACATTATCCCGGGTAAAACCAATTTGGCCCCGAGCGGGCTTGCTACATGGGGATGTTCTGTGGTGCAATAAAGAAGTGACTCACATCTGTAAAATAAGATTTATAAATGGTTGCTGTCTTTGGTTGATTTGTGCAAATCCGAGGAAGTTGCCCTTATCATAATTATTTCATCAATTGCAAATGTACTAAATATCAAGAAGCATTATCAGGGCTCCACTGTGATGTTTGCAGAGGTTAAAGAAACATCACTTGGGACTGGAGGTTAATTTGAATAAAAAGTAAAGAAAATTAAAAAAAAAAAAACAACAATTAATCAATCCATGCATGGTAAAACACTAGGGGGGAATATCTTCTAGCTGGTTGCTTTGAATTTTAAACCTTTTCATGTTAACAACTGCACCAGTATAAGTATTTTGTTTCCTTTCTAAATGTATATCGGTGTTAACCCATCCCTGCATATACGCCTGATATGGCTGTGCATATATTGGTAGCAGCAGTTGGTGGAGCACACTGTATTACTTAATTCGCTGCCCCCCCCCCACTTATGCATGATTGCCCTTTGCTTCAATCAGGGAACCACTACTTCGGTCATCTTCATACTTGGCATCACTCACCTCACCTCATTCTCATGTGCATTACTGTATTACATAATTATTAAATGACTTTTATACATGAATTTGCTCAGAAAAAGGGCCTAAGGTTTGGATGCATTAATACTAGATCACTATACGGTAAACGGACATGTACTTTTAAATTAATAAGTAGTGTGGATATTACTGGTGTCGTAGAAACCTGGTTAAATCCATCCATACCAGAGGCTGATTTATACATCCAAGGCTATCAATATAATTATACGCTTAGATAGATATCCCAATCGAGATAAAAAAAAAAGCTGGTGGCTTAATGTTATATCTAAGGGACAGCCAATGAAGAATATGAAATTTTGTGCGTTGATATTGAAATAAAGGTTAATAAATATAAGGTATATGTATGTTATAGACCACCAGATAGCGATGTAAGCAAAATGATATTTATGACAAATTAAAAGCACTTAGTAGGATGGTAACAAAGAAAAAAAGAAAAGTTGTCTATTTTGGTGACTTAAATGTAAATCTCTTTGACAAAAAGGATGTTGAGGCATCTGGAGTAGATGATTTTTGTGCCGATTGTAAAGTGTTCCAGCTTATACGAGAAGTTACAAGACCTGTATCAGGTACACTGCTAGATCATATTTACACCAATGCTCATAATGTATCATCATCAGGTCTAATTGAGTTTTATCTTTAGGCTAGAATATGGGTCAGGTCGTCAGAAAGTGTAAGATTTTGCCCTTGAAGGCCCTGAAAAATTAATTTGCTATTACTTTATGTAACTTTAACAAATAGGTCAAGGTATATGTCCTCAGCTCAGAAAAACAAAAAATACCGATCTAGGCAATCCGGTTCCATTTTTATTGCTTGTTTTGTGTCATGTAACGTCCGGTACCAAAATGATGAAATATGGAGGTAATTGAAGTTGCTCTCAGTAATAGAAGAATGTCCCATTATGCATAACAAACACATGAAACAACAAGACCAATATATCTATTATTGACTTCAATTACAAAATGGGACAACATTTAAGTTATGTATGCACAGTAGACTGCCTCCTACATGATGATAAAAATACCGGATATTATGTAACGTCTGGTACTTTTATCAGAATTATTTCACATAAGCTGCTCTCACATGGAGACAAATGCTGACAGACACACAATTTTTTTCACCAAAGTGGGGGACAATAGGGCCCACCATATGGGTAATAACAAAGATTTTGAAGCTTCATTTTTTCCATGTTTTATAACTGATTTAGATTTAGGTACCGGACGTTACAAATTACAGATTTCCATTTTGAAAGACACATCATGAAAAATTCTCACTCAGTAACATGTCCAAACCTCATGGAAATGATACCTATGATCATATACAATATAAAAAATAACTTTGGGATACTCCAGATGTTATTTATTCAATACAGGACACTTGTAAAAAATACAAAAACCATAAAAAGAAGAAATTTAGTCGTTTTTTTTCACTTTGGCAGGCTATAAGTCTTGGAGTTTTTGATGAATGACCACAAATTTACATCTTTCTGATAGCCCTAAGTGTCCTCTATCAAATGAGTCTATGTAAGACAACATTGGTTCAAAACTTATTTCTCCAGAGCAATAAAAGTCCGAAATGACTCTAAAACACAAAATCTACTGCTTTCTGGCGACTTGACCCATATATAGAAACTATGATTTTCTCACTTTGAGGAATTATCTCCTACATTATAACTGGGAAGACATACTTTTGTATGACGATCCTAATATTATCTGGAGTACAATAATGGCGGTCTTGACTGAAGTCCTTGATATTATGTGTCCCATTAGAAAGATTGTTATCCTTGAGCATACCCCGCCCTTGGTTAACTGAAACAGTCTTAGACCTGATGAGGCTAAGAGATAAATGGTACAGAACGGCCAGGAACACCTCCTCAGTAGATGACTGGCGCATAGCAAACTTTTACAAGCATAGAGTCTCAAACCAAATTTTTGAAAATAAGAAAAAAAGAAATTGGAGATTTATTGGTTTTCAGAAAGGATGATCCTAATAAATTTTGGATACCACTAATCTTGTCATTCTGCCAGACCTTTGTTCTGAATATATCAATAGTTATTGTGTTAATATTGGAGAGAAGCACTGCCATCTGGCGATTTATATGCTAACCATAGCGCAGCGTATGGAAGACCACGAATCAATACAAATCTATTGTCAGACATTTCTTATATTGAATTTATCAAGATGGTTAAAGCAATTGATATCAAAACACCTTCAGCAATTAATAATTGTAAAGCATATGTGATAAAGCATGCCATGTTATCTGTACCAGATGTATTTTATATCTTTATAACTTATGCTTAAGTAAGTCATGTTTCCCTGAAAGCTGGAAAATCGCCACTGTTGTTCCTCTCCCTAAAAAAGCAGACTAATTAGAGGTTAGTGACCTTAGGCCAATAAGCCTTCTGCTAATCACAGGTAAGATTTTAGAGAAAATTGTCTGTAAAAGGCTACAGGTTTATATGGAGGCTAATGACTTGATGTGTCCACACCAACATGGATAACAAAAGGAGCACTCAACCCAAACAGCTATAACTAAACATTTGGCCTTAATTATAAACAACATTGTTAATAGTAAACCTAATTATTGCTTATATTAAGATTATAAAAAGGCATTTGATATGGTCTCACACTCGAAAATTATTAAAAATAATTGGCGACACTTGGACTGTGTCAAAATACTTTTTTTTTGAAAATTATTTAACAAATAGATATAAAAAAATAATACCGAATGATAAAGTTTTCACAACCAAATTAATAACATATGGTGTCCCACAAGGATCGGTTTTGGGTCCTGTGCTCTTTTCCATATATATAAACTCATTGGCCAAGGTTGATGACTTTAATATTGTATTTTATAACATGGTTATCGAGTTTTCAGTTCCTAAAATGGATAATATGTGACACGATCTGCGAAAATGGCACTTAGTGCAGGGGTTCCTAAGACCCCTTTTCCCAGTACATGTCACATATGAGTTCTCATATCTAGCAATATAAGAACCCAAAATTGACAGCGGACACACAGCGGAGCGGACATATTGAATCCTACCTTGACAACGAGTTGACACGAAAGTAAATCCTCCATTTTTGGAGCTTATAGACCAAATCTGACGAAATAATTTGAGCAGTATATCCTTTACATGTTATTCTAACTCCCTGTCGGGTAGATTACTTGATATTATGGCTGAATTTAACATAAAAAAAATCGTAAAGATTTAAACCGGGAGACTGACCGTGCGTGTTCGCCATTCTGTCAACACTACAGGTGCCACCGCCTGGTGTGTACAGAATGGATTAAGCTTTAGACTGGCGCAGCTCTGTCTCAGCGTATTCCCACTAGTAGGCCTATGAGAATGGGAGTTGCACCAGGTCACCAGCTTGACCATACATCTACATGAAACCAAGATGGCGGAGGGCCGTCTTGTCGACTCGCATAAGAAATCAATGGATTCTATCATTTTTAAAGGTAAATACTTAGAATTAATGGTGGAAACCATGTTATAAGCGCAATATATCATGAATAGACTTGCACTCGTTGGCTTCATGGGTTTGATATAAGCATTCGCCTTCGGCTCATGCTTATATCAATCCCTGAAGCCAACGAGTGCAAGTCTATTCATCATATATTACTTACATATGCGAATGATGCAGACATCGCCACCTCTGATGAAAAGCCATGCATCTAAATAAAATATCACAATGGTGTATTAACAATTCACTCACTGTTAATGAAACTAAAACCAAATGGATGGTTTTTAATGAGAACCCTGTTTATAATACCAAGTTTAAGCTTAATGGTGTTGAGTTAGAGAGAGTTTCCACTTTTCCATACTTAGGTTTAACTTTGGACCCTGAGCTCAAGTTCATTGAGCACAGAGCCCGATGCATTAGAAGTATTAAAAATAAATTGTTTCAATTTGGAAGATTTAGAAAGTATCTTGATGCAGTGGTGGATGTCTTTAAGACCATGATAAGGCCAAGTTTTGAATATTGTGATTATATCTGGGACAGGGATAACAGGGGTGAGAACAAAGATTTACAATTATTACAAAATAGAGCATTGCGAATGGCATACTTAGTTAAGCTTGAAGAAAATCCAGCCATGACAACAAAGGATATTCAACTAGCAAGTAAATGTTTTGAACTAGCCACAAGGAGGGATATAAATTTGATATTGTAGTGTTCTACCCCTTTGATTCTAATTGAATCCTTCGATAGAAAACGAAGAACAACTAATCAGGTTCCAGTTAAAACTTTATTGTCAACAACGCACTAGGCACCAGCCGTTCTCGATGACAGTTACAGGCAATAGTGTATTCAACCACTAACAACTTAACACTAGTCGACTAGCTCAGTCAACTAGTGTCTGGTAAAAGCAATCAACATATACCTCTTCTGTGCCGAAGCACAGAAGAGTATCTAACACATGGTAGTCGGGCAGCCGATCACCATCTTGCAGGATGGTCTGTCACGACTGGACTGACCCTAAGGAAGGCTGTAAAATGGCCTTATATACACCAGAGTTGAGGCCCACATGACCCTAAGGTGACGTGGAACTGGACTCCAGTGCCCCCAGGCGTCGGGCAAGAGAGGTGTTCTCGATGTCATCGATAGGGAGCCCCGACATACATCGAAGCTCTCCAAAGATGACTCGCGACCACCACAATATATATGCTTACAAATTGTCATTTAACTCTGTATATGTTGATAACAGAGCAATTCCGACCAGGTTCCACCAAGGAAAAAGATTGAATATAATTAGATTACTAAACCCCATTGTGATTCGGAGTGCTCTCAATAGGACCATAGAAAAATGGAACCAATTACAACCTGCATATACACTTATAGATTATTTTCACACTTTTAAATCTAGCATTATGGGAAATTACCCTGACTGTTTCATGTAATGATGATTTAAACTCATCTCATCACATTACTAACCCCCCCCCCCAACCCTGAGTTAATGAATTTGTGATTTATGTTTTTAGGTTACAGAATGGCCTAAAATATTTGACTGTAAACACAGCTGGAGGTCGTCATTGATATATAGTTCTTTATACTGCATTGTATTGTTCATCATTGAATTTTAATGGGACCTAGCTTAAAGACCTTAATGCAAGGTTGGTAGGAAAGGGACAATTTCATCGTTGTAATTGTTCTTCATGACCCAATAAAACCACCTTTAAAAAAAGGTGCTGAGTGGGGTGGATACATGATACCGACATCTCGTGCTCATCTCAACTGCATCTCCATCAAATTCTGCCTCAGTACTGAAATGTATAGGACATAGAGCCTTGCATAATATCAACAATTGGCGTCTGCCTCAGAACTGGAAGTTAACATTGTTATCTCGAAAGGGAAATGCACACATCCAACTCTATATATTACCTCAGGAAAGTGCAGATCATAGTATCATCATATAAGACTCTATCTTAGCACTCTAAAGGTCAGCATAGAGCCACATTTCGATCTACCTGCACATATACGTCAGTGCTGGGAAGTGCATAACGCCAATCTACAATTCCAGTTTTTCTCAAACTCAGCACTGCTATTGACAATTGCCTAGTGTCTTGAAGTTATAAGCCTAACAACGACACGCATGATATAGAGGCCCCCGTGCACACATATAATCATAGGTAAATTATCAACATGAAGAAATGGTAAACAGTAGATCTTTCCAGCTGCCTTTGGGTCCTACCCCATAAAAGTAGTACTACAAGCATGGCTATAGATTAATGACTTAATTTTTAAGATAAGTTAGACCTATGTTTATATAGAAAAAGATATTATCAGCACTCACCTGTATCTAAAGCCGAGACATGCTCCAGAGGCAGAGCACAGACTGAGACAGGTGGAAAGGTCGGATGTTGCTGGTGTGGCAACTGTCACACCTGTAGTAATACCACCCCTGACTGAGGTGAAGTCACCAGCTGGAATTAGACTAGTGTCTGTTCACTGTAAAAACTATGTTCAAGTGTAAAAAATGCATTCATGTATTAAATTATAAATGTATTCATGTATTAAATTATAATCAAAAACATAAACAGATTCTGAGTCTTAGCAGTTTGGATTAATTTTGAGCATGTGGCCAGATGAGGGAAAACATGCCTCCAGGGGGGAAATCGTTTTTTAAGGTTTAAGTCACAGGCTTTAAAATGAGATATCTCAAGCTCAATTATCTCCGGTAGTTTTGCTGTAATTGCCTGTCAAACATAAGTTGCAATGTGCAACTGCAAATAGCAAATAAGCTCTAAATGTGTTATATCTTATAATAAATACTTACAGTGCAAAACATATAGTTTTGTGGAAAAATAACCAAAGAAATGTGATGTTTATATTGTAAAATTGGTTCTAGAGGGAATTTCTGAGCTCTCTCTTCAGTTCTAAGTTCCTGAAGGGATTTCCAAAATTAATTGTGGCAGGAATTCCCATTTGGAATAATGGGGTCATTTCCATGGCAACCAGAAATTGCCATATATGTCAATTTTCTATGTTGCCATGGCAATGAACATTCCGTTTGGAATAATTCTAAATATACCCCTGGATTCCCCATCAAAAATTGATATAAAGCATTTTTTGGCTTATTTTTCAGTGTTGTACCCATATATTGCCCCCTGGTGACCAAAGCCAGTACTAAAAATCCCCCCTGGAGGTGCGTTTTTGCCCGTTGGCCCACGTATATGACTGCATCTAAAAGAACAGGAGAATGGAATTTATGTTGAACATACTTGAACTGAGGCTACAAGCACCAATATATGTCACAGAAAACATGACATGTAAGTGATCCGAGTGCAGAGGACATGAGGTCCCTTAAGCTAGTAGCCCCAGTATATATAGGTCTTGCATCCATATAACGCATGTGTTTCTGGAATAAAGGCACTGTGCCAATACTGTCAGCTTGAGCCTCGGGCCTACACATCTGACATCAGTGAAGCACAAATTATAGTTTGCTCTACTAATCTTTTGCACATTTCGTGCTCACTTCACAAAAATGACATTTTTGCAGCCCTTATTCGATACAGCATATATTTTCTTAACATAGTATCATATAGAGGCACTTACTGCAGGGCACGAGACATTGTTGATTGGGGAGCTGGCTGGTGGTGGTGGAGAACAGGGCGCAAGTGGTGGCCAAATAGTCAGCTGATACACTCCTGGTCAAAATCATGTTTGTAATAAGCCTACATTCTGTATCAGAAATGTGAAAATAAAAATAAAAATAAAAAAGGGTTTTCAGGTATAATTGTGGTCTAGAGAAACTATTATAGGGTTGATACCTATAAGAGTGGTATTTTTTTCTGTATCCCCTGTACAATATGATAAGGGAAACTAAAAGTGAGGTTTTATACAAGGAGGATGAGATAATAAAATCATATTCCTGAGTAATCTATTTCACATAAGATATATGAAAGAAAAATCAGACGTACATATATTAAAATACAGCTATGATAATGTATAGCCTTAAAATCTCAAAATGATGTACAATTTAATACAGTTTAGATAATCAGAGAAACCCTGGGTCATTTATTACTAACTATGATCACACACAGTCTACGACTTGAAATCTCAATGCTAATCCCATGAAAGGTTTGGTAAGACTTGGAGGATTCAGTCGCAGAGTGTTAGTAAATAAGCTCCAGGAGGTTACTTCAAAACATCCTGGGATTGCAACCTCAGCGATCTTAGGAATTATTCTACCTTATCCTATTAAGCGATCTTAAGATTAGACTGTGTTCACATTTCCTAGCCAGCACTAAGATCGCATCGATCTTAGCCTCAGCCCTCCTACACTATTCCAAGAAGTACTGACTGGGCACAGGGGTAAGAGTCCCAAAATAAAGGAATAGCTGTGGAGCCACTCTTCTTCACAACAGTGTTTATATCATCGCTCCCCTTCCCCATATGGGCTAACGAAAGAGCACAGGGTGCAGTTGACCCCCGTACAGTATTCAAGAGTTGTTCCCATGAATGTATGATTTATGCTTGCCTATTAGAAGCATTGTGCCCAGGACAAAGAGAGAGAAGGGAAGAATTACCTTACAGTGCACTTAGCCCATGAGTAGCCCTATACTGCAAAAAAGGCGTGTGTTTATACATACCACACTATTTACATGGTGTGTGATTCCTACACATCTATGATATTCAAACAATTACAGCTAAACACCATCAGATTCTAAACACTTATCCTGAAAACTACACACCTACCTCTCACACACCTAAACACTTACACACCATAGTGTTTAGGTGTTTGAGTTTAAACACATTCAGTCTCTATGTGTTTAGACTTAAACATGTATTTGAAAGATAAACATCAGGTGTTTAGCCATCTAATAAGAATCATAAGCAGATAAAATAACTATAATATGTATGAAATGAGTAAAAGGATAGTATCCTCGTTTTTATAGTTGTATATCACCCAGTTTCCTGATGACTCAGTAGTTTTTTGTGTTTTTTTCCCTGTTTGTTGTTTTTTTTAACCTAAGGGGCATGATGCATGGGAGGAGGGGGTATAGGGAGGTATGGGTGGCCTACCCCTCCTCCCGTGTCCAAGCCTCCAGGTCACATAAGGAACTTACCACATACTTCTGTCAATTTATAGTGTGTGTACCCTGATTGAGATGTGAATAACAACGTCTGTGTGTTACAGTTGTTATGCAGCCAGCAGTTACTGTTAGGTGGATTGAAGGTTGGGTTGAAGTCCACCCCTTCACATAACGCTGAAGTCTGAATATTTTGGGTTGATGTAAAAAGTGATGTATCACTCTTGGGTTTCATACATTATTTATGAATTCAAATATTAGAGAATTCTTTAAATAATTTGTATTCTTTAAGGTTTGTTCAATTGTATATGGAAAGGAAATTCACTTTTAATTGAGTCTAATGGAATAATTATCGTTCTTTCGAGTCTAAGACCCAGTCACAGCTGAGATTTCACCTTTGTGCAAATCTGTTATGGAGAAGAGTTTTAACTTTAATGGGGAGTGTGTTCTCGGGATATACAAATTGCCCATTCCATAATAGTGCGAAATTTCAAGTATACCACCCGAAGAAGGGATTTGGCGCCATCTTAATGTTTTACTTCATGCTAGGGCTGTCATCTAAACTAGATTCTCAAAATCAGCTGGACTGTCGAAAGGCTTGGCCTTGTCTGTGGTCCTTTTGTGAAAGAAGGGTCGTCTCTATATCTATCTCCCAACGTCATTCCTAAAATTCACAAAAATGTCCCTATGTCTCAAAACCCCATTCCTACCTTCAATTTGTCTATTTTCTCATACCTCACATGCACTACATCATTTTATGGAATTATTTATAGACAATTTGTTATCTGTCATCTGTTATTTAGGCCGTCGAATACAGTGGGAGCCCATTTTAGAGCACATGTGCAAATTAATTTACCATTAAATCAATGCCATTATCAGATTATATGGGACCAGGAGTTGTTTTTTTCACACATTTGGTGATGTAAAACCAAGAGATGTAGTATAGGAGCGTGCAGTTTTAATATTTGTGAGATAGGAGCCTATAAGACCTGATTCATATCAAAGTTTGAGGGATAAAATGTTTTGATAGATAGGGCGTTTGAGGGATAGTAACCTTTGGAAAGTAAGGACCTGACATATCCCTATCTCACAAAATAATGGGTGCGATAATAATTTGGATTTGATATTGTCACTATATCTCAAGAAATTGAGGGATAGGGACTTTTTGTTGGTTAGGGACTTTAGTTGGACCTTTGTCTCATAGAGCCTAATAAGCCTTGAGGGGCACTCAATTTTTTTTTGACGGGGGTGTGCGGCTGGGCCTCTGACAACGCTTATCCTTGTTAGGGGGATTTTACTCTTGAAAGTCCACTCTTGTTAGGGCATTTTCAGCCAAAAACTTCATGTTTTGGGAGGAAAATGTAACTAGAAAAATCAACTTAATGTGATTAGAAAAATCACATTTTGAAAATTGACTCAAAAATGTCAATTTGTTGGAGAAGTTTCTCGAAAAACAGCAAAATTTGCCGGAAACGCGGGATGTTTGCTCAAAAGTAGAACCTTGTTAGGGAGATCTTTTCAAAAGTAGGGGGACTTTGGTCAAAAAGTGGCCTTGCCAACCGTACACATGTGGTACCAATACGTATAAAGTTACCCCCCCAGCTTATAATAACAAAGTAATGTATGGGCTAACAGGCACCGAATTGCTCGTATCGTAGGATATCGTAACGAGTGGCCGTATCCTACGATACAAGCAATGAGGTGCCTGTTAGCCCATACCTTACTAAGTTTATTACACGATTAATCAATAAAAAATAATCAAGGTACACACACCTCCGTGCCCGGCATGGCTTGCTTTGGTTTGAACGCGTCCCGCGTCCCGCGGTTATGGCCTGCAGTCGTCGCCGTTATGCAAGCAGTAGCGACAAAGCTGGGGGGTCACAACCCAGACTGCTGGGGATTTTCACACTTTGAATGTATAATAGTTATATGTGAGTGACCTCCCTGGGCTTTGTATCATATCAAGACATGGTTCTAACCAAGCATTTCTTGTCAGTCCCTGTGGTGCACTGCATAGGGAGTTGGATTACGGATCTCAGACTGCAGGTTCGACCCCTACCCTGGCCATGAAAATTTCGAGGGTTTTAACATGTGACATGTGACATGGACAATGAGTGCTGATATCCTGGATATCGGCACTCCTATGAGTGCTGATATCCGGGATATCAGCACTCCTAGGACCTGCAATATTAAGAGAGTAATGAATGGGCTATCGGGCACCGAGTTCAGTGTATCGTAGGATATCGTAACGAGTGGCCGTAGGCCACGAGTTACGATATCCTACGATACACTGAACGAGGTGCCCGATAGCCCATTCCTTACTGTCTTTATTACACGATTAATCAATAAAAAATCAATAAAAAATCAATAGAATATCAATAAAAACAAGTTGAAAACAAAATCCTTCCCCGGGACTCGAAGCCAGCCATTGTGTACACAGGTACATACACCTCCTTGCCCGGCAGCGGAGAGCGGCAGCGCACACGGTGAAAAAAGAAGCTTCTCGCGGTTATGTTTGTGTATAATACACCTCATCGCCCGGCAGCGGACAGCTAAAGCATTGAATGCGTCTCGCTGTTATGTTTGTGTATAAAATACACCTCGTCGCCCGGCAGCGGACAGCGACAGCGCACACAGCGAAAAAAGATACGCCCAGACCGGGACGCGATCCATGTACCCCTCACGGCTGAGCGCGACGTGCTAACCGCTAGACCACCGCGTCTCCTCCTTCAGCGGCCGTGTCGGCTTGGATTGATTTGAACGTGTCCTTTGGTTATGTATACACGATCGGTACACACGCCTCGGCGCCCGGCTAGGATTCCTTTGTTTGGTTTAGTTCTAGCCAACCACCTCTCGTCAGTCCCTGTGGCGCAGTGCATAGGGAGTTGGATTTGGGATGTGAGACTGCAGGTTCGATCCCTACCCTGGCCTGGAATATTGCATGGGTTTTAACATGTGACATATGACATGTAAGGTGTGCTGATATCCATGGATATCAGGCACTAGTGCCTGTTATCCATGGATATCAGGCACACCTTACAAAAGTCATGATGCATGCATCATGGTGTGCAATATCGACAGGTATCAGCATGGGGATATCCAGAAAAAGCACCCAAAATCCAAGAAATCGTGTAATAATGACAGGTATCAGAATGGAATATCCAGAAAAAGCACCCTGAGTCACAGAAATCATGTAATAAAGCATACTAACTCACCTGTCGTACACACAGTGCCAAGCAGGCCTCCAGAGTTAACACTACACCTTGACCCTTCTGCAGGGTGGTCAATGGTCATGGCAGTCAGTGTGTGAGTCCTATCGAGAACGTGTTCCAAATTTTACGGATTTTGAATAGAAAGAGTGCTACAAAATCATTGAACTACAGAGAGAGTGTCTATAAGAGTGCAGAGAATCGTCCAATGTGGTTTTGAGCACAAAAAAAAAATCATGGTTTTAACCTAAGTTTGGGTGTTTTTAGCATTCGCTATGGCACTGACTGGACGATATTAGGGGTTACAGCGGCACCCTTCACCCACCTACACACCTGTATGTACCTGGAGTCCTTGTACTACAGCCGGCGGGACCACAACAAGGTAATGGACTTGGTAATGACTGTGTCCAACTGCAGGAGGCTATAGAGGAGTTAAAGTCTACTAAGCTAGACCAAGTGGATACACCAATTAAGGTCCAATGTAAGGAGAAAATCCATGTTGCAGGTGAGAATATAAGGTGGAACTATGATGAGGTAGTGGATCTTAAAAATAAGAATGTACTGCTTGAAAAAGAACTGAAGACTTTAAAAGAAAAAATGGCTGAAGTAGAGCCTATTTCAAATATCTGCCATTGAAGAAAACAATGAGCAAATCTGTATCTTAGACGATGGTTTGAGGAGAAGAAACCTAGTAGTAGAAGGCCTGATATTTCATGAGGGGGAGAGGACAAAGGATGTGGCGTACAGCTTATTGCTAGCCATAGAACCATCGTTGGATTACTACGAGATAGACTATGCATACCGCCAAGGCCCACCTAGACAGGCTATTAGAACTTTGGTAATAGTAATGGTAAAAGCAGGAGTACGAGACAGCATACTGTCCAGGAAAGGTGAACTTAAGCACAAACTACCCACAGTGTTCCTGTCTGACGATCCTAACCCCACAATCAAAAAACAGAAATCAGATGTTAAATCCATAGCTTACCTAGGGCAGGAAGCAGGGATTGATGTGAAGCCGAGAGGTAGGGGATTAACCGTCAATGGAAAGTACTACCCCCATAAAGCTCTGAATGATCTCCCCCAAGAATTACAACTTACGAATGCAAAAACAATTGTGACTGATATGTAGCTTACCAGGGGGAACTTGCCCCACTATTAAACTTCTATGCATGCTCCATTGAACACAATGCCCTAGTCTTTAAAAGTGTAGAGCAAGGATTTGCTAATGCTAAAGCAAAATATGCAGGCAAACCTACCGAGGCACAAAAGATACTTGACTGTGACACCCCCTTAGATGCAAAAAGACTAGCGAAATTCGAGTGTGAGGGCTGGAAAGGGGTGGATGAGGGTGAGCTGCAAGCATTGAACATTCTTAAATATCAGCAGAATGAGAAACTCCTGAAAATACTACTAGGAACTGGCCACAGGAAGCTATTAGAATGTGTGGGCTCCCCACACTGGGGGACTGAAACATCTATAAACTCCAGGGCAGTCAAAGAAGACAATTATACAGGCAAAAACATGGGAGGCATTATCCTTATGGAAGTTAGACAAATATTACATGAAAAGTACCCCGAGCTGGCCCAAGAAATGATGGACGACACTAACCCCATCCCCGCTCCTGTAAGCACACACACTGAATGCAACCACAAATGCCCCCATAGCTCCAGTGTACACCCATAATAATGCCCACACCTGTGACTGATGCTGATGTTACACAAGTCACTTATGCTCAGGTGATTACAAAACAAGGGGCCACTGCTCAAGTGACAAATGCCCAGATAACTGCTGCCCAAGTTACTGCGCCACACACAACATCTACACAGGCCGTACCTACAACACAGACTGCTGTAAGTCCAATAGTAGCCACAACATCTATAGTCCATACTTCAGCAGCTGCTGTACTAACTAGAATGGCCACACCCACTACTAGTGTCATTACTCCATCCACTATCAAGCAGCCTCTTACGATACAGGACTTGCAGGCAGCCCATGGTTCTCCTCCACCTAGATTAATTAATACCACAACCATCAGTACTATGGCTGCTCAGAATCCTATAATGATGACTGCGGGCAGAACAAATACCAGACAACAGGATAAAGCAAATAAGCAAAACGGTAAAACAAAGACCGATAAGAGTGAAAAAGGCCAGGGGTCAAATAAGCTACAGAGAATGTTTAGTTCTGCTTTCAGTCCCAACAAGAAATAGACCAGATATGCATACAGTTGGTTATGACATACTAAGTTCCCCTAAAGTGTAGTTAAATATGAAATGTAGTGTATTAGGCATTGTATCATAAAGACAGGTTAAGAATACTGACACGGGACAAAATGTATGTACTTCTAACTGTGAATCTAAAAAAGTGGTAATGCATAAATATAATGTGTATAGAGGTGCAGACGTTGGAGAGCTTTATTACGCCCTATGCTGTCAGTGTGTATGTATACAAAAGCCCATTTGCAACCTACTGCGTCCAAATATAGATTGTTGCTATACATAATCTACAGCAACTGCCCCAAAGTGGACGTGCTTGACTTAACACTGTAATTACAATAATACAAGTGGGTCAATGAACCTGACCTAGTGACGTAAGGAAACAGCTGATATCTACAGCGTATATAAAAACACTATGAATTGATGTTGGAATGGATTGTTACTCACATATCTAACACCACCTTTACAATGTCATTACCATTAAAGTAATGCACTTCGATTGATGTATATATAACCAGCGCCTGTGGTGCTGCTCGCAATCAAAGAAGTGGCGCCACCACGTGCCAAAAGCATTGCAACTTCTACCGTTGCAACTCTGTACTTGACACACAACTTCTACTGTTTTCTTATTCACTGGGTCACTTTCACTGGTTGCTATCAGATAGAGTGTGAGTGGCAAACTACAGGAACATTCCACGTGAAAGCGGACAACTTCCGGGGTAGCCGTTTTGGATAAGTAGTGCAAACATACTTTCAAACTTGGAGCACGCTCCAGACCCCCTCCATGATTGCCTACAAGCCATACAAGGATATATTCACTGCGATCACTTACATACTAGGTATCATACATCTTCACCTCATGACTCACATATTGACATCTGGTGTAATATTAAATGGTTCTAATAAGTGACATTATACCCAATGAGGGACTGAAAGCTTTTTGCACAAACACTCGTTCCATACATGGCAAGAGAACTGATGTCAGGAGGCCATTTCTTAACACACTACGACTGCTGCCCTTTAAATCGTATTGAGAACCTAATAAATTGGCCATAACAGTACCATGCACTAGTAGTCCTCATAAAGCCAAAAGTACTCTCATCAAACCGAGAAATAGAACATCAAACTTGATTATACCCCCTGATGAATGTGCTGAATATATTAATAGCTTCTTTGTCAACATAGGAGAAGACCTAGCAAAGGCACTCCCACCTGTTGAGGGGAGATAGCGGCTGTCAATCCATATGGAATACCGGGAGTAGATATTAATTTATTGCATGATATAACATATCTAGATCTTATAAAACTAATTAAAAATATCAATATTAAGAAACCATCTGCTATAAAGCACTGTAAATTTTTCATAATTAAGGATGCTTTCTTTGCCATTTCTGATGTAATACTTGTATTGAATAATAAATGTCTAGAAACAGCGACTTTTCCTATAGCATGGAAGGCTAGTACAGTGGCCCCCCCCTCCATAAAAAAGTCAATTCTTTAGATGTTAATGATTTAAGGCCAATTAGTCTCCTACAAATACCAGGTAAAATCCTAGAAAAAATAGTATGTAAAAGACTTCAGAATTACATAAAGAATCATAGCCTTCTATGCCCTGCTCAACATGGTTATAGATCAGGACACTCAACTCAAACAGCAATCACTGAGCATCTTTATAACATTACAAAAAATATTATTGTGAATAAGCCCTCGTATTGTTTATATTTAGATTACAAAAAAGCATTTGATACTGTTTCACATTCCAAATTATTGGAAAAATTATCGCTTTTAGGATTGGATCCTACTACTTGTAGTTTTTTCGGAAACTATTTAACTGACAGAACACAGAATACTATAGCCAATGACAAGCTATCAACACCAAAGCCTATCAAATATGGGGTACCTCAGGGCTCAGTTTTAGGTCCTGTTCTTTTTTCTATCTATATTAATTCCTTGCCTAAAGTTGGAGACTTTGACATCACATTGCATGCAGACGATGTTGTTATAACTGTAAACACCCCCCATGAGATGCAACTTGTTATTTCATCTGTGCAAAAATGGTGTATTGCTAACTCCTTAACAATTAATGAGAATAAGACCAAATGGATGCTGTTCAATGATGTCCAAAACGATAATAATGTTTTTACTCTAAACAATACCGTGTTAGAAAGAGTCTATGTCTTCACCTATCTGGGCCTGAACTGATCTTAAATTTGTTGAACACAGGGCTGCATGTATACAGAATATTAGGCATAAGATTTTTCAACTAGCGTGAGTGAGAAAATATATTGATAATTGTACAGCCTTAGACATTTTCAAAACCATGATACTGCCACCTTTTGATTACTGCGACTTTGTATGGGACAGGGATTACAGAGGAGAAAATGAGGAGCTCCAACTCTTACAAAATTGGGCTCTTAGGCTGGTCTATAAGGTTAAATTAGAAGAAAACCCCACTAAGACTATGTTACAAATTAGAAACGCTAGTAAATGGAAGACGCCTAACTGTACCACACTGCTTGAAACCAATTGTTATTAAAAATGCGTACTATAGAGCATGCGTAAGGTGGAATCAGCTCAAGGCTTCATACACTACTATTGAGACCCTCTCCAAGTTCAAAAATGCCATAAAAAAGGATTATCCAAATTGTTTTATGTAACAAATATGTGTACGTCTCAAAAAATTCTCATCCTCATCTCATCTCATCACTAGATCGCTTTATACACTATTAATAATGGCTTTACTGACATACCATTGCCCTGACTAAGTAACACAACACAGCACCACCGGCTGCAAAAACTGTGAATTTATATTATATATATGATGTAACATGGAGGGAGCTTGGTACACTGTAAAAACAGTGTTTAGGGATTAAACACCAGTGTTTAGAAGTTAAACACTTGGTTAAACACTTATTTGTCCCACTTTTCTCAATGCTTCTTAAGTGTTAAACGCGTTCAATTTTAAACGTGTTTAACTAAGAAGTGTTTAGCCAAGTGTTTAAATGCTAAACACTTAAACACTTCAGTGTTTAGGTGTTTGAGAATAAGTGTTTAAAAGCTAAACACCTAAACACTTCAAGTGTTTAGATGTTTAAATGTTGGTGTTGAGAAAATTTGGTGTGTATCTTTAAACACCTTTTTTGCAGTGTATAACTACCAGAAAGTGTGGGCACCAGGTTTAATTGCACTTACTTTATAAATGTAATTTCCCAATAAACGAAGTCTCTGATTAGCATAGAGTTTGACTGGTACCAGGGTACCACCCAGTCCAATTGTGATCCGTGTGCCTGTTGGGCTGACTATAGACAAGAGAAATAATTATTGTCAAGACCTCATTGCCACATTCGAGTCCATTTAAGGAAATCTGGATAATACGATCACAGAACAAAATCATTACATTTAGCATTATTTCCATACATAAATAAAATTTTGGCTTCAAATCATATGGTGACATGCGCGATGGGTTTACGTTACCTATAATATATTAGTTTAATAACGATAAACATTGGTCAACACATGCATACTTTGTGCATATGTCCCCAGGGGGCTGTTTCAAAACTTTAACATATTTAGTAGAGCTATTAGCACTTAGTATAACCAATTTAAAAGTGCCAATTTCCTAATATATTAATCTGTTTCAGAACTAAATATAACACAAATAGAGCAATGCCTATATTAGGGTGTGTATCTCTCCTATATTAAGATAGCAACTTTTGAAACAGATTGATATATTAGGAAACGGGCACTATTAGGCCTCAAAATGTGGTTATATTTGAGCTCATAAGTTCTGACAATGCTTCCTAAAACCATTAACATTCTCTATTGGCTAATTGTATGCTAGTATGTCCCTAATAGATCTTTATAGGCATTTTGATTATGAATTGGAATAACTACTGAGCTAAAATATATCAAGTCACTGAATTCTGGTGGATATATGTGTAATACACATACTTTACCCCCATATGAATAATTTCATCAGAATTACATTTTCAATTTCCTCAATATATCCTATGTGTACCTCAGAGGTGCCTGTAGAAATCCAGTTTTGAAACATGCGAAAATATAATATTTCAGTTAATATAACAACTTTTGGTGACATTAAATCCATTCTGAAACAGATTGACTTTGGCTATAATAGAGAGATATTAGGCACTATGCCATAATTTGATATAGCAGACATTAAAATATCAAATATAGCACCAAAAGCCAATATAGCAACTTTGAAAACAGATTTGCCTAATATGTCTACTGATAGAGGTTTTGAAACAGGTCCAGAACGACTGTAGCAAGAAGACATATGACTTGCCGATGTCAAGCCATGTTCCTTAGCCTTGAAGGAAAATAATGACTTATGTGGAGGGAGGGTAGTCAGTTTTGTTCCCTATACATCTACCAGCGTCTTAGACTTACTATCTCCAACAGCTGATACATATGATAGGTTTAATTATGTTAATTGTAATCTGTCACATAATCCATACTGGACCTTGCTTCAATAGTGTCCACGACAGGACACCCACAGATCGTAGTTGGAGGTGTATGAAATGCCTCCATAGCAATGACTACATAGTGAGCTACGGTACAGACTTAAAATAAAGCCCTGCTATGTATTCAACTGCTGGCTTCATACAGACCACTATGAAGTCATAGCACCCAGTCATACAGGCTAGGCAGCCATACTAAATGGCTAAATAGTGCCCAGTCGTACCTCCCCCATAGTATGGTTTGTACTCTACTGTTCAAATGAGCATTGGGCTACAGTATCTATATAGAGGTGATCCCACCTGGTTACAAGGGCGCACACATGGTCAATTATCATGAAAATGGATCGTATTGTTAAAAGTGGTCAAATATACATACAAATATCATAATTGGACAGAAAGCTTCTATTTGGCAGCAGGTTTCTCTACCTTCAACGTGGTGTTGAAGATATATAGCCTCCTGAACACCTTGCTATATATATATAATAGGGCCCATCGACCTCTTTGAGTGGCCTGAGGTCAGGACATTAGTCTATTATATAGAGTACATACATGGTTACAGAGGAAAGAGTACAGGTGGGGTGCATTTGAGCAAAGGAGTGCAGACAGCAGGAGCTACGACTACCCACTACATGTATTCACATAGAGGGTTGTCATACCAGGGTCCCTTATTGAGTCACTGCTCAGGAGGTTAATTCAAAAAATCCTGGGATCTTAGGAATTATTCTACCTTATCCTATTAAGTGATCTTAAGATCAGACTGCATTCACATTTCCTAGCCAGCACTAAGATCGCATCGATCTCAGCCTCAGCCCTCCTACACTATTCCAAGAAGTACTGACTAGGCACAGGGGTAAGAGTCCCAAAATAAAGGAATAGCTGTGGAGTCACTCTTCTTCACAAGAGTGCTTATACCACCATTCCCGTCCCCATATGGGCTAAGATATATATTAGATTCCATCTGTAAATAAGGTAACTTTAATGCAAATGTTCAACCAGGATAAAATAAAAATATCTTACTTCAATAGAGAGAGACAGATGAAATTTCCCAAAGACAGAGTCTGGCTTGCAGCAAGAGGATAGCAAAGGAAGTGGGGTAGGACTTCACTTCACAATTGAGAAGGAAGAATTACCTTACAGTGCCCTTAACGCATGAGTAGGCCTAAGGGCCCTCAAGGACTCTCAGTAAAATATCCTCCCTCCCCTGTTTATGTATGCAGCAGGCTATTCACTCTTTCGATCAGAAGTGTTCCCTGTAAGTGCTCTTGTACTCAGGTGAAACCACTATGCAATTCTTTCACTAAGATCGCAGTATTCTTAGTGCCGGAAAAGGAATAGTGAAGTGATCCCAGGACTTACTATTCCGGACAGGCCTGCAACCACTGCATTAGATAGGGTAGACTGGCCAGGTCTTATGATATGTGCCTACACTAAGATCACTGGGGTTGCGATCCCAGGATGTTTTGAATTAAGCTCCTGGTGGTTATTTAGTCAGCAGGCAGTACGATCACCCAGTTATGTAGCCAGCTATTTAGTCGCTCTGGCCAAAGTCCTAAGATCACCTGGTAAGAAACAAGCTCCTGATACACCATTGGTTGATAGTCATGCGAAAGGCTATGGTTCCTATGTAAACCCCTTGGTATGGAGCTTAATTCAAAACATCCTGGGATCACAACCCCAGCGATCTTAGGAATAAATCAGCCTTATCCTATTAAGCGATCTTAAGAGTTGACTGGGTTCACATATCCTAGCCAGCACTAAGATTGCATCGATCTTAGCCTCAGCCCTCCTACACTATTCCAAGAAGTACTTACTAGGCACAGGGGTAAGAGTCCCAAAATAAAGGAATAGCTGTGGAGTCACTCTTCTTCACAAGAGTGCTTATACCATCGTTCCCCGTCCCCATATGGGCTAAGAAATATATTAGATTCTATCTGTAAATAAGGTAACTTTAATGCAAATGTTCAACCAGTATAAAATAAAAATATCTTACCTCAATAGAGAGAGACAGATGAAATTCCCCAAAGACAGAATCTGGCTTGCAGAAAGAGGATACCAAAGGAAGTGGGGTAGGACTTCACTTCAAAACTTAAGAAGGAAGAATTACCTTAGAGTGCCCTTAACGCATGAATAGGCCTCAAGGTCCCCTGTTTATGTAATCAGCAGGCTGTTTCCTCTTTCGATCTGGAGTATTCCCTATAAGTGCACTTTTACTCAGGTGAAACCACTATGCATTTCATTCACTAAGATCGCAGTGATCTTAATGGTGGAAATGGAATAATGAAGTGATCCCAGGACTAGCTATTCTGGACAAGCCTGCAACCACTGCATTAGATAGGGTAGACCAGCCAGGTCTTATGATATGTGCCTACACTAAGATCGCTGGGGTTGGGATCCCAGGATGTTTTGAATTAAGCTCCAGGTTTTATTCAAACTACATGACTGTATATAAAAGAAATTGCATTTCATGGTATGCTACGTTATCCTGTTTTCATGATAATGATTCTATTTAGTAGCCTCCTGAGATAAAACAAAATGCTAATACTCGGCATGCACAACCATAGTTGTGTGATCAGTTGTCCCCCAGGTAAATGGCGTAAGTAGGAGATGCTTTATGCAAAAGTAATCGCCAGGGGTTAGAAACGTTCACTGCAGTGCAAAAATGGTGTTTAGAACCTAAACACAATTCTAAACATATTCATGCAACGTTTTTGTAATCACATTAATTTCCTAAACATGTTTAGCCAAACTATGTGCTTAGCTCAAGTGTTTAGAAATCTAGGTGTTTAGGTTCAAAATTTGTGTTTAGACATCTATGAAATTTTGTGTTTAGATGTTTATGAATTTTTGTGTTTAGATGTCTGAGTGATTTGGTGGGAAGTAAGTGTTTGCAGACATGTATCCATTAAAAAGATAAAGGAATATCTTTTGTTTGTTTTCTCATTTACTGGAGGACATCAGCAGGTATTTATACTGCAAAGTCTCCAAAGATGTCAGCCACAGTTATATACACATATATGTACACACTGCATTAGAATAGGAGACTTGAGAAAGTACAACAGGTTGGCGTGAGTGACGAATTTTATCTCACCTCGTGCCTTCCTTGCGGCCGACACTCAAGGGTGAGAGGTCCCGCGGGTTGTATCCACACCGAAGTGAGATTACCCTTGTGGCGTTGCATGCCCGGACCCTAGTCTAATGGGGAGGGGGGATGATGGTGACCGCATCTATGGGAAGGTAGAAATCACGCCCCTACACATTTACCTAGGCAATGGTTCTTTAACATCCGTCACTACATAGGCATAGTGAGAGATGGACAGGCCTGTTTCAAGTCATTTGTCTGCCATGACCGCCGAGAGACTTTCCAGCACAGCCTAGCCAGAGCAGGGAGGAACTCAAATGACACCTTACGGCGACGTTTGGAACCACCACTATGCCCCGGCCGGGCCGGGAACCGAACCCACGACCTTACGGCCTGTGAGCGGACGCGCTACCGACTGCGCCACGCCTCCCGCCACAGGTTGGCAGGAAGGACATTGCTTTATACTTTACAAAATAACATGACATAGGTGTAAGTCATGGAGCTCACTGATAATTTTATGGTAATGATGGTGGTGTACATTGAATTTAGTTAATTTTCTATTGAAGTGTCTATTTTCATAACATTTAATAGAATGGCATTATGATAAACAAGGAGTTTAGGGATATTTGTCACAACAATTGATTATAACTGTGTGCAGATAGTCCATTCAGAGGTAGTGCTGCTACCTGGTGTGGATTTGACATCCAAGTATCTAAACATATTGATGTTTAAATCTAAACACCTAATATTCAACTGTTTAAACTCTAAACATCTGAACATGTTTAGCAAAAATGTTTAAGTATTTAGAATAAAAGTGTTATTTTCCTAAATGTGTAGTTGATAATACACCTAACTGATGTATATGTTTAGGTTTTAAACATGTTTAGACCTAAACATGTTTAAAGTCTAAACACCATTTTTGCAGTGTGGGCGTGAGGTGGGGGCATGAGCACCAGGTTCACACCCACAGACTCACTATGTAGATGTGCGCGAGGTCACGTGACATATGGAAGGTGGGAGGGGGAGGGAATTGGCTAATTTTAGACAGTGATGCCCCCCACCTCACCCCTTCCACCCCTCCCCATTCTCTTTATACTTTGGGGGCTTTTATTTGAATAGAATCATCAATTAATTAGGGGTAGGTTCTTCAGATAAAACTAAAATGTTTTTCCTTTCAAACCTTAGGGTCTGTCCTATCAAATCCTAAAGTGTGGTGGCAACAGCCTTTCTCAATGTTATGATATGAGGGGATTTATTCGTGCAATTCACACTGAAATTCCTACCAGTTTTCAACATGATTTCCAAGCAGGGACTTTTATCATCAAAGATCTATGCACTGCACAAGCAGCAGTTCTAGAGCTGTCAAATTCCATATTTGCATTGAATTCAGTCACCTGATGATGAAGGGGGCATTGATTTTGCAAAATATTGTTCGAATTTTGCCAGAAAAACTCACAAAATCATGAAAAACATGATAAAACTGGCAAAAAATGATTAATATTAGGCCTATAATTAATCCCACTTTTTACAGATCATGTCTTACCAGGGGATCAATTCTTAAGGCATGCCTTTTCTGTTACATGCATCAAGAATATCTGTTATCAATATTGTACCAATATTTGCACTTGGGGATAAAATACTACTGGTTAATTAGATAGTTGCGCTCTCGCTGAAACTTTGACGGAACACCGCAAACCTGACCAAACTTCCAATGGACCCTATGGTAGGCCCTACATGGATATCTGTGCATCATTAACCCTAGGAAGATTAAAATGAGACTAAAATGTCATTTTCAGCTGAAAATTTCACTATGTAGGTGGTTTATGTCCAGAAAAAAGTTATGTTTGGGGCGATTTATAGAAACTGCAATATTTAGTAAATTACCCTACCTCCGCAAGCAAGGTTTTCTAATTCTTTTTATTTACACACCATTTCTGTGACTAATTTGGCCAGATTCCTGTAAAGCCATCCTTGCTGTAACAGAAAAATAACATTAAGAGGGCATTTGAAATAGGGAGGTCAAATGTCCAATCATCCTATAGGTTACGTGGAACTAATTCCATTTCCTCTATGTTTCTATATAGCATAACACACAAAAACAGCCCCCCCGTAATGTTTGTTGGTAATATTTTCGACCGTAGCAAGATTAAACCATCTCTCACACACAATGTGTTAGAATATAGGATAGGCTTAACCCTGAAAATCTTAACTAAGGGAGTGATATGTACAGCAAGTGCCATTCTACCCTATTTTGGGCCTCAAAACCTCTATTGGCCAGATGAACATTTGCAGACCTGAATAAATCCCCAAACCTTAACATGATATAAAAACTCATCTACTTTTCCATTTAGGAACTGTTTGGGGTCACTTGTGATTTTTTCATAATTTTACCAATATTTTGTGCATATGATTTCTAAGCCAATCAGCACCCAGATCACCTTCAGTGCAGGCCTAAATACCATATGACTCACGAGATGGCAGCATTTACGTCCATGTAACCTTAAGGGCCATCTTCTGTGCCCACAATCTTGGTCAGGTTCTCTAGTCTATCCTGTCCAGCAGAAATATGGCCTGTCCTGAAAATAGAATATAATCATATAAAAATTATAATGCACATGTAGGCAAATGATACTGAACATAATGTAATGAATGTGAGAATTATAATTGAATATGGTAGTAATGTATAGTAGTCACCTAAATATAATAATACACACCAGCTTCCTGGAGGTATCTATACTACATATCCCGGCTACATATACTTTTAAACTATAAGAACACTACACACACACTCAGACCTGGTCTACTCCCTGTCCTCCTGGCCTACACCAGGGAGTGAGGCCCAGGGGAGACCAGGGGAATCACTGTATATATACTGTTCACGGACATGCCTTGACCAACAGCTGGCGATGGATTGATATCAAGTTGGTCTCCACCTGGTCCTCGTGGGCAGTGGAGGCCACTGCTTGGCACTTGGTTCATAGATAAGGGAATATCTTCTACAATGGTCATTGTAGATCTTTAGATGGTCAATCTTATCATAAGGTTTGCCCTTCACATGTATCTGAAATCATACAAAAGGTAAACTGAAATAGCAGGCAATGCATACATTTAAATATATAGCAACACATCCAGGTAGGATGGGTACCTATTAATGTGCATATTCTATCTAAAACAGACAACTAAACTGGTAACGTTTCAGTGTTTGCAATGGACATGTATTTCATAATGCACAGGACTTATAGTAGACAGTACCTGCCTCACATCCTCGTAACTGACCACCATTTTCCAAACAAAGACATTTCAAATTTAAAGATTGACCAATCAGAAGAGAGTAATGTATCAGGCCATATATTCTGTGTGACGTGGGGTGAACCGGGGTGAGCCCATGAATACCTCACTCACCCTCACGTCCAAACACTCATCCTCACCCCATCTCATCATTTATGCTGGGCGTACCTGGGTTATGGTGAGGGAGGTGTGAGGGAGCTCGCTCCTTCTCACTCCCTGCGCTATAGCTCAGATCACCCTCGCCCAGGCCTCCCTCATCCTCATCCAAGCACAAGCATATTTGGTTTGTGACTATGAGTAGCAACCACAATATGCTCCAGGTGGCGCCTAAGTCAATTCCAAGGGAGGTTGCAAAACTGTTTGACGAGCTAATACTTAAAGTAAGAAGATTCCTCATTTACACATAAATCAGAATTTCTCGATCTGACCAATTACACTGTACAACAAAATTTCACTTTTTGAAAAAAAAAAAAAAACGGAGCTGAAACCCACTAATCCTATCTATGTTGACCTGGGGAATTTCGAAATAACACCCATTTTCTTTTGCTGGTGGCTCTCAATCTTGATATACCCATAATACCTAGAATTCCCCATTTTCATCCTCGGTAGCCAAATTCATATTAGTGCAAACTGTACAAATACCAGATTTCACATCAAATCTGTTTTTTTTTTTGTTTTTTTTTTATTACCATTTACGACCCCATATCTAATGAATTATTATACATCTTGACCCCTTTTGACATTATCCAAGATGGACTCTTGCTTCTGACCTACCAAAACTGCTACAACCATGTATATGGAGTATGCAAACACCGAACTCATAATATTCCAAAAAACTGGTTCCGACGCTCGGAATGATAGAGGCCTAGGAGCCACTTTTGGATGAAAGATGATTTGCATAAGTGTCAAAGCTATTGATATTACCCAGACCAATGTCAGGAATAATATAAGAAAGCTCCTGTACATGTTTGGACTACACTATATAGGTGAACATAGTGAAATCATTGCCCTCGGATTCCCCATTGCCCTTTCAGATTCAGCAGCCTCAAATTAGGTATAATTGGTATGTTTGGTCTCTGTTTTTTTTGGCCGTTGTACAGTGTTGTGAAACAAAATTACATTCTGTCTTATTTGCATCATGTATGAATTTGTTCAAAGTCCAAAAGTAAGATGACAATTACGCATCTTATGCAATTTGTATTGCTGATGAAGTACTGCATAAAGTTCATGTTTTAGCCTACTCTGACTGCAACATTTGGTGATATTGAGCTTTTCTGAGCACTTTCTAATTGTAGGTTTATCTGTCATCTATTTCTATAACACAGCTAAAAATAATTTTCTTATCCAAGAAAATAAACTTGATACAAGAAATCTTTTCTATTTATGGGGAAAATTCTGGTTATAAGATTCATCAGTCATCGTGTCTTTAAGAAAAATAAAGTTTTGAACAAATCTTGAGTTCCCTTCTTGATTTAAGTTTTCAAGATTATTTTTCATAAGAAAATTTCTCAAAATTGGTAGTTTTGTCCACCACATAACATTATTTATCTTGAATCTTAAAACAAGAAAGTCTAACTTCTTGATATGAGATTTATTAAACTATAACTGTTTTCTTACATCTAGAAAAAGGTAGAACTAAGATCTTGTTAGAAATTGGCCAAGGAATATCATCTAACATGCCAGGTAAGTATTATTTTCTTAATATAAGGAAATTACATAGTCTGCCACTAGGTGTCAGCACTACCTGTTATGGTGAATTATTTGCAATACAAAGTACAAATTCCTAGCTTAAACTTGGTCTTAATCGTTAGATGTAAAATAAAGCGAAAACTGAAGGAATCTGATTTGGAATTAATTTTGTATCAGGATCTATTGGTCTGATATTTTATTGAGGGGTATTCAAGGCATGAAGGAAGCTAAACACCTTTTGCGTAGATAATATGATAATGTAAGGGTGGGATGTGCCACAGCCTCTCATTAAATCAAAGACTTTGAATAAAGGTCTTATTCACTTCTGAAAATATGGCCTCAAAGAGCTGCATGTACTTTGAAGAACCTCTGTCACTGAGGTAGCCTATACTGATAACATTCTATTATATCTAAAGCATTTCTATAATAGAAAAAAAAGCATATCCACTTTACAAACAAGGAAATTAATGTTTTTTAAATACTGGAAGTGAGAAAATATAACTTACTTTAGGAAAAAGTATGAGTAAGTTTATCTTTAGATAATCCTCCATGAGAAATATTTACTTCCTTTAAGAAATATTTTAGAAAATTGAATCCTGATTTGAGAATAAATTACTTGATTTAAGAATTTATTTCTTAAGATTGTATTTCTTAATTCAAGAAAGTTGGACATACCAAGATTTCAAGTAAAATTTTGTTACCTGGCAGACAAACTTGTTTTAAGTTAATTTTACTTAACATGAGAAACAATTTCTTCAAATAAGAAAGTTATTTTTGGCTGTGTAGGGTAGGTTCACCCAAAGACGTCTGGGATCTCTTTGGTGGTGAACAGCTATGAGAGCAGTGGCTACTTAGCCGAGATGATGTAGCTGTGATTATGGTTTTGATATTCCCTTTGAATCTATGTCTACCTCTTATCAGTTTTTTTTAGGTTTTACAGCAGCATTCTACTGTTTCCCGACTTTAAACTTGAGTCAACCACCTTGCACCTTCAGACAGGGCAGCAATAGCAGGATACAACTTGCTACATTGGTCTATGCCCTTAGGACATACTGCCGCGCCGCATGAGAGTGGCGCGTACATTGCCGCGGATAGAAGGACTTTCCCACACTGGGCGTGGGAATGAGGTAGAGGAGAATGCATGCCCCTGGGGCATCGATACTGATGCCCCTGGGGCATAGGTACTACGATCTTGTATAATGAGAGCTCCTACATCCTGAAGGCCTTTAGGGCATGTCAAGAGAATTGTCACTGAATTGTTATTTACAGTCTATAGAACTTTAATAGAAGAAAAGAAGGGACATGCCCTGAGGGCATAGATCATGCTTTTGCTGCCCTGAGGGCATGTACTAGTCAATTAACTCTGGAGGATAACAATGGAGGATAAGCTGCGGATATTGGCATCACTAAAAATGCCCTGGGGGGATGGACCTACTATAAACCTGTAGTCTATGGATGTGATGAATATGCCCTGAGGGTATAGTTATCTTAGAAAATGATATAATATATCATATAGTATAGTATACTATACTCTATGGAAGTGAACCAAAATGTATGCCCCAGGGACATGTTGCCCTTAGGGCATAGCCTACTGCTATATTGATGCCCTTTTATTATGGGGCCTGATCTGGACTAGGCCCCCTATACAGGAATTTTTATCATCGGGACATATTCTGGACATTAAGGCTATGAAATAACACAACTGTTAACTTAAGCCCTAAGGCCATTTTTATCATCAATGCCCTCAGGACATCAGTGCTAACTCCATGATGGCCCCAGGGAATGTCACTTCTCTGAAGGTAACGGCCAGGGGGTAACGGATGGAAATATCCCCTGGAGATAATAATTACCACCTAGGGCATGATTCCATACCTAAGGATATTAAGGATGGTGTAGTTCTGGTATTTAAAGTAGACCCTTAGGGCATTCATACACTATTAATGCCCTAAGGCCATGCTTTTGTCAATCATAATGTGGACAGTGGCCTAGACGACACTGGTGCTGCCCTGAGGGCATGTGCGTGTTTTTAGTTAATCCCAGAACTTCAAAAGAGCAAGACTATGCCCTCAGGACTGATACCCGATGCCCCTAGGTCATACACTAGGAATGGTCAATTGTTGATATGTAAAGCACAGCAATTTGCCCTCAGGGCATTTTCAATCCTGCAGAACAGTCCCGAAATAGGCGCGTCACCATGCGGGCGACGCTGCATGCCCACAGGGCATAGACCAACTTAGCAAGTTGCGTCCTGCGCAGCAATATCTGTGGCGCCATCTGACGATCTGTGGCCACATCTGTGACCTTGACCTTTGAACTCTTACCGAGATACGGCCTTGAGCGTCCGAGGATCACTGATTCAAAAGTTTGCATTCACTTTTGTTTGGAGGTATTTTGGCATTCTACTGCAAATAGGTTGTAATTCAAGGATCTACAATTTGATGATGTTGTACTCTCCCATGAGGCTACCATCAATATATTATTTTATACCTTTTTAAAAGATGAAACAATGGTCGCTTCATTCACACCATGTTGCTAAGGCCCAAGGCTGGCACTTTGAAGAGAGTATTGAAATTTCTTTTACATTTCCTCCTAAATACATTTAAGATTAGAGAATAAGTTCAATAAGAGGGAGTTTTATCATATTTGAGAACCTAAGCATATTACGTAAATAGAATTCAAAGAGAAAAATCGAGTTACCTTTGAAAAAAGTACATAGCTAGGTTTATCTAGCCTCTTTTGGTTTTAGCTCAGATAAGCTGGTTCAAAACGGGCATAATACTATTCATGGTTTTAGGTTGGGCAAATGGGTGGGTTTCCAGTCAAGTCCACATTGGGTTGCCCTAATAGGGCAAACTGAACTAAGACTGTTGGGCTCCCAACAGTTTTTGTCCTCAGCAAGTTGTGTGGGCCACATAAGGCAAACTGATTTGGGCACAGAGCAGCCTCAAAATGGGCAAACACTTTGGGAACAGATTGGTTTCAAAGTGGGCACCCCGAATCAGGCATAGATCAGTTCCAAAGATAATTTCCCAGACAGGGCTGAGGATGGGTTTGCACAAGGCATACTGAGCTGGGAGTTCTGAACTTTGACACTAGATGACCCCACTATGTCTGATGTACAGCTTTCCCCCCATGCCAGTATTGATTTTCTTTAGTTATGTAGTGGAGCCTCACCTAATCTTAGTCGTGAGGGTATTCATAGTTCTTGATAGCCTACCCCATAGTCCTCGGCCACAAATCAATTATCCTCAGGGTACTATATATATAGCACTTGCTTATTTTAGGAATAAGGCCCATTGTACTTCTAAAACAATGAAAAAAAGGCAAGGGATAGAGGGAATTTGACCAAGGTTCTACCTCTTGTAACTAGAAGGGCATGGCAATAGCACAAAGAAAAAGAAGAATTGAAAATATGAATGATCCATGCACGTAGGGTCATCAAGTATTTATTGCATTATTATACAAAAAATATTTTGTATCATTTGTAATATATCTGTTCCCTGTGGAACTTTTATTACATAATATTTGTAGTATATATATATATATATATATATATATATATATATATATATATATATATATATATTCATAACTATCCCACAATGCATCACTGTCTGAGATAAAAAGGTCATGTTTGTAGCAGCACCCTTGTAGTAGATCTCAATCTGGTTACACTCTCACATTTCCGTCCTTACCGATAATTATAACTAAAACAAGACACGATTGTTCATACAAAAATTGCATAGTTACCTTGGCATTGAGAGGTAATGGGTCACTTCAAAACTTCATACTCCAAGCTTTGTCTGAGATACGCAGTATCGAGTGCACTTGTTTGCACTACATTTGTATATCATATTAGCCCTCTAATTGTTATCAACATCTTATACATGGATGTAGCAGCGACAAATAAGTAGCCAAGATTTCATTTATGGATGTCACCAAAAGGCCGTACCACTACGCCCTTAAAGAATTTATCAGTAAATCTAACATCTTGTTCTGATGGTCAATGTTTTAACACTAGTATATAAATACATGTGCACACTATAAATCAACAAAACAACCAGAAAGTAGGCAGATAAGCTCTGTCAATCCTAGTAAATATTAACATAATAATAATCCGCCTTTTCTTTAAACCAAATTGACATTGAGGTTAAATCCCATATAGCTTTACTCTTACTCTATATTCTTTGGGAACAACTATAAACAGTTGCAGCAAATCGGTAAAAAGGAAACATAAAATACTTTTTTAGGAGTTGCCAGGCCAGTGATGTTGCGTTTTCGGTTTTGCTCATGATGCTGTGTGACGTCACATGTGACATCACGAGCTCAAGAAAAATGTGGCTTGGACCACGGTCAGGAGTATAGCAATTCCTATCCGTGGTCCTTGCCACATTTTTCTTGTTTTCTTTTGTTATACTTTTCTTATTTACAATATTTCCATCTCAAAAAATATATCATAGCTAAGACAAACAATACTCATTTATAAATATTTTGTTTGACTCCTTCTTGGGAGATATGGTGACTTAAATTACTTAACATAAAAGGCCGATGCAATAATAATGCTGACAGGCCTATAGACTGCCACTAGACAGAACACTATGCTGCTGAGTGCCAGGTGGGCAGGACACTGGAGTATGGGTGAAAGTGTGATACCATTTTCCATACATAAACACCAATGCTACAGACTCATACCTTAACCATAATACCTAACATAACTAGCAGTCAAGTATTTGGGCTTGTTCGGATAAACGCTTGAGAGTACCCTCTCTTATTGATCATTGATCCGTCGAGTAGTACAAGCAACTAGTCTGGGCAATTTCATAAAATAAAATGGTCACTTGACCCACATTGGATATTTTTGACACTTTTTTCTGAGAGCTTCGTTGAAACTTGCCATTATAAATTTGAGTATTTGTCATATTGTAAGAAATCTTTATGTAAGTTTGATTTTTATTGTTATTCGATTAATATTGCAAATGTGAGGACAATTCAGTATCATTACAAAGGGAGACATTACTTTTGGCCAATGAATTGCCGTTATAATACCATTTTAATCAATACAACTCTAATATTATTTCCTAAGCAAGAATACCTAAGCAAGTATAATAGAACATAACAAATCCCTTAACATTGGCTGCTATTATTGATAGACTTCATGTAACACCTATATTTATATGTACATATAATGTCAACTTTACACACGAGCAGATCACTCACAGCTGATTCATTTGTCATGTTCTACATTTGCGAGGTACATTTTCAATTTGAACATGCTGGAAAACAGGATTTCCCATATAGTAAATGTGATAGTAGATTTAACATGTATTATATTTGCATGTACAATGTTAAATCTTACACGTTGTACACGTTGAATGGGTGGACGTCTGCATGTTGAGGGAAAGGTTGTTGATGGGATAATAATATTTATATTCGTTTTCCTATTATTACCCTATATATAATCAGCCTGGTGATACTTTCCCACCCCCGGGAAGTATAAACTTTTCAAAGTTCTTTTTCAGAAAAGGTAGGGGGCACATACTGTTACAACTCTTTCCGCCTAGCTGACAGATTCTACGGCTCCAGATCCTTTGGTCAATAATAGAAGTTCCTGTCTGCTTGGGAAGTCAAAATACCATACACTTAGACTTGTATTATTTACAATATTCATCAATCAAGGATATACTGTCTGCTTTTATCAAATTTGATGACTTCCCATTGTCCCTAATAATAGCAAAATACTGTCTAGGCAGTTGTCTTTTTGAGTTTCCTATGGACCATCCTTCGTCGTACAAGAGCAGCTTGCAGAAATACAGCACTGAGTAAACCTAAGGAGCCAGAGAGGTAGAAGGCTCCATTGTAGCCGCCCCATGCATCCTTTATAGAACCTTATAAGATGAGGAAAAAGGTATGTATTAGAGGTGATCACAGCTACATCACGCTGTACCCTATTTTCAATTGACAGAATCCCTCTTTTATTCAAGGTTTATAAGGTTCCTTTGCAACATTAATTTCAATCAATTCAAAGTATTGGAATGATTATCTAGAATACTAGTATGTAGGTTGATTTATCATTATACATGTAGGCCTATGTTGTAAACAATCAATTGGCCTCTTTTTCCCCTACAGACATGTCATCGAGGTGCCTATATACATGGGCAAAAAGTGACTATTGTGACGCAGGGGTTTTATAAACTGACTCGCCGAGAGTCTCGTAAAGCAGGGGATTTTAGAAAATGACGGACGGCGACAATTCAATAGTGCCCAGTACATTGGCACATACAAAAAAGTGAATGTGTACCATAGATACTTACCTGCTAGAGACCGTCCAAGGAGACTGCCGACTGCACCAACCATGAGCGCAACCCCAAAGCCCTCAGCGTCACTGCCTTTGCCCACAATGTCACTGATGACTGTGGCCCTCTGAGACATCAACTACAAAAAGGAGAGAGGACACGTTATCATGAAAACGAAGGTATATACACGATGCCGAATTGAAATGTATACTTGTGGCAACTGGGAGAATCATATTACCCAGTTACATGTTATGTCCTGTCGGCCCTGTGTCGTACTTATATCCCCTACATCCACAGGCGGCAGGACTTAAGGTATTCCACCTATAGAAAACTACTCTTCCCTAGGTAAAGTACTAAAATAGTACCTTCACATGGCATGCATGGATAATATGTGAAAGGATGTATGCGCATTTCTCTATGAAATTAACACCAAAAATCGTATGTAATCCTTTTGCATTATATGTAACTTTCTCTGTAAATATATCATATGCTACTTTATTTTGGAAAATGATGGTAATTGTATCCATGGTTGCTTTGTTATGATTCTGGTCGGGTTCTAGGTGTAAAGGAAATTTGCATTTCTATTACCAACTACCATATACCTCTGAAAACTATCTATATCATAAATAAACATAACATATCAGGGTTATTATGGAATGGCTAGTGATAGTCATCATCAACGGCAATTTTCTAAGCATACATTTTTGTGTTAAATTTGGGCTCCTTTCATGAAGCAATGTGATAATTATAAACACGATAAAATAAAGTTCTATTCCTCATTCATTTCTCATGTGTACACTTAGTATAGACAACAATTACAATCACAATAATGAACGTTCGAGTACTTTTTACCCTTAAACCAAGAGATTACATATGACCACCAACTGTGGGGTCATTCTCTGACCAGTGCTACAATTCACTATTTTATACTGTGATACCAGATAATTAGCTCTACAATAGAACAGTATCCTCCTACTCTGTATACAATGGATGTTGTTCTAATATCACTGTATATACGCTTAACAGTGAATCCACGACTCTGGTTAAAAAGCCTTATAGTATATATACTATACCAAGTGAATCGTCCTTAGGCCTATATGAGTTTGACCATGAATATATAATGCAGTTGGTGAATTGTAGCAAAAGCGTACTATGGGGATGAATTGTCACATGTGTGGAGGGAGTGAATGGAACTGTCATAATTAATACAAAGTCCGAGAAATACATTGCAGTTCTAATTTCTTGTATTTTTACTGAAAAAAAAAGTTTTAAAATTGACTTACCACCCCAGCACAGGCACTAACAATGACACATAATGAGGCGTAGGCAGGGAAGATTGTGACCACACCAAAGAGGAAGGTGGAACCTGCACACATCATATTGAGGAGATTATAGATGTGGAGACGGTAAGGCCGTACAGCTTGTACATCTAGTAACGGACCAATCGTTAGTGTAGAGACCATACTGCATATACCACTGAAATAAAGTAAGAAAGGTTGGTACAGATAATATTAAATAGAAGTTTACTATAACCATTGCCCGCTGGTATTCTATCTTATATGGCAACATATGTGACAGAATCTGCGAAAAGGGCCCTTATAGTGCAGGGGGGAATAAGGGCCCCTTTCCCAGTACATGTCACAATATTATTATATTTCACATGCACTTAAATTCATTATAACACTTTACACAAACTGTTTATAACTTAAACAACTTAACCATTTAGAGTAAATTCAGGTGCTTGACTATTGGGCAAAACCTGTTTCAGTCAAAATTTGTATTGATACAAGTGTTTTTACACGCTGTCTACGAAGTTATTTTGGTCACGCCTTGAATCTCTACCCTTTTCATTTAATAAAAGAGTGCTTAGTTGCACTCATTGGACCAAAATCTAAAATAAAAACAATACTTTACCTGATAGACAACAGCCATGCAGCCTTATCTGCTTTCACACCGTTATCCACAGCTAAAGCAGGCAGGAAGCCTGATATCAACCCCAGGCTAAACGACAAGGAAAATATTGCATAAGTCAATCCCACAAAAGAAGGACTTTTAAGTAGTTTAATATATCGTGCCTTCAAACTGACTTTCGTATCTGATTTGCTAGTTTGAGTATTGTCAGCAGAACCATTAGTTTCTGGCATAGTCAGAGATTCTTGCGTAGGTTTGCCATCTGCATCGGTTTTATCCTCACCAAGCAGACCCTCCGTTTCCCCTTTTATAAACGTGTCTTTGTTTTCATTTTGACTCTCCTTTTGTTCTACAAATACGTTTTGTTCTTTATCCTTCGTTGAAGCATCTATGTCAGCTGTATTCTTTTCACTGTCCTTAACTGCTCCAGCAGATTTATGTTCCCCAACTGGACTAGACTTTTTTGGTGTCTGAAGAGGCCGATAGAGGGCCCCGCCTACACATACATTAAAACTTAGTGCTCCAACAATGAGAAACATTCCCGTGTAATTGTATTCCCTCAGTAAGAGCACCAGCAGAGGAGGGCTAATCAGGGCTCCGATACCACTGGAGAAGGAGGCTATGGCCATAGCCAGGGCCTTCCTTTTGTCGAAGTACTGCCCAATGATGATGTAGCCAGGTGTGTAGGCCAGGCCGAGCCCCAGTCCTATGGCAGAAAAAATAAATGGTAATTAAAATGCAATAGGCCACAGGGTAAGTAGCAATAATGTCCTTAGAAAATGAGTTTCGTTCCAATGAGGGGGTACTACAAAATTTTTGTGGATTTGCATAGGGAATGACCCTAGTAATCATATACCAAAAGTTCTCCGCTGACATTCCTGCAGTTTTTGCATAGGTCAAGGTCAAAGGTCAGGAATTTCCCTCTATATTCCTATATGAAGCTGTTTAACCAAGGAATTGATTGCATGTTCTCTCTGAACTAAGTTAAAGGGCTAAAAGAGAATTTTATGGTTTTGTTTGGGCCAGAAAATCATGCTGATTCCAAATATACTTTGCATATTAGTCTGAGTATGCTGGAAGTGACAAAAACTTGGTGTTCAAAAATAAAAATAATATTGAAAAATATGTGAAAATATCAAAAATCTGTAAAACGTGAAATTAGCCTCTATCAATGCACAAAACACCTAATTCAGCTAGCTGGTGGGTGAGGAGCATAATAAGTATGAAATGATTATGTAATTAAGCCTTGACCTACTTAATTAGGTCAAAGGTCAGAGAAACCATATACGGCATATCTCTGGTTCTAAGAGGTCTTTCTACACACTTTTAAGTTCTAAATAGGGGTTTCTCACATAGAAGAATTGATTGGAGTAGGTTTAAAACTCATAGGCTGCATTCTTTTGTGCATAAATCAGAAATAATCATTGATTGTCTATGCAAATGCAGATTTATGAGGGGAAGTATTAGCCACATATTTTCGGAAGTAATACTTGATCCTCTGCAATAATGAAACAGTAGGTGTGTAACTAGTGTTATGAAGAAAGATTGAGATTGACATTTACAGTTGATTAGGTAAGAGTGAATTCCCAAGAGATGTGTTTGTAATTGTCCTGCCTCTAGTTCTGAATTTAACTGCAATTGGTTGACAGGCCCTACTGGTAGGCTAGCTAATAAGAATAGTTGGATTTAATTGTAAATAATCACAAAAATGATATAATAGTTACACAGGATATGGTTGCAAACTGATAACTTTTGTATTGTATTTACACATCCTTGGATGGCCTTCATATCTGCAGAGGCAGTAAGAAAAGGCACACATATGGGGTAGCCAATGCAAATTTCTATGGAAAGTGAATGTACAATCTGTCAGGTTCCCAATTTTGTAAGGGCTTAAAATTAGTGTAGGGTAACACCAAGCATAATTATAAGCAGTGGTTTATAAACCATTTCAGAGACCTACCATGGCGTATAGAGTCTGCCTAAAGTATAGTTGTGGCTTACACATGGGGTTTTGTGTATAAAAAAGATGGTTAATGTCAGGGTGTGGCTAATATATGTGGGAGCAGTTAATACACAGGGTTTTATGGTAGGATGTGGTAAATAGGTGTCTAGGTCTAGGGAACATTAAATTGCCCAGCCTTTTGAAAAAAAAAGAAATAGAATGTGTTACATACTATAGGAAGGTCTTGCATAAGCCAGACCTCACAGATGAGGCACACGCTTAGTTGATGGAGATCCTATAAGGCACATTCTGGCCTTGATTTTCAGCAGTTATACTAGGCATAATCTGTAATTCTTCTCTGCCCGTAGACTCTAGCATGATACTTTTTACTAATGAAAATATTCTATCCATTCACCACAAAATGTATAGGTGCAACTGATACCGATCTTATCAGACACTAGATCAAGCAATGGCAATGCTTGTCAGGAATACAAAACATCTTGAGTTTGGAAAGAAGCTGTAAGCCACAATATGCCTCATTCATTGGGTGCACCTTAAAGGCAGATCTGTACAAAAATGTACTAAACCTTCAGTTTTCAAGCCCTAGTTGCTGCTTTTACCTTCTCCCGAAGTGGGTGCAGCTTGAATGTGGGAGCTGAGAGGTGATCCAGGCATTGTAGGGGGAAAGTTTTGCAGTCTAAGGTGCTAAGGGGTTCTTGAACATTAGTGCCCAAGATAGTAAGGATTGCTCCTTTGTGAAAAAATTTACACCTCCCATCAAACCTCACTTATCATTACTAACAGCACAAGTCTCGAAGCATTCAGAAGAAACCTATCAGCTACAGTAGGAATCTGATTTGCCTATGGTTCACATATGGGGTTTTGAAGCAATATGCATGATAGAAGTTATAACAGTTACCTAAATCTGAATATTTCAAGCCCCTTTATCCCGCCATCAATTCCTTTTACTTGGCTGCTTCATTCCCCCTACTCCACAAATCTGCATTAGTGCAGACCCTAGTCCCTGTACTCTCCACCGTACAGGTACACAACCTGCGTTCCCTCCTTTTAAAAAGTACCCCATTTCCATGGACTTTTATGCCAAAAAAGACCCCTTTTTGTAGAAAAACGTTGACTTTTCAGGGTAAAAGAACACCCCTTTTTCGACAAAACGCTGACATTTTTTTCAACAGCCCCCTTTTCATAGACTGAAAAAAAAATATGGGAGAATCGTCCTATTAAACAGTATAAATTCAATATAGATGTATGGCATCAGTTTGAAGACTTTAGGCTAACTAGAGGAAGATTCCCTGCATGGGCTACCAAAATTACCCATATTTCCAATTCCATGGATTCAGCCCTTAAAAGTACCCCTTTTTTCCCAAATCCATGGAGTTCATTTGGGGAAAAGGCCTCTTTTTCCTGATTCCAGGGACATTGGAATTGAGTGAAAGATTACCCTTATTTCCTGCTTTTGGGAATGCAGGTTGTGTACCTGTAGTATTGAAAGTGCAGGGACCGGGGTGCAGACATTCCAGTAGTTGGTTTCATTTCAGATTTATACACACAACAATGCATCTTAGGAGGTCAAAATATTATTCCTCATAACACTATTTGCAGGGTGCAACTCAACTTCTACAACAATAATCAAGTCAGAGTTTGATGTTTGATATTTCAATACACAACACTGAGTTGCTTAAAGCTAGCCCTCCATTTTGTCTATGTCAGAAACCCCTATCTTGAACTTAAAATTTTGCAAAGTCCTACTAGAACTGTAAAATGGTTTTTATGACTTTTGACCTAATTGAATATGTTATGGTATATCTAACTAATTATTGCAACCTTGTTCAGACACTTGCATTAATTCATGTAAGCCTCCTACCCAAATACAAATTGTTTCAATAGGCAGGTGATCCAGTGTTACTTCTGACAATATGGGGCTAATACTTTCCCTCGTAAATCTGGATTCGCATAGACAATCAATGCTGATTTCTGATTTATGCACAAAACAATGCATCCTATGAGTTTTAAACCTACTCCAATCAATTCCTCTATGTGAGAAACCCCTATTTAGAACTTAAAAGTGTGTAGAAAGACCTCTTAGAACCAGAGATATGCCGTATATGGTTTCTCTGACCTTTGACCTAATTAAGTAGGTCAAGGCTTAATTACATAATCATTTCATACTTATTATGATCCTCACCCACCAGCTAGCTGAATTAGGTGTTTAGTGCATTGGTCGGAGCTTATTTCATGTTTTACTGACTTTTGATATTTTCACATATTTTTCAATATTATTTTTATTTTTGAACACCAAGTTTTCGCCACTTCCAGCATACTCAGACCAGTATGCAAAATGTATTTGGAATCAGCATGATTTTCTGGTCCAGACAAAACCTTGCTTGTCTATATTATATTTCAGCCTTGGTCATTTTTAAAAACACTTGGTATATGCCCCATTCTATATTGATTTAATTCTCTGTATCCCTAAAAACAATTACAGTAAAAACAAAGCGTTCGAGTCTTATGCATTGTAGGCCACAGGGTGAGGCACCAAATTATGAAGTTTCGTTCCAATGAGAGGGGTACTACAAAAACACCCTCTGCAGGGAAATTCATTATCAAAGTTCATCTCAGAATCTTTGAAATCATTGGCTTAAATATTCGCAGTGTAGTTATGTCAGAACCCCTTCTTGAACATAGGTCTTTATTCATATATGAAATAGATGATTAAGCTCTAAATACAATGTAAAATATAATGATATCTAAACATAACGATATCTAAAAATACAATAAATCAACATTTTTTCATAAAATATAATAAATCAGCCTTTTTCATAAAAAAATACATAATAATGTGGGCATTTTCATCATAGATTTTGATCTAGAAGGAATTTTCCATTTCTGTTTTCAGTTTTGGGTTTTTGGTGAGTATCCTCGAAAATTGGCATAAAAATCTGCAAATTTTGATAATTGGAATGGTTGCCATGGAAACTAGGTATAGGCATATAAGTTGATTTCTCATGAAAAATGTTCATTTAACCATCCACATATCGGTCATTCTACCAGAAATGTTGCATTCTAAATGAGACCATTGAATTCTGCATCAAAAATTAGTTTGATGTATTTTTATAGTGATTTTAGAGTTATTTTGCCCCCAATGCCCCTGGTGGCCAAATGGAGAATTAAAAATCCCTGACCGAAGGGTGTTCTCCCTTGATGGGTCACAAATATATAGACAGTATTAGTGCTGTCAGGGCTCTATCAATACCGTAATCTCCCGCGTATAAGGCGCACCTCGCGTATAAGACGCACCTAGAGTTTTAGAATATGATCAAAAAAATAAAAAAATCATAACTTTTGTTCTACTGAATGGATTTTGAAAATATAAAAAGCTATGTGCATGTAAGGCATCCGGGAACCTCCTTAATCCCACTATTTCATATTATGATTGAATGGGAGTGTTATATATCAAAAGAAAGGTCTTGGTGTCCCCCTTGCGGATCCAATAAGAACTAAAACCTCCCGTATAAGACGCGCCTTATACGCGAGAGATTACGGTACACACAAAACAATAAGAGTTTTTTTTAATTAACTCGCCTGTAATAGCTCCATATGTCACATAGGTGACATAAATGTTGGGAGCATATCCAGTTGATAAAACACCAATGCCAACCAGCAAGCCTCCAACCATGGTCACGCTCCGACAGCTGAACCTCCTACACAGAATACTGACTACCGGACCTGAAAGAGTACATAAGAGTCAGTCATCTGTGCACGCATAGCCTACATAATGTTATTAAAATCAGCATGGCCTGGAGCCTGCTGCAGAGGCTTTTCAAGCTGGGCCGTAAGATTTCTCCATAGGCGACTTTTCCGGGACTTTTCCCTTCATCTGATGTAGAAAGAACTCTGCTTTTTGCAGGCAGTGTTGTAAATAAATGGGGCTGTTTGTTAAAACATTTTATTTTTAAAAAGTCCATAAGACCATAACTTTCATTGTGTAGGGTCTGCTACAGAAATGCTACTTTTAGGTTTGTAACACCATGCACCATTGGTGTATAGTCTATTAGTAGATAAAAGCTAGAATTATCCTATGATATCAGTTTTCATTGTATCGCTGGCCCCTTTCTGTGTTAGCCTAAATCTGATTCTAATTTCCCTGGGGTGCGTTTCTTGGCTAGGAGCTGACTTACAGAAGTCTAATGGACAAGTTACGGCCTCCATAAGGAAGGTTACTAGACAAAGAACAATTGTTTGTGGAGATGTCTTATGGCTTATAGAGAAAAATTACGGTTTATGGAACTTTCTTATGGGTCCCAATAGGTCTGCACGAGAAATGGCGCATGAGTGCGAACCTGTTTGAACCTTTTCAATTATGTAGGGTTGCACTTGAAAACCGACTCAAAACCTCGCCATTCTGTTCATTTACCAAAGTCGAATATAAGACCTACCTAGAAATCCTGTGGCAGCAAAATTAAGGGCCCCTACCCAGGCCGTAGCTGTTGCTGATGCCCCATAACGATCCAATAGGGCAAGATAGGTAATTCCAAATGCCCGGACTAAAACACCAAAGATCACGTGACCAATGGCACTTCCCAGAACACACATCCATCCCCAGCCTCCATCTGATGCCGCACCTCGACTTGTGATCCCAGCAGGTGGCGCCAACTCAGTGTCTGGATCTGGTACATGTACTTCCGCATCCGGTTCGCCATTTTGAATTTGGGATTGGTGTTTGTCCTTCATCTAAAGATATGATTTGGTTAATCTGAAGAAGTGGAAAGAGTGGTCTAAATATTAGCAATAGCGTAGAGCATGTATACAATGTATATACATAAGGTCCTATGTTTTAATATTTTTGGCCTACACTGTCACACAGTACAGTGGTCTTTATAGCCCATTTACACTTGGGGCTGAGAGTGTACAAACAAGAGAGAGAGAGTTTGATTTGTAGCCATCTTCAGTGGTAGATCAAGAATTTGGGTCAAAAGGACCTTAAGTTTTAGATATTAGATATGGTGAGGTCTAAACATGTTTAAAGTCTATACATATTGGCCATGTAGTTTTATTCTGTCTAAACACCCATGGATGCTAAACATGAAATTTTGTACATTCCATGTTAAGTCTTTTAGGGGTCGTTTTTGAAGGTACAGCACCCTACAGTGTGTCATACAAGACGAAATATGGTACTTGACTTTACAGGTCCATAAGGAGAGTAATAATAAAGATAACCAGAGAATGTATATCACCATCAGGTCAGCCTACACGTCACCTTTAATTTGGTACCACTACTATTTTTATGTGTAATATATTAGTTATTTTAGAAGCATTTGCATGAGAAAATGTATGATTTTCATGGACTATAATTAAATGTTCGGAAATGAATGTTCGGAAATGAAAATTTGATGAAAAAGCTGAAATCTAAATGCCTCACTTCACCCTCTAATATTTTTTTTTCAGGGCAATATAATTCAAGCAAAGTTGAGTGAGAAATATTTCATTGACTGAATGATTGTATGTGCCTTTAATTAACTGTTCGGAAATGAAACCCTAAAAAATCTCAATTTTTTTCACAGCTTTATAGAGTCAGGAATTACATATACTTGCATATTTTCTCCAAATGTAATATGCCTTTAGGTAGTATCCTCATTGTATTTCTATTCTATCTAAACACAATGAACTATGGGTATTCAGATATATTTTTAAGGCATTTTATAATTAATCGTTCAGAAATGAACTGAAATCTGAGGACATTAGAAACAAATTCATAGAAAATTGTCTATTCATCACAGGCTCAAAATCTAAAATATATTATAAAATTGAGATGACAATGATTTATCCTATTCAAGCATATGAGACATCATTGTCAAAGATCATTTTATAATTATGCTTCAAAAATGAAAATTTGAGTTGAGGACAGGCACTTTTCACTGCCTGCCCATCATTCACCATTCTTACTGCAGGAAAAATAACATAATAAGACATCATAATGCTCATGAAATATATCTCTGAGACTTCAGGATTCATTAGAGATCAATCAAATTATTCTGTATACATAACATCCCAAGATATGATCAAAATGCACCTGATGACATAGAAAGATAGACTTAAGCTGGAATGTTAAAAATATCTTAGATGTTTATTACTTGAATAGTCTCAAGTATACTTGTTTAGTCGTACCTAACCTAACGGTTTTTAAAGAGATGGTAGCTCTGTGTTCAAATGCACTTTCTAAACAAAGTTATATTTTTCCCAATCTAAACTGTGTAAATCAATATTGAGGAATTTCATATTAAAGAACATTAATATGATGATTCAGCATGTTGAATTTGTCATTTTGATTCTACATCGTTTGGATCAATGAGCAATAGACTCCATAGACACATTCCCTGTGTAGTCCAAGAATAGATAAAACTTCTCTCAGCCATTATGTTGTACTAACACTACATGGGATAGGTCCCCATTTTGGATAAGGTATGTGATGATTTATTCTCTGGGAGTATGGTGTTCTCTCTACCTATTATTGATAATAGTAGAATAATTGAGGTGATACATTAGGGATACCATATCTAATGACACAAGCTCACAGTGAAGAGTATGTATTTAAATAATAAGTATCTAAGCATATCAGACCTAGCATACCTATAAGTACAGAGGCGTAGGAAGCAAATATTCATTAGCGGGACCCAGCAGGGGCCCCACTTCAACCACCTTGAATTCTCGGCTCAAGCGCAATAGCGCCTATACATACCTATATAAAATTTGTATTGAAAATTATTTTTTATCAATTTTAGATCTGATTTGAGGCCCAAGCCCCTATTTTCCCTATCCCAATACTATATCAATCTGATTTGAGGTGCAAAGTTTTAGCTTCTTGCTCAATTTATTATGGATTCTTGACAAATTTGGGGGGGGGGCAGACATGCTCAGGTCCCACCTCCTTTATGATTGGGGGGGGGGGGCCCAGGCCCCCCTGCCCCCCCTTTTCCTACGCCCCTGAAGTATAAGCCCAGCTGGTGGAAACAATATGAATGAGTATAGTGTGGACAATTAACTGTAAAATAGTAATAGTCCTTAGCATATTGGAAAGCTCTCCAATGTATGGGGTTTTCTCAAGTCAATGAAAATTAACAAATTCAGGACACTTCACATTCACTTTACTAACATCAATACATCTAGGTCTACCTGAACAAATGAAAATCTAAACACTAAAGCTAATCTCATTCTGAACATGTTTAGTTTTATAAGGTGTATTCAAATTGGGGACAAGAAAATGCTAAGCCTTGTGTTAAAGAATTTTGCCACCGTTATAAAGTGTACGTGCAAAGATGAATACATTCATCAGAATCTGACCTAGATTTGGCAAGAACCACTGCCCTCATTTTATCTTTTTTTTTTTGCATCACACATGTTTAGTTAACATTCATCTGTGGAGCCTCATTCTTTTATCAGGGTACATTGAGTTGACGTTGTACTTAAGTAATAGGCCTTTGTAAATAGAGCATCAGACTGTGCAGAGTAAGATGGACTACAAGTACTGTGGATACTGTTGACACACGTGTCATTCTGTGATGATACTGCTTCTGGAGGGTTGGTATTACTGAACAGCATTGCAGCCAACCCTGTGTCATCCTAACGTATGGAAACTGTAATCAGATAGTCAATGTATCTACTATTTTTTCCTTATCTGATGTTGGCTTTAGAAAAAAGATCTAAAGTTCACTTCTCAATGGTTTCTCATAAGAGACCAGCCAACCATGATGACACGTATTTCTGACCATTGATCATCCGCCTGACCCCCCTTCCCTCAAATCGTAGAACATATATAGAGACATACTTATACATGTACTCTACTCGCAGTTCTTCTACATGCACATGTATGATGTAGAAGTTATTATTGCACATTAAATCTTACTCACACTGAAAAAAAAAACCTGGTTGATTACAAACCCCTTGCTACATATATGTTATACGATTGTTATACATGACAAAGAGTAAACCCCAGAGATATACTCATAGCCAAGAGGACACAAAGTGAACTTGGAGGTGCCTGTTTATTAGTCATGCGCTACAGGCAACGTTCAAGAATTATGTCACTGTTTCTTTTGGAATTTTTAGGGCCCAGCTACACCCATGTCACTGTTCCTGTATGGAGCATATATATATAGCCTTGTCACTGGAACCCAGAGACCCTCCCCCACCCCTCAGGCCATTTAATTATAATAACTTAAATTACAGATCCGCCGCTGGGATTTTTTTTCCCCTTGGTCCGCTGGGATTTTTAGAGATTTTTGGTAAAAAAAAAAGAAAAAAGTACATGGTTTTGTACAAACTTTGATAGTCCTATGTTTGTATCCAAGTCTCTTAAACTCAGCTCGCTGAGCACACCATCCCTTTCATGAAAATATCAAAATGGGGCGCTAGTTTTGTCTTCTCTTAAAATATCTTCAAATATTGGGACAAGAATCAAGCAAACTTAGCGGCAACTAATCTCTTCCTTGTATCCCTATACCCCCTTAGTTATATTTCCTTTGTCAGTGGAATCGGAGATTTCATCTAGTCTAGTACGTTTTCTTCTCTCTTTCCTCCTTTTCAGTCATTGCCATGTGGCATATAGCTGGACAGACCCCAGGTTCAGTGCACAGAGGTCCTTTTCAGCCTCCATTCCTCACTCAGTATAAGGAGGCCATGGTGACCCATGATTAATGCGCACCCATATGTATAGTCACGCCCTTCTATTTGCAATTTACCGAAAATTAGGCAGTTAGGTTGACACGTTTGTCAGATAAACTCTGTGGCCGGATGGAATGGCGTGTGTAATCTCTACTTGAAGGTGCCATTCTGCTGACAAGGGCATCAGGGCTCACCCTGAGAACACCATCATGGAAATTAATTACGGTCATCTTCCTCAATTTGCAGAACAAATATTGCTTTCATGAGGAATAGGAGTATGCTTGGACTAGCTGTATTCCTAGTGGCTGCGGGTATAATTCAGACCTAAGCGGCCAACCCCTCAGCAGGGCATTTCAAAATAATGTCTATACCTATGGTTTTGAAATGCCCTCCAGACTACAAATGTGCACATTTGTGTTAATGTCTAATTCTATTCGGTCAGTTTTACAAAATATACAACATGACAATCAATAATTAATGTTCAAAGGCTTTAGGGTAGATTGATATTGAGACGTCCACACCAAACAACAGGCCTAAGTCTACTGGCCTATAGCAGTCATGTGTGAAATCCTAGCTATTATGCCATAGACTATACTTTTTCTGCACTGCTCTTTCGGGCCTGTTCATCTGGAAGGGCCTATAGTCAGGTCCCTTTGATATTAAAAAGGAAATGGCAAGGACATTGAAATCGTAAGATGTTGTTCCCATCGCAGTCAGGCATGTGCTTTTGACAACCTTTTGTAAGAAAATCTTTTTTTTTGTGTGTGTTTTTTTACTAACATCAGACTAAGAATTTTAACATTTATTGTTTGTGTGTAATTGATGGACCCACTAGCGTTGTCGTCGTTATCTAAGTTCAGGAATTAGTAGGGGACTGTCGCGGATGTATATAATATATACATCCCCGACTATATTATAGCATTGGCTATAAATGGCCAGACTATTAGATCTCGTCTTTGAGGTCTGGCCCCTCAGGTCCATAGGCCTGTGACCGACGAGGGCTCTCCAAGGCTGTAGACACTAAGTAAAGGTGATAGATCTAACCCATAATAAAATCCTATCAAGGATCTATGTAGCACAGCAGGCTGAACTCGATCAGGAACAGTGTTTTTTTATAATGTGATTCGAAGGTGCTGTTACGGAGATGGAAGCTACTACCTCTGAGGCAGAATATATTAGGCTCAGCAATGTGTGTCTGGGGGACAAGATGGCGGCGTCTATCCGGCTTACATTAAATATGTTATATTAATTCGGGTCGTGTGGGTTGGCTGGGAGGGTGTGACCCAGTTCGTCTTGACCCCAGATGTACACTGACGTATGCCGCTTACACGGTCCGCCTACCACAACCATTTATCAAGCCCTGCCTCAATTCTGCTAAATGTCCGTCTTTTGATGGTACAGATATAGATAATGGATCTGGTGTAAGTAAGGAAAAGAACCAAGCCTTTATTGGGGAAGGGGCGGGGCAGCCCATCAGCGACCACCTCGATCTAATTTGAGGTATACAAGGATTTGAATTCTTAATTATTCACCGTGATTATTGTGAAGTCTTTTTCTTTTTTTTTTTTTGGGGGGGCGGGGGGGTACACATATTGAGCCCTCTCCATTTCCTACGACCTCCTAAGTAAATAGCGGTTGATTAGCACAAAAGGGGTAATTAACTACAATTAGTAAGGATGTGATACATGTGTACTCTACAGGCATGTCTGAACAGTCCCGTAGCCAGAGGGGGGGGGGGATGGGGGAGATGCATCTCTCCCCCCCACAGACCAAAAAAGGTCCCCTTTTGGAGCCCTATAATCTCTCAGAATAATCACATTTCTATAGAGGAAAATGTTTTAGATCAATATTCTGATTGTCCCTTGAGTATTTTCTTTAGGAATATTATGTGTCTTTTGTTGAGGCCAACAGCACTAAATCTTTTCTGAGATGTAAGCCTCTCTTTACACTCTCTAAAAATTGGTATGCTGGCGTAGACCTGTAGGTATTTCAGTAAAATCATTGAACCAGAGCACCGAGCTTCTACCGATGGAACTGTGTACAAGAGTGTTCACTGATAGAGTTACTATACATATCACCATGTTACTATACATATCACCACTGGCTTTTGAATAAGCCCCCGTCTGAAATAAGCACCAGGGGTTAGGATGTCATTTTAGAAGTAGACCTAGAAAAAGCAACAGTAGTGTAATGGCTCGATGAGGTTTATGGAAGGCCTGGAAATATGAAGCCGGGTACCAGCAGCCATAGAAACTGTAACACAGTTTATTATGTGCTTTTATCAGAGCTCTGGTTGAACTATTTCACTCAAGTGGGCTCATGAGGTGGTTCAAGACATTCATCCAAACCCCCAAAGTTATGGGATTACAGGCTAGTTGCCTGATATGGGTTGTGTTAGTCTGGCAAGAATGCATCATTTCCAGTTTGGACCAATTCATTACTTTATCTCTAGTTGCAGCACTTAATAGGGGAGGGGGTCTTTATAGTAAAGTTTCAAAGTAAGGCTATATAAGCCAACCAAACTTCCTACATAATTTGGACTCTAAGTCTCCAAATATTTCCCAGGGAATGCCCACTAGACCCCTGAACTTTTATTTTCACAACCCCCATATCAAAGATATAATCATTTTATGGGTTTTGCATAGCTATAATTGAAATGGCCATTATGCATCCTCCAACATTCAAACACCACAATGCAGAATTCACTTCTTGATTTTTTATCACCCCCCTAACATAGTCAATCTGCTGTCATTTTCAAGGTTTGCAGGTATCATACTGCATAGCCATACTGAATAGGCCAACCATCGATTGTCTTCTCAAAATTACCCAGAATTCACCATTTACCTTCTAGATTTCAAATTTTTCTCCTGGGGCTGCATGCCCCCAGATCCCCCTTACATAGGCCAAGTTAATGCACAACTTTTTCCATGTCCAGAATCTGCAGGTCTTATAGTGCATAGCTACAATTGAATAGGCCAAACATAAGATGTTTATTTGCCAATAAAACAACAACATCAATTGTCTTCTAAAAAATTGACAGAATTCACCTTGTACCTTCTCGATTTCATTTCTTTTTAAGATTGGAAGTGTATACCCCCACCACCCCCCCCCCCCCCGCTGGCCAATATGTTAACAGCAATTTGGTGTTCTCCAAAGTTATGCACCCAATATCAAGGTGTGCTTCCTATGAAGGTCCACTTTTATCGGCTAGGTCTCTCCCCCCCCCACGACAAAGTCTGGCTACGTGCCTGTACCGTGTCACCTGTATGGACAGACTGTGGTATTGATGTCATAAGTTTATCTTAAGCCAGGATTTGAGCTTCTCTTCTGTGATGACACAGTGTGTGCTGACCATACATTAGATTTTCCTTAATGAAGCTCATCCAGGCTTTATAATTTCACCCTCTCCTTGCTAGGAGCATTCTTTTTCAAACTAAGTTACTTGAAGCATGATAATCTTTTAAAATCTACGGGGCGGGATTGATATTTTTTCGGAAGTATTACAGGGGTATTGCCATTACATTGTATGTGTCTAATCATGAAATGTACAATAAAGGATCCCCAATAAACAGGATCTTACTGATGTGTTGCTTGTTTTTATGGGCCATTCCCTGAGAGATATTCTCTCTCAACAAAAACGTATTTGCAATGTTTGGGAATATTAAAAAGGGGTCGGGTAAAAAAGACATTTAAATATGATCATTTTCTTACGTCCAAAATCTGAGATCCATTATGTTCAGAACGTCAAATACAACGGTTAATTGTGTATTTCCATGTTTACAATGGGTAATAGCAGAACTAATATCTGATATTTGATATTTGGGTTCGACCAGACCCATAATGATATAATCCCTCATTAGATCATATTATTACACGACTTCTGTGATTTTGGATGCTTTTTCTGGATATTCCCATTCTGATACTAAGAGAGTAATGAATGGGCTATCGGGCACCGAGTTCAGTGTATCGTAGGATATCGTAACGAGTGGCCGTAGGCCACGAGTTACGATATCCTACGATACACTGAATGAGGTGACCAATAGCCCATTCCTTACTGTCTTTATTACACGATTAATCAATAAAAAATCAATAAATAATCAATAGAATATCAATAAAAACAAGTTGAAAACAAAAATCCTTCCCCGGGACTCGAAGCCAGCCATAGTGACAGCAGCGGAGAGCGACAGCGCACACGGCGAAAAAGAGATGCGTCTCGCTGTTATGTTTGTGTATAACATACACCTCGGTGCCCGGCAGCGGACGGCGACAGCGGCACACAGCGAAAAAATATGCGCCCGGACCGGGGCGCGATCCATGTACCTCTGACGGCTGAGCGCAACGTGCTAACCGCTAGACCACCGCGTCCCCTCCACCCAAGGCGTCTCGCTGTTATGGTTAATACTAAATACACCTCCTCGCCCGGCAGCGGACAGCGACAGCGCACATGGCTTTGTATCATATCCAGACGTGGTTCGAACAGAGCGTATCTTGTCAGTCCCTGTGGCGCACTGCATAGGGAGTTGGATTTGGGATGTGCGACTGCAGGTTCGATCCCTACCCTGGCCTGGAATATTGCATGGGTTTTAACATGTGACATATGACATGTAAGGTGTGCTGATATCCATGGATATCAGGCACTAGTGCCTGTTATCCATGGATATCAGGCACACCTTACAAAAGTCATGATGCATGCATCATGGTGTGCAATATCGACAGGTATCAGCATGGGGATATCCAGAAAAAGCACCCAAAATCCAAGAAATCCAAGAAATCGTGTAATAACTGTCGATATTGCATGCCATGATGGATGGATCATGACCTTTGTAAGGTGTGATGTTATCCATGGATATCAGGCACACCTTACATGTCATATGTCACATGTTAAAACCTACGAGAATTCTATTGCCAAGGGCAGGAGTTGAACCCATACCCTCCTGATTTGAAGACCAGCTCCCTATGCATTGCGCCACAGGGACTGCTGAGAAAGTGTGTGTGTTTGCCTGTATATATATATAATGTCATAGGTTGGGCTTGGTTAGGAGTGGACCCAGCATTTTGCGTGTGCAAGGTGAGAATGGCATTGTAATTATAGAGGCTATCACACGAGTAAGACAGCGCGATAAACGGCAGACGTGTGTACCGATGATATATTGGTCAGCGAGTCGCACTCCAAACCCCAGGTGCAGGCATTCGCGTCCTGGCCTGGTTCATCTTTCTCGCAATGCAAGCTGCCAAACCTTGTGTGTACACACACTATGGCAGGCTTCGAGTCCCATGGGGAGGTGAAGAATTTTTTTTCAAATCGAATTCATTGATATTCTATTGATTATCTATTGATTAATCATGTAATAAAATAAGTAGTTAATGGATATGTTATGACTTGTGCCTGATATCAAACAATAACATGCAACTCGGAGGCTTCACCCCCTCGTTGCATGTTATTGTTTGATATCAGTCACGCGTCATGACATATCCATTAATTACTTGTTCACTATACAATTCATCTACATGAACTACTAGTACCCTTTCTCTCTCTCTCTCTCTCTCTCTCTCTCTCTCTCTCTCTCTCTCTCTCTCTCTCTCTCTCTCAATCAGTCTCTCTCTCTCAGTCTGTCTGTTTGCCTCTCTCCGTCTCTGTCTGTCTCTGTCTGTCTGTCTGTCTGTCTGTCTCTCTCTCTCTGTCTCTCTCTTTCTCTATCAGTCTGTCCCTCTGTCTTCATCAGTCTCTCTCTCTCTATCTATATCTCTCTCATAATTCTGTCGCCTGTCCTCTCTCACTCACTCCGGCACTCTTTCTCCCTCTCCATGCAGGATGTTATCTTTGAAAGGCCCAGGTAGATCTTTATAACAGTGTAGGCCAGGAGTATAGGGCCGATATATAATTATCAGCACAAACATTGAAAAATTGAACCCTTTTTAGTGGAAAAGCCGATCTATAGATTAAATTTGTGCCCCCATAGCTGCCATTTGTTCTTCCTTTTATTCATCCTGCATGGTGATTATATAAGGCTAATAGCCTGGGCAATATAGAACACCAGCCAACCATTTTAGATGAATTTTCATATTAGCTGCCTGCATGTCATCTTAATTAGTCGCAAGTCATTGAAGAATAAATCAAGATTTATAAAATAAAAGTAAAATGAAGCATGAACACAGCTCTGGCAAGTCTATACCCGGACCAGAATGCAGTAGAAAAGCAGCACTAAATCAGTTGGGAAACAGTGTGGTGTGGCAGTAGTTATTCAGTGTGAAAGCAGCATCAGAAACAGTATTGTATCAGCATCTACTGGCATTCTACTGCTCAGTACCAGAGAACTTGCAGCATAGGTACAGTAGTAGCACAGTAGTATCAGCAGCATGCAAGCAGTATTGAATCAGTTGTCCCAATTATGTAAATTAGATGGCAGCAGTTGATCAGTATCTACTTATTCAATGCTGCATGACCATATATGGGACTGGGGCAGTGTTCAATCAGCACTACTGCATGACTGCTGCTATAGCAGTAGTTAAACAATAGATCATACTGAAAACTACTGCTGGGGGGGGGGCAGGTTGAAGCATAAAAGAAGCAGCCCCTGTTCTAGTACTGGCACTACCAATGCCTCTCTAGGTGGTCCTTGCTGGATTTGAACTTGGGATCTTTGGATTACTCTACCCACGCATTAGCCCACTCAGCCATCTCCCCATCTGCTATGTGGAGCTGTCATTACTTCCTAGTACTGCATGCAACTCATCTAGGAGGGGGCTAGGGCAGTATTGATTCAGTAGTACTGGGTACCTCTTACCATAGCAAAAGGGTAAGAGTAAACATATCTATAGAGTGCTGCTAGAGTATAATGCCTTTCAGTTTACTGCTGTTAAGGTGATGAGACAAGCACTTTGTAATTATCAATGATACATGTATACTAGGTTAAAAAAAAGTGTCATGATGGGGACCAAAAGAATACTTGATGATTCAGTATATTTGTGCCCTATATAAAGTCGGTGAGTAATTCCTACTGAGTCTAGACTGAAAATGCAGTGTAGAGTCAGCTGTTTTGGAAGTATTTCAGCAGTACCTACTGCAATATGCAGTTGTTGAACAGCATATTCTCAGTAGCCACTGATAGGAGAAGTAGATACTGCCTTCTGGTCCGGGTACTTATTAGTGATGCAGTCACATTGCGTTGACCCTAGGGGAGAACTTATATCATGATACAACTTGGGCCCCATATACCATAAAACCCTACTTATAAGACACATCCTATATAAGAAGATTGACCCCTGGTACGCCTTATAGGTAAGGGAACTATCTTTTCTGAAATTACCCCAATATCTCCCCACTCCTGTAGAGTGGTTAAGGTTTTAAATTTCTATATCATGAACAAAAACTCTAGGTGTCTTAAATGGGGGGTATGCCTTATGCATGGGGTATTACGGTAGTACTTATAAGTAGATTATCCAGGCCTGCATTCGGTCGAAAATCATAGAAGGTTTGCATATGACGAATTTGGAGGTATTCCAGCCCCTACTCTTCGAATTTTAGTTTCCCCCTCTATTTCTTTGGCTCAAAGTGTCAGGCTGGATGAGATCTTCATATTACACATGGGTTTTGATGGTCCCATATGCATATTATGGGCTCCAGGGGGGTAAAATGTGCCCAACATGACCAAAATTGTCTGGGCGAAATTGTGTCTGGGAGAATGACATTGGAGTTACAAGCCATCTTGAGGGCTTAATTTCCTACAGAAACAATTTTCATACATCCATGAAAATCTCGGGTCCAGACTATTTTGAGCTGTAGATTAAGGAAATCACATTATCATTTATGTCAGATGTGTCCTTGCTATTGTAAAAGAAGCATACTTATAAGAATTCTTTTTCTGGGCACATGTCTGGGTGAATGACATGTAAGGCCCCATATGCACACTTTCTATGATTTGTCACATTCAATGAATCCAGATAAACATGACATTGTCATTAAAATGTATGGTTTTATGATGTTTGTGCTTCATTAGATGCGACCTACCCATAAATGATTTCAGTAACCCATAGATCACCTTCGAATTTTCTCCTTATAGGTGCAAGGGGGGAAATGTTGTGTTGGTGGTGGCTTACACGATTTAGGTCTACTCTGTGACATTTTGGAGGGGGGCACTAAAGATGTATTTAGGGAGTGGTCATTATTTATCAACAGGGGGGGAGGGTGGGTTTGAGGGGGGGGCGTAAAATTTTCAGACCCCTCCCGAGGGGGGGCTAAAAAAATTTTGACCGCTCTTGAGGGGGGGGGGCTAAAAAAATTCACCCTCCTTTTAGCAAAAAAGCCAGCGTGCTACTATAGATCAAAGAGGGGCGCGAAAACTCCCCGCGCCTCCGGCGCGAGGGGGGCGCAAAAAATTTTGACTGCCGTCGAGGGGGGGGCGTAAAAAATTTCCGCGCGTCCGCGCGAAAACCCACCACCCCCCCCTGTTGATAAATAATGACCACTCCCTTAGTTTGATTTCATCTCACTAAGGTATTCCACTGCCATATGTCGGCCGAATTTTTGCTATTCCAATTATTTTTGATTATGTAAAAGTATAGAAAAAATCAGTCAGATTAGTGAAAACTCGGCCGACCGACGGCAGTGGAATACCTGATTAAAAGGCTCAATGTCACATGTCGAATTTAAGAAATGTCACATGTCACTCTAGGTCCATGTCCCATGTTGGTTTGAAGAAAAGCCTATGTCCCATGTTGAATTTAAGAAAAGACTGTCACTCTGTCGATTGGGTCTAGGTCCATACTGTATGGTTGTGGACCACTAAAATCGACATGGTGACATGGGCTATTTTAGGCTTAGTGACATGATCAATTTCTTAAAATCAACATGGGGACATGGAGATTTTTTTTAAATCGACATGTGACATGGGGGACCCCACATACACACCCCCTACTGCAGTAAGGTAGTATGAAACAGTAATACTAATAACTCCCAGGTAATAGCTATAAGCTGTACGTGTCTACCATACGCATATAGCATTGATTGTAAATAATAATAGTTATGTGACACTTATTTATGCATGCGTTGATGTTAGCCATGGAAACAATCAATGAGGGTGAAGCCCGAGTTGATTGTATCCAGTGGCTAACATCAACAAGTGCATAAATAAGTGTCACATATTGTCTTTATATAATGGTTTCCTCCATAGACCTCTATATTAAGTATTTACCTTTAAAATCAATGAATTCTGATGTGAGTCAGAGCGGACGAGCAGGGAGGCCTTCCACCATATTGGATTGGTGTTTGTCAACATTCCGTCCGGTCCACCGAGAATAACATTTGATTTACACCATTTATAGAGCATTTGAGTCCTCCTCTTCTTCACAGAACAAAGAATAGACATTCTTTTCACTCCTCCCGTGTTTCAATAGATGATTTAAAGGCTATATTCCCTCAAAATGGCAAGAATCCAATTGCTACGGGTTCGTGTTCCGAGAAGACGCTTAGTACTTTATTTATACACAAGATGGCGGGACTGCAGCGCGACAGGGGGAGGTATGGACTGGATCGTATAACGGGGCATCAACTCCGCCGTCAACTCCCAGTCAGTGTCTAGGTAGCTATACATTGGTGTGTTCAATAGGCACATATGGTGCGCGCTGCTTGCAGCGCGCAATTCCATCATCACTAGGTGAGGGAGCATATATTATCTACTGTAGGGATGGTGTACTTTGGGAATGGTGCAGGAGAGGCAGCTCTTTAACATGGGGGGAGAGGGCTGGGGGGGGGGGGGAGGGGGTTTAGACTTTCTAGGAAAAAAAAAATTCAAACCTGGAGTGATCATTTTTTAACAACAGGTGGGGGGGGGGCTGGTGGGTTTGAGGGGGGTAAGAATTTTTTCAACTCCTTGACCAGGGGGCGGAATTTTTTCCACCCCTCTAATGAGGGGGTCAAAATAATTTTAACTGTCTTCAGAGGGGGGGGGGTCAATTTTTTTCCCCGCGTCTGTGAATAAACCCACCAGCCCCCCCCCTGTTTTTATAAAAAAATGATCACTCCCTTAGGGGGAACAAAGAATTTCACCCCTTTTTTAAGCGAAAAAGCCCAGGCCCTACTATTAAAGGGAGTGGTCATTATTTATCAACGGGGGAGGGTGGTGGTGGGTTTGAGGGGGGAGTTCGTAAAATATTCAGACCACTCCGAGGAGGGGGGTAAAAAATTTTGACCCTTCTTGAGGGGGGGTGTAAAAATTTGACCCTTTTTTTAGCAAAAAGCCTGAACTCTTCTATAGATCAAAGAGGGGCGCAGGGGTGCGCAAATTGTTTTTACTGCTGTTGAGAGGTGGTGCGTAAAAAATGTTCTGGCATACGCACAAAAACCCACCACCCCCGCTGTTGATGAATAAAGACCACTCCCTAAAGAATAAAATGGGGGGGGGAGTGGAAAAGACTCCTAACCCCTCTATGTTGCCATGTGGGGATAGGGTGTTTACCCCTTTCACTTCAGTCTGGCTGGGGGGAGGGGTGGATGAGGGAGCATCTGTTAGGCTATTCATTTGGTACAAATGACATCATGCAGGGGTAGCGGGAGGGGGGTTAGGCCCGGCATGATGGGATTAATTTTCCATATACCTTCAGCATTGCAATATTGGCAAAAAACATGACGGGGGGATCAAAAATGGTCGAAAAAAGCATAACATCATTTGTACACACCTCAATTGCAGAGGTGGTGGATAGGAATAGGGGGCCTATATTTCAGCGGGGTAGGCAATTTTTTTTTTATTGGGAGGGAAATGGGGATTTCATGTGAGTTGATGTCCTTTATACAAAGCTGTCAGCTCCAGGTTCGATAGAGGGGGTAAAGACCCTGGAGTTGATGTCCTGCATACAGAGCTATAAGCTCCAGGTTCTAGAGGGCTTAGTACTGAGGCCTAGTGCATCCGCTATTGCTATATCTGGGAGCTGGCAAGATAAGGACTGATAAGAACCAGCATGGTGGGTACTGGGTGTTAAATAATGTACCCAAATAATTCTGCAGTGGCTGGAGGGAGGCATCTCATTAGTTGATATTGTATCCCGGGTCAGCCCTATAGAGGTGGTATAGACCATGGGAGTTGATGTCCTGTATACAGAGATATCACCTCCAGGTTCTCTAGAGGTGGTAAAGACCATGGGATGTGATGTCCTGTATAGAGAGCTATCAGCTCCAGGTTCTATTGAGGTGGTAAAGACCAAGGGATGTGATGTCCTGTATAGAGAGCTATCAGCTCCAGGTTCTGTAGAGGGGGTATAGAGTAGACTATGGGAGGTGATGTCCTGTACACAGAGATGTCACCTCCAGGTTCTGTAATAGTGCTATAGACCATGGGAGGTGATGTCCTGTATAGAGTGGTGTCAGCTCCAGGCACAGTCAGGGGTGTCGGAAGCAATGTGACTTCAGGGGAGCCGACACAGGTCAGGTGGGGAGCAAATGACCAAGTTCACCATAACAGTGTATATTGGTTTCATAATTTGGGGGGTGCAAAATATAGTCTGGCCCCCTTAGTCTGAGATTGGGGGCATGGCCACCCTAAGCCCCCTATTCCGTCACCCCTGGCAGTGATGGTGGATAAACCATGGTCCTAATCTGATGGTGAAGGCCTCTATAGCAGGCCATCAGCTCCAAGTCAAGGTGATATACCATATTTCCCCATGTATAAGCCAAGGCTTATACAAGCATTAAGTGGTAAATTGGTCAGGCTTATACATGGAGCAGGCTATTACATGAAAGAGGAGCCTCCCACTTTGCATTATTCCTAGCATAAATCTACCAATTATGTTTCAATATCCCATCTTTTACCTACAGCTTACAGTCTGATTTATTTTCAAAGTAGTTTTAATAGATGGGACATGAGTACAAATTGTACCATGAAGAAATTGTCTAACTACCTTACATATAAGTGGAGTTATGGCCTAAAACGTAACATTTATTGGCTATTACACGGGGCCTGGCCATGTCATGGAGAAATATGGTGTTTACTATGGGAGTTGATGACCTGTATGGTGGGGTGTCAGCTTCGGGTCCTACTCAGGTGTAGAGTACTGGTGGTGAAGGCCTCTATAGTAGGGCATCGTCCCCATGTACTTTTATTGCTATGTAGCACTGGAACTTGTAAGTGATGACCACTATAGTAAGGCACCAACTCCAGGTGTTACTATGGTAGGTGATGTTACTGGAGTTCATGGTCTGTATGCTAGGCTGTCAGCTATAGGTAATAACAGGGTGTTAGATAGCACTGAAGCTAATGACCTGTTTAATAGGTCATCAGCTCCAGATACTACCTATATCATTTGATGGTACAGGAGCTGACACCCCACCATACAGGTCATCAACTCCCATAGTGAATACCATATTTCTCCATGTATTGATGGGGCCCCGTGTAAAAACTACTTTGAAAATAAATCAGACTGTAATCTGTAGGTAAAAGATGGGATATTGAAACATAATTGGTAGATTTATGTGAGGAATAATGCAAAGTGGGAGGCTGCTTTTTTCATGAAATAGCCTGCTGCGTGTTTACGCCCGACCAATTTACAACTTAATGCTTGTCCGCGGGGAAATATGGTATATCGCATTGACTTGGAGCTGATGGCCTGCTATAGAGTCCTTCACCATGAGATTAGGACCAGGAGCTGAAAACCAACATCAGCTCCCATGGTTTATCCACCATCACCGTCAGGGGTGATGGAGCTGACACCAATATATACAGGATATCAACCCCCATGGTCTTTACCACCTCTATAGAACCTGGAGCTGAAAGCTCTGTATGCAGGATATCAACTCCAGGGTCTATACCCCCTATATAGAACCTGGAGCTGATAGCTCTCTATACAGGACATCACCTCCCATGGTCTATACCCCCTCTACAGAACCTGGAGCTGATAGCTCTCTATACAGGACATCACATCCCATGGTCTTTACATCCTCTATAGAACCTGGAGCTGATAGCTCTGTATGCAGGACATCACCTCCCATGGTCTATAGCACTATTACAGAACCTGGAGGTGACATCTCTGTATACAGGACATCAACTCCCATGGTCTATACCACCTCTATAGGGCTGACCCAGGATACAATATCAACTAATGAGATGCCTCCCTCCAGCCACTGCAGAATTATTTGGGTACATTATGTTACACCTAGTACCCACCATGCTGGTTCTTATCAGTCCTTATCTTGCCAGCTCCCAGATATAGCAATGGCGGATGCACTAGGCCTCAGTACTAAGCTCGTACTAAGCCCTCTAGAACCTGGAGCTGATAGCTCCGTATGCAGGACATCAACTCTAGGGTCTTTACCCCCTCTATAGAACCTGGAGCTGACAGCTTTGTATGAAGGACATCAACTCACATGAAATCCCCATTTCCCTCCCAATAAAAAAAAAATTGCCTACCCCGCTGAAATATAGGCCCCCTATTCCTATCCACCACCTCTGCAATTGAGGTGTGTACAAATGATGTTATGCTTTTTTCGACCATTTTTGATCCCCCCGTCATGTTTTTTGCCAATATTGCAATGCTGAAGGTATATGGAAAATTAATCCCATCATGCCGGGCCTAACCCCCCTCCCGCTACCCCTGCATGATGTCATTTGTACCAAATGAATAGCCTAACAGATGCTCCCTCATCCACCCCTCCCCCCAGCCAGACTGAAGTGAAAGGGGTAAACACCCTATCCCCACATGGCAACATAGAGGGGTTTGGAGTCTTTTCCACTCCCCCCCTTTTATTCTTTAGGGAGTGGTCTTTATTCATCAACAGCGGGGGTGGTGGGTTTTTGTGCGGATGCCAGAACATTTTTTACACACCCCCTCTCAACAGCAGTAAAAACAATTTGCGCACCCCCGCGCCCCTCTTTGATCTATAGTAGAGTTCAGGCTTTTTGCTAAAAAGAGGGTAAAATTTTTACAACCCCCCCCCTCAAGAAGGGTCAAAATTTTTTACCCCCCTCCTCGGAGTGGTCTGAATATTTTACAAACTCCCCCCTCAAACCCACCACCACCCTCCCCCCGTTGATAAATAATGACCACTCCCTTTAATAGTAGGGCCTGGGCTTTTTCGCTTAAAAAAGGGGTGAAATTCTTTGTTCCCCCTAAGGGAGTGATCATTTTTTTATAAAAACAGGGGCGGAGTTGGTGGGTTTATGCGCAGACGCGGGGAAAAAAAATTGACCCCCCCCTCTGAAGACAGGTGAAATTATTTTGACCCCCTCATTAGAGGGGTGGAAAAAATTCTGCCCCCCTGGGCAAGGGGTTGAAAAAATTCTTACCCCCCCCTCAAACCCACCAGCCCCCCACCTGTTGTTAAAAAATGATCACTCCGGGTCTGAAATTTTTTTATCCTAGAAAGTCTAAACCCCCTCCCCCCCCAGCCCTCTCCCCCCATGTTAAAGAACTGCCACTCCTGCACCATTCCCAAAGTCCACCATCCCCACTCATTCAGAACTGATTTTGTGAACCTTTGAAAAATGAATGCTCCCTTGTCTTGAACAGTGCAAAAAATGCATCCCACCTCACATGTTGTAACGGGTATCCCAATAGCACTTGTATTTTACTAAATAATACTTTTTTAGGTGGGCTAGGGAGGAGTAGAAAGTGTAGAATATGACTTTAAGTCAAATTCACATATAATTGAACCAATTTAATACATATACAACACTATTTTATACATATATACACGAACATCAACTGGGAGTTGACGGCGGAGTTGACGACCCGTTATACGAGTCAGTTCCCCCCTCACAGGGGAGGTTGACACTAAGGCAGAGACGCGCAGCCCGCTGTCCGCTATGGTAAAGAATATGAGTCCACTCGCCGTCAACATATGTCGGGGTCCAATGTCAACATCGTTCTTTATAGCCGCGGTTATATGAACTCCTTGTATCATTAAACTTGAACGCAAATCAGTGCAGAATGTCGATAACCATTATATAAACAAAAATAGATCATACTCACTAATACCAGGGGAGAGTCTTGTCCTACTTTGACGTCCGAGGTGGTGTATGTATCAATGACAGCAATCTCGGGACAGCAATAACAATAGCAGGCCCCAGTACCGAGCCTTGTGGCACTCCCACCCCAAATTCCCAGTCAGCTGGGCATGCCGCAGCAGTTTATCAACTTTATGCAGTGAAAAATCGATGCTTGTGTGCAGCCTATAACTCAGGTGCAATCTGTATATGGTCTGTTCACAATACTAGACCATGGAATCAGCTATTAAAACAGCTGCTGGGGGAGATTCGTGTGTTCTTGCGTTCCTTTTGTGCACACGTGAGGCGGAGAGAGTGTTATGGTGTATAGGTGTCAGTCCATGCACTGCTTAAGACTCTCTCCCAAGTCCCATCCCAGTGCCTATACTAAAGCTTCTCAGTCTCCCCGGAGGCTGGCAGCTTGCCAACCGGCTAGTCTTGCACCAGACTGTTATTGATGTTGTTATTTTTTCGATTTTCTAATGGGATTACATTGTTCTAGGAATAAGGGGACAGAGAACCAGTAGGGACAAGGAGGTATCGAGAGAAGGAAAAAAGTAGGAAATGTGTTTAAAGGTGACAGGCAATTTATACAACAGATGCAATAAAGTTGAGATTTTTTTTTTAAATTTCTTTTTGTTACTTGATTCAAAGCATATTCTTTTTGTCAACGGGAAATTATATTGAAAGTCGACTCCACAAGATTTGCACTGACGGAAAGTATGACTCCTGGAGCATAGGCCTGACACAATTACTATCTAACAGATAAAGATTTCACGTAATTCTGCCGCAGAAAGACAAACAAAGGTGATAGGTAATACTCGGTCAATAGTATGCCCCCGGGGGGGGGGGGGGCACTCACTATATGTCACTGACAGGGGTGTCCGGCTGGCAAGGCCACTTTTTGGCCAAAATCCCTCTCACCAAGGGTCTAGTTTTGGTCAAAATCCCTCTCACCAAGGGTCACTTTTAGGCAAAATCCCTCTCACCAAGGGTCCCTTTTCTTATATTTTGACCCCGCACGTCCAAATAAGTGTCAGTTTTCAGAAGTTTATTTCAAATTTCTGCCAAATGTGGTTACTTTTGAAAAAAATTCCTTACATCAAGGGTAAATTTTTTTAGATAAAAGACTTAATTGTGCACATTTCTGACCAAAATCCCTCTCAGCAAGGGTCACCTTTTGCCGAAAATTCCTCTCACCAAGGGTAAGGCTTGTCAGAGCCCCAGCCGCACACCCCTGTCAGAAGAAAACTGAGTGCCCCCCCGGGAGTATGCCAAATCTACAAGAGTGTACAGTACAATGTATATAAGACTGCGTGTGGAGACCATGTGTGTCAGCTTAAAAATATTTCTGTACACTCAACCCCTGGGACTGGTGCACGTCTAGTGACCGTGTCCTGAAGGTGGGTTCAAACTGCGCCGTCAGCATCACTCTGTGTGGATGTATGCGGTGCGGCATGCGGTGCCGACTCTTCAAAAGTTGATTAATGTTCATTCGTTTTTTTTTTCGTTTTTTTTTGTTTTTTTTTTTTATTATAGCATAAATCAAGAGAAATAATCGTTGGCTGTTCATAAATAAATGTGTTTTTACTTAGTTGTTAGCTTAAACGTTTTCTTCCCAGAAAGATTTTTTTTTCTTATTTCAAGGAAATTAAACATAATAAAGAAAATTTGTAATCCAAAGCCGTTTTGACCACCAGGTAAGTTTATTTAAAGTTGTAAGAAAATTATGTCGATCGTGTAGCTAGACTCAACTCATTCGCATTATCTATACAATTTCGATATTCTTGCCCATTCAAATTGTTTTTTATATGAGAATATCCATATCAATTATCTCATGAAGGTGTTTAGTCAAAAGAGAATTCTACCTAATTATAAAAAAAATACTACGATGCATTTATATCATTACCTGTTAAGATGGATGCTGTATCTTAAACGAATGATATGACAAGTAGTGTGTATTAAAATATCATGCGACGCCCCATACAACAAACTAAACATGCAGGGTGAGTCAGCGCCCCCCCCCCCCCCCCTCCACCCCCTACCCCTTCTGTACGAACCATACAGCATTGAGTTCTCTCCCGGGTTCTCTCATCCTCTCCCTATAGTTATCTCCTTTCCTAAAATCGCCAAGCTTCATGGGGGGGGGGGGGGGTAATTTTCACTCCAATGAAACTTCTGTCCAAAAGGAGTCAATGGGGCCAACATGAATTTTCTTTTAATGTTGGCTGCCAAATTGCAGTAGTAAAGTACGTTTCCTAAAAAACGATGATCATATTGATAGATTACATGACGGATGGACCCACGGACAGTTGCAGGGATGAAAGTCTTCAGGGATTTCTCTGATTTCAGGGATTTTGGAGTTCCAAGCCCCTATACATTCCTATAAAACCCAGGCTTTTTGGCCTATATTGGACCATTTCAGGGTTTTCTGTGATCTGGGACTTTCATCCCTGCAGTTGGAACCAGACAGTTGGAACCAGACAGTTGGACCCAAATTCCGAGATAATTCCGATAATGTTATAGTGAAATGAAGGGACAGGGGGTTGTATCCCCCCCCCCCCTCACTTAATTTAATTTGCCCCCTGCCTTCCTAACTACCGGGTATGCTAGAACGTCCCCTTGATATATAATATAGCGATAGAGGAAACCTTTATTATAAGACAATATAAGACAATCACATGCAAACACGGAATTACGACCCCCTCCCCCTGTCTTCATAGTAGTAAGTAGAGTTGTATGACCACTTTGATGGCATACCCTCATTTTTCAACCATCCCCCGTCCTTGTCATGGTGCGCATCCTTGTTAATTAACACCCCCACCCCTTCCTTTGCTCTTGTAACTCTTGTAACACTTGCACTCAAGGTGCTAATTTTAAGATAAAAGAAACACTTCAATTGTCTATTACATGTATACTCTTAAAAGATCTTTGTACAGGAATTTATACTACAGGTAATATAATTATGCACAGGATATCAACCTACATCCCTTTATTTTTTCCCAGTCATAGAATAAAAATCTATCATACCATTATGGGGGTAACCAGACCCATAGTGCCCATAGTGGAGTATGCTATTGTCCCCTCCCCCCGCCCCCTAGAGGTTGAAAAGGGACCCTCTACTAGATCATGACCACGTGTAGTGGTTTGTTTGAAGACCCCCCCCCCCAGCCTAAACCCGGAGCCTAAATGAAGTGTACAGAGGACGGACTGTTGGTTAAAGGTGAAGTAAAAGAGTCTTGTCTTTAGCAAAGGGAGTAAGTATCGTTCATAAGTTATCATAATACAGATATAGCTCTTTGGTATTTTTTGCTGTTAATGGTCTATGTAAACATTAAGCCACTTTTACTTTTTTCCACATCAACGCATCATAAAGATCTATTTGAGAAAAACGCCATCAACAAAATCTCAGAAGATATGACAGATATGATGTATATCCACGCCCACAGGCCCTAGTGCGCCCTAGTGCTATGGTGTTGCACTTTGTGCTATAATAAATGGAGAAAAATGCAACCTCCTTGCAACTATTTCAATCGCTATTTCATTATCAATTGTTTAAGTGGTCTCAGGTATTCACATGCATAATTATAGTCTAAGTGTTACAGCCCACACAGTTGTCCTCTCCATCGCCCTCTGATGTCACTACACACGTTGATAATGACTCAACAGCATACGAGTTCAGTACTAGCATCCTAGTTACTAGGAGTGAGCTAAGTGTCAGGCGCAAATCACCAATCGGCGCAATTCGAGAATAGCGCAGCGCAATTTGAAAATTGCGCAACATCGGCGCCGCGCAAAGCTCCAATGTTGCGCAAAGCAGCAATATCAGCCATTCGGCAAGTAGGTCTTGCACTTCAAGTCCTTTTTAAAATTCTAAGCAGGAAAACTTGACAAACCTAGCTTAGACCAGTGGTTGAATAACATAAAAAGGTATCTTTCAAAAATATTAGACAAATGAATTCTATTAATGTGGTAGAAACTTTATGAAAATCTCACCCATTTGTACCTGGTGCAAAGTAGAATTGGCAATATGCGCAGATTGGCGAACTGCGCCTAACACCTAGTATCTACTCACAGAATAACAACCGCACACAACCAGCTCCAGTTCACCTCTGAGTCTTTATTTCCCAACCACACTCTCTGTCCACCTCCAGGGTCTGCTCTCTTCCCCCTGTACACTTATTAGGCAATGAACCTTTGGATCTCTGGCCGTAGATCCCATGCTTTGACCAGCACAGCAAACAGATTACACAATACACTCTAATACCATGAATATGAGTCAATTCTCTATTGGTTATAATCCATTACAACACAGAGCTTAACATAAACCTTCTCTCTTCCTCCTTACAAATACAATTCCCTTCATTCTGTTATAACTTATTACTAATTTAATCATTGACTTTACAGCACCCATCTCTCTCTCTCTCTCTCTCTCTCTCTCTCTCTCTCTCTCTCTCTCTCCAGTAACTTGATACCATACCACTAATCTTGTTCCCACCTCACATCCTCCATAACCTCTCTACCTCAGGCCTCTGCCTCCCTTACAATCCTCACAGCAAGTCTACACTCCTACAGCCCCCCCCCCTCCAGGTGAGCCCAGGCTGTGCATGTGTAAAGCTAATTATCTAAATTTCATAACTAAGTTAAGTGTATCCTACACCTCACACTTATCAGTGCTTATCTCGCTGGGAGAGATTCCTCATATCTTTTTCAATGATAAGGACACAGCTTCATCAAGGATGTTGGTATGTCCAATAGCTTTAATAGCATGTAATAGTTGAATTTGTTTGTTCAATTCTACCAGGCGGACACTATACATTTAAGTACAAGACTTTTAGTGTTACTTACTCCTCACAACAAACCTATGGGTAAAACATGGACCTACACGGTACATGTTGTATAGGCCTATGGTAAAATTATATTCATCTTCTCATGTCAGAGTAATCTCACAAAGCCTGAATGATAGACATGGCAGACATCTGGAGAACCTGATAAACACAGAGCAGACAGCACTGCAGGTACAACTGACCTTCTCTAACCCTGCCTGCGTAAGAGTAGTTGGACACCGTACAAATTGTCTTGAGCCAGACACACGACTGTTCCTGTCAGATAGTGCCCCTGGTGCTACGTGGACCAGCAACCAGTTAGGGAGACTGATGACACCTTCCTGGTGGTCTAGGTAGACATTAAACCCTGTAGTGCTGAGAGTAGGCTGGAACTCCATATCTGATATCAGTGTAAGGCTGGGTGCTTGCTGCAGGGTGGTACAGGTGGATGTATTGTGGTCTGATATCAGGTTGAGTCTACTACCTGTGTACAATCCTCCATGGATCTCTTTTACTGAAAGAAATAACCAAGATCCACAGTTATTCTTTTTTTCCCCATAAATCTACACCTATTCATAGTTATGTCAATTTTGCTACCGGAAATATGCTAGATTAGCTTAATTAGCTTATATTACATAGTGCATCAAGGTTCTCAGTTCCAACTTGCCAAAGCCTAAAATTAAAATATGAAAAATATAATACCTTTGCAATTGATGGCAAACTTGAGGTCAAATCCAGATTTGCTGGTCGAGGAGTCAGAGGTCATGCGGACGGTAGTAGTTCCCTGTCTGATCACTCTGTCCGACGGACCACTTCCAGTGTAACTGAAAATATGAAAATTAGCTGTTAACAGGGAGATGTTCTACAATAACCATCAAGGAATACTGGATCTTTTTGACAAGTTGTTAACAGTGTAATACATTTCTCATGAATGTCTCTTAGTTATAGAGCCCCAAACAGACTCACTGCAATGCATTAGTACGATATTATCATTATTCAGTCATCTCAATGTACAATTTGTAAATGAATGGTTCCTACAATAGAAACTACATAGGGGTACATGAATTGTTTCCTAAATTAAAACATTTGTAAAATAATATTGAATACAGTAATCTTGGTGGTTTACATTTAATATATTCACTCACCGTTTTGATACATGTCCATCAGGTATGTACACCCAGTCATATCCCCCTTCAACATCAAAGGCATTGAAGGTAATTCTTACAAAACAGGATGCTGGGGAGGTTATAGTCCACACACAGTCCATGTTTTTGGGGTAGCTGCCTTGATTACCATAGTTTGGCGAGGAGAAGCTTCCATTTGGAGAAGCATATGAACCCCCACAACCATTGGAAACACTGAATCCTGTTGAGTGAGACAAGGATACAAACAAAATGTTATTTAAAGGTTATTTTTGGAATTGATTCGGTTGTGTTATATGTGAACGGGCACGGTTTATGATAAGCACTGTATAGGTACGAGTTAGCCAGTTCCCAAGTGGGGCAGAGACACTCGGGTCTGGATCAGTTATGCTGGGCGAGCATTGGCAGCACTGCTCTGTGGGCTTCCCGGCTTACACTGTATAGAATCCTTACGGGTTCTATACAAACAGGAGTGCTTTCTCCCCTCTGGCTCCGAGAACTTATATAGGTAGCTAACACTTTAGTACATTTGATTTGGGACTTGGAAACCCTTAGTTGAGTTGTATTAAGGAATCTGAATAAAACCTTTGTTGCCTCTTATGTAACCGGAGACTGTCATTTGGTAGTTCTTTCCACATAAGATATACGAACACGGAATACTCGACCATTACATATGTACTAGTTCTTAGCAGCCTTTGAAAGACAGAAAGCTGTGCAAGTCAGGTACCACACTGTCTGATATGTAACACATCCTTACAAAGTGACAGATAAGTCGCAGGGGTTTAGACATGGGTTATCATCACAGCTCCATAAAGAGGGGATCAAGAGCTTTCATTTGGTATGTTACACTGTATGTAGGAATATGGGAAGTATGTTTAAGTTGTGGCTGAAAAATATAACCCTAAATATCTTAAACAGAGAAAATGACTCATAAAAGCACCGGTTTCATATTTAGAAAACTAATGAATTTCAGAATATGGTTACCCTGGCAGCCTGAAACATTCCACATTAGTCAATAACCCATTTTATATCCATATTCTATTAAAATCCAGGTTATGATTGCATATACATAATTCTATTGATACCATAGCACTATTCAGAGTGAAAAACCTGCTTCTCTAAAGAAATGTTTGATTCATAAATATATACATATATATATATATATATATATATATATATATATATATATATATATATATATGGGACTATATACTCCCAGATATATATATATATATATATATATATAATTAATGAGTACTACTTTACCCTGGGCGCATGGGTTTCTATGACATTACACATAACATTTCCTCCAGTATATTATAAGCTCCAGCAGTTGAACTAATGGTCAATTGGCTTCATATTCTCGGACAGCATACAGCACGCTGGGTGGTGCTGGAAATTTTAAACTGTTTTTTCAGTTTAGTCGAGTTAATACGGTATCTACCTTAACATTTTGGGTAGAAAAGGAACTTCTGGGGGCGGACCAAGGTCTAAAGTCAAGAAATCTGTGAAAGTGAAAAATATAGCCAATTCTAGGAATTTGAGCGGTGTGAGATCCAATGGGGTTAGCCAGGAGCTATCTTCCCCGAATGCTACAGGGGTTGTATTGGACTCAACCGTTGACCAGACGATTGGGGATTTGGAGGATCATACTACTCGTATGGAGCAGCAGTTAGCTGATATCAAGTTCCTATTGGAGGGGCAGGCGCTGAACCGAGCAACTACTACAAAGGCGGGTGGCGAGGCGAAGAGGGATTGTACATGTGGTGATGTTTGTTAACATTCGTCTGATGACGCAGTAACCAAGCAACGGGGACGTGGCCGACAACGGTCACCTGACTACCCCGGGCTCCATAGCGACAGGAAAACTCGGCGCCATCTTGGATCCACAAGCCGGTCTTCGTCTTACCATAGTATTTCGTCAAATTCCTCAACGTCTATTGATTCAACATCTTCTAGAAATGGTCGTCGTCGTGTACATAGAGCTAGAGGTATGTTCGACCAAAAGAATTTTCTTAAGAAGGGAGAGAAACTTGATAGCATTGAGAAATTACTGTTAGTCAATGTAAGAATGATGAAACAATTGATAGAGGAGGGGGAAGATGTGTTCGCTGTAGTAAAGCACATAGAGGTGTTGGTAGAGAAATCTTCAACGAAGATATATACCCTCAAAGCCTTAGTGGCATACAATTCATCTGTTAAAAACAGGGCAAATTCTGATGGCGTAGAGTCTTTCAGTGATGTAAGAAATGAAGATATTCTTAGACATTTATCCTATGATGGGACGGTTCAGGCCCAGAAGGCAGGTGTATCTAAACCTAAAAGTTTCAAGTCTAAACAATCCAGTCGCACTTGGTATGCGTTTAACAGGGCGGAGGGGTGTAAGGAGGACCCATGTAGGTATCGACAAGCCTGTGATGTTTGTGGTTTGTCTAACCATGGCAAGGATAGATGCCAGAAGAATAAGAAATATCAGGATTTTGTTCTTAGGCAGGGTCCTATGTTAGAGTCTGATGTATTGGTGCCTGATTTTAATATAGTACATACGGTAGATCCTCCTGAGCCCCCCGTTCCTACCATTTCGGGTGATAATAATGTAAATGGTATTTATGAGCCTTGTATAGTTGACAAGAATCTTTTTATAACCTATAGTTGCCCAGTACAGGGCGAGGTCAATCCGCTGTTTTCACTGAAGTGTGTTAATAGACCCAGCATCAGGGTTTATGATAGTTGTGTCAATGGTATTTGCAGGTGTGAGCATTTTATCTATGGTCGAAAAGCTCAAATTTTACCTTGCAGACTGGCTAGTTTTCTCAGGCAGGTAGATATTATTAGTATTAACCAGATAGATTCAGATTTTCTATGGTGTGGTTTTACTGAGGGGTACAAAATAGTTGACCCTGGTTGTGATACAGCATATGACTGTAAAAATCGATTATAGCAGGAAGTTTCTATAGCGAAATGTGTGATATAATCAAGAATGAGTTATCCCAGGGCTTGGTCAATAAGACAGCCTATAAACCCAAGTGTATTCACTCATAAGGTGGTGTAGAAAAGTCTAATGGTAAATTGAAGCCTATCACTGATTGTAGCATGCCTGCAAGGATTTCTTTTAATAATCTTTTGAACACTACATCAAAAAGCTTCTCTTATAACTTCATAAACACGGTTACATGTCAGTTGGATAAAAATGACTATATGTGCGTTGTAGGTTTAAAATCTGCCTATAGTATCAATGTGTATGGCCCAGATGTGGGTTATCAAGGCTTCAGTTGGGACTTTGGTAATGGAGAAGAATTTTTTGAGAGCAACCTCTTACCCTTTGGTCTGAAGTGTGCCCCATATATATCTGATTTTTTGACAGCAGTAGCAAAATTTTATGGTGTTGATAGGATAGTTAATTATCTGGACGATTTTATTATCATTGCTAAAACTGAAGAGGAGTGTTTACGTAAGAGGAATATCCTTATTGAGTGTATGGAATACATGGGTTTCATTGTGTTGAAGGAAAAAGTGACTGAACCTAGTCAGATATGTATATTCCTAGGTATAACCATTGACTCCACTAAAATGGAACTTTCCCTACCCCAAAAGAAATTAGATAAAATGGGTTTGGCACTAAATGAATGCTTAGGAAGGAAGTTTGTATCTAAGAAGACCCTCCAAAAGATTAGTGGATTAATGTATTTCTGTTCACAAGTAGTATGTGATGGTAGGACCTTCAGCAGAAGACTGCAAAAAATAGAGGTGTTATTAAATTAGACGAGGAAACCCAGAAGGACTTGATGTGGTGGAAAGATTTTTGTGGAGTTTTCAATTGTAGGAATATCATTTTGAATGATAATGAATGTACCCCTATGTATTCGGATTCTTCTATACAAGGCTTTGGCGCTTGGTTTGGTAAGGATTACCTCTATGGTACTTGGAATGATTCAGACCCTATGTTAGACTATTGTGGTCATTTTACTTCTGCGCCTAAGTTAGATAATCTCAAGTTTAATCCTCCAGTATATAAGCTCCAGCAGTTGAACTAACGGTCAATTGGCTTCATATACTCGGACAGCATACACCACGCTGGGTGGTGCTGGAAATTTTAAACTTTAATTGTTACTGTGATATATTGTGATTATTGTATATATAAGTTAATGTGCTGATCGAAGTACTGGTAACAATTATAATGAATATCATAATAATATATAACAATAATTATGGAAACACGAAGACATTGGGTTTGGTGAGAATTGAATTTGTCAATATCAATCCTATACATGCCAACAACCGCAAAACACAATGGAACATTCCATAATAAGTACATGTTCAAATCATTACATCTAAAGCTAGTAAACTATCCTTAGACTCATGTAAATATTTAAAAATAATATCAGATTTCCAATTAGCTCGCCTCATAATGTCCTGAACACTCAGGCCCGCTTTTTTTAACAGGGTTGCTCCACCATGCCTAAGAGAGTGAGTAGAAATTCTACTAGATAGACCACACTGAAAAGCAATAGACCTGGTATTTACATAGTTATATTGCAACGGACTAGACTTGATAGAAAATAGAAACCTGCTGTGACTACAGGCCTTTACACATTTCTCAATATATCTAGCCGGGCACAATTCAGACCTATCATCTCTTTTAAGGTACACAATGTAAGAGGCTTTGCCAAACTGGTCAGTTTTAGACGAAATAACATTAACCTTTATACAATCAGAAGACACCTTAACATTCTTCTTCAAAAAATTATGAGGTGAATGGACTACATGTCCTATCCTGAACACACCTCTATAACACAAAAGAATGGCAGACCAAAATACCACATCTTCCAAAGAATCCAAATTAAGTTTAGATTTAATTTGAACCATGTCGATAGGACTCAGAGGGTAGGTTGTACTACCAGACCCCTTACACATCCTCTCTATCCCATCAAGGGTTTTCTTTACCACAAAATTACCACTATAATCAATCTAACCTTTTAATTTCTGGTAATACCACACCGCAGACAAATAATTCCTGACTGAAATAGGTTTCATAAAATCAGGCAGGTACACACAATATAAGGAAGCTTGAGATGGAGAACAAGGAAAAAGGGTAAATTTAAATTTCTTACAAAATTTTTTGTACCTACTAAGCTGCTGTCTACGAGTTTTACGAGTGGCCTCAGCTACACCCCTATACAAGAATTTTTTCCTTCTCCTCTCCAACTTCCTGAGGTCTGCAATCATAACAACACATGTTATATTCAATTAAAACATTTTTGCATTTACTTGGGACACCCTTGTAATTTAGCCTAGACAAATGATCAGCTAAAATATTATCCCCAGACTTGATATATGTAGAATATATATCGATATTATGGATAAAACATAACCAAAAGATCTCCCGTAACCAAGCCATGCACAATCTATTCTTGGACCTACCGGTATTTAACATAGCCAGGACTTGCATGTTGTCCGTGATACAATGAACTCTAATGTTACTAAACTCTTTCAACCAGCTCTTCAGACCCACCATAACAGGATAGAGCACGTATACATTAATATTCCTGTGGTGAATCTTGAGATCATCTATCTTAGGTGCAGGAATAAAATCATCAACACAATCTAGCATAGGGTTTGTATCATTCCAAGTACCATAAAAATAATCTTTACCAAACCAGGCGCCAAAGCCTTGTATAGAGGAGTCTGAATACATAGGGGTACATGCATTATCATTTAAAATGATACTTTTACAGTTGAAAACTCTACAAAAATCTTTCCACCACAACAAATCCTTCTGAGTTTCCTCGTCTAGTCTAATAACACCTCTATTTTTAGCTCTGGCACAGAGGTCAAACAGCCTTCTGCTAAAAGTTCTACCACCACGTACTACTTGTGAACAGAAAGACATGAAACCACCAATCCTCTGGAGGGTCTTCTTAGATACAAACTTTCTCCCTAAACATTCATTAAGGGATAGACTAATCTTGTCTAATTTTTCCTGAGGTAGAGACAGTTCCATACTAGTGGAATCAATGGTTATGCCCAGGAATACACATACCTGACTAGGTTCAGTCACCTTTTCCTTCGACACAATAAAACACATATATTCCATACATTCAATAAGGATATTCCTCTTACGTAAACACTCCTCCTCACTTTTAGCAATGACAATAAAATCATCTGGGTAATTAACTACCCTATCAACACCATAAAATTTTGCTACTGCAGTAAAAAAATCAGATATTCTATTAAATATATACGGAGCACATTTCAAACCAAAAGTTCAGTGATTGCTCTCAAAAAATTCCTCTCCATTACCAAAATTCCACCTGAAACCTTGATAGCCCACAGGTGGACCATACACATTGATACTTCTGTAGGCAGATTTCAAATCTACCACACACATAAAGTCATTCTTATCTAGTTGACATGTAACCATGTTTATGGAGTTATAAGAGAAGCTTTTCGACGTAGTGTCCATAAAGATATTAATAGATATCCGTGCAGGCATGCTACAATCAGTGATAGGTCTTAATTTACCATTAGACTTTTCCACACCACCTAACAAGTGAATACACTTTGGTTTATAAGCTGTTTTTGTAACTAAGCCTTGGGACAACTCGTCCTCAATAATATCACACATTTCATTATAGAACCTACCTTCCACAATAGATTTATAATTTTTACAATCATAAGCTGTATCACAGCCTGGGTCAACTATTTTGAACCCCTCAGTAAAACCACACCATAGAAAATCTGAGTCTATTTGGTTAATATTAATAATATCCGACTGTCTCAGATAACTAGCTAGTCTGCAAGGTAAAATTTGAGCTTTTCTACCATAGATGAAATGCTCACACTTGCAAATACCACCGTTGACACAACTATCATAAACCCTGATGCTGGGTCTATTAACACACTCCACTGAAAACAATGGATCGACCTCGCCCTGTACTGGGCCACTATAAATCCTAAAAAGATTCTTGGCATCTATACAAGGCACACTAATATCATTTTTATTATTTTCACCCGAAATGATAGGAACGGGGGGCTCAGGAAGGTCTACCGCATGTACTATATTAAAATCAGGCATCAATAAATCAGACTCTAACATAGGACCCTGCCTAAGAACAAAATCATACTCCTTCTTATTCCTTTGGCATTTATCCTTGCCATGGTTAGACATGCCACATACATCACAGGCGTGTCGATATCTACATGGGTCCTCTTTACAACCCTCGGCCCTGTTAAAAGCATAGCAGGTGCAGTTGGATTGTTTAGACTTGAAACTTTTAGGTTTGACTACACCTGCCTTCTGGGCCTGAACCGTTCCGTCATAGGGTAAATGCCTAAGAATTTTTAACAGATGAATCGTATGCCACTAAGGCCTTGAGAGTGTATATCTTAGTTGAGGATTTTACCACCAACACCTCTATGTGTTTTACTACATCGAAGACATCCTCCCCCTCTTCTATCAATTGTTTCATCATCCTTATGTTAACCAACAGCAATTTCTCGATACTATCAAGCTTCTCGCCCTTTTTAAGAAAGTTCTTTTGGTCAAACATACCTCTAGCTCTGTGTGCATGACGACGACAATTTCTAGAGGAGATTGAACCCATAGATGTGGAAGAATTAGACGAAATGCTACGGTAAGACGATGATCGACTCGTGCATCCAAGATGGCGCCACGTTATCCTGTCGCTATGGAGCCTGCGGTAGTCAGGTGACCGCTGTCGGACACGACCCCATTGCTTGGTTACTGCGTCGTCAGTCGAATGTTTGCAAACATCGCCACGTGCTCGAGCTGTCTTCGTCTCACCACCCTCTGTAGTAGTTGTATGACTCAGCGCCTGCCCCTCCAATAGGAATTGATATCTGCTAACTGCCTTTCCATACCAGCAGTACGATCCTCCAACTCCCCAATCATCTGGTCAACTGCTGAATCCAATGTAACTCCTGTAACAGTTGGGGAAGTTAGCCCTTGGCCACCCCCATTTGATCTCACACTGCTCGAACTCCTCGAATTGGCTATATTTTAAGTTTTCTTAGGTGTTTTCTTGGTTTTAGACCTTGGTCCGCCACCAGCAGCTCCTTTCCTACCTGTAGTGTTAAGGTAGATACCGTAATTACTCGACAAACCGGAAAAAACAGTTTAAAATTCCAGCACCACCCAGCGTGGTGTATGCTGTCCGAGAATATGAATACTGGAGGAGATGTTATGTGTGACGTCATAGAAAATCATGCGCCCTGGAGGAAAGTAGTACCAACGTATCACTCATTAATTATATAAATATACCTGGGGGCATATAGTTCCATTATTATTATATTGTATTGCATATTGTTTTTATATGTCTATATATTGCTATTATATTGTATTGTAAATTATTGTCTTATTTAATAAAGGCATGTATAGGATTGATATTGACAAAGTCAATTCTCACCAAACCCAATGTCTTCTTATTTATTCCATATTTATTGTTATAATTATTATAATGTTTCACTATTAATTATTACCGGTACACTCGATCAGCACATTAACTTATATGTGACCAGGCAAGCAAAAACACCCCTCTGCATGGAAATTCATTATCAAAGTTCATCTCAAGATCTTTAAAATGAGACATCATTGGGTTAAATATTCCTAGTAGTTATGTCAGAACCCCTCCTTGAACATAGCTCGTTATTCATATCTGAAATCGATGATTAAGCTCTAAATATATTATAAGCCATAATAATGTCTTAAAACACAATAAATCAGGCTTTTTCATCAAAAATACATAATAATACGGTGATTTTTATCATAGATTTTGATCTAGATGGAATTTTTCCATTTCTGTTTTCAGTTATGGGTTTTTGGTAAGAATCCCCAAAAATTGGCATAAAAATCTGCAAATTTTGATTATTGGAACAGTTGCCATGGCAACCAGGAACAGGCATATAGGTTGATTTCTCATGAAAAATGTTCATTTTACCATGCAAATATGGGCCATTTCTAACGAAAATGGTGCATTTTAAATGAAACCATTGAATTCTGCATCAAACATTAGCTTATTGTATTTTTATAATGGTTTTAGAGTAATTTTGCCCTCCAATGCCCCCTGGTGGCCAAATGGGGAATTAAAAATTCCCCGAGAGGGGTGTTCTCCCTTGATGGGTCACACACACACATATATATATATATATATATATATATATATATATATATATATTATATTAGTTGATATATTTTACCAAAAACTGTCTAAAACTCATTTTTGGACAAAACAGCACTTTTACCTTTGATGCCCTCTATCTATGTGTTCAAATAGGCGACGTATCCCATTTTGTAAGGATGGGTCATAATTTATGCTAGATTGATTATCATAGTCACAATAAAGAGTCTACCAGTACTTGATAAAAGTGGTGTTTACTATAGGCTGTTATTGATAAACAGCGATGACTATGAGATAACTCCACCCAAGAGACCCTAGTACAGAGGAAACAAATACTAGTATTGCCAAATCGGAACAGAGTCAAAATAGCAGTCAATGGAGCTGAATTATACAGTGACTCTTTAATAGAAGTGTAGGACTACGTGTTCACACATGAGATTGGAGGACAGGGTATATTTTAAAACGATTAAATTTCAGATTCTCATAGAAAATGCAAAGTAAAATGCATTGGAGGCTTTTGTGAAAAGATTGGGAATTTGATTCTCACTGTAGCTAGCGCACCTTCCAGTTTCCCCCAATTCTCCACCCAGAGAGACCAATTCCCACCTTATACTGTAATGGAATCGACTTGCTCTGAATTGGACTGCATGGCAAAAAGTTGGGAAACTGGTTCCATGATTGATTCCCATAGTAGATAGGCCAGGGAATTGTGGGAAGGAACCAGCCAGGAATTCGTTCTCAAATGTGAAGCATTCACCAATTCCCAACCAACATGTTTTCCTTCACCATTTGGCACACATATGTTGTGACTCTACATAGTACACATCATTTTGACCGCATTTGATGTCTTTTCAAATTGAGGGCATTTTATCATGTTTTGAAAGGTTTGGAATGTCTATGGAACAAAAACGTTCTTTTTTAGCTTCTTTTCACCAATATTGCATTATAGGATGTAAAAATGATCTTATTATGACCTTTGGTGGATGGAAAATAGTATTGAAGTCATTTTCTAGAGGGCCTTTTTTTTCTTATGTTGATATTCCAATTATTAAGGTCTCCAGGGGGTCGTTACACAATGAGAGGTGTCACAGTCCGTTAAAGGTCGCTGTAACAGTGACCCTGTTAGCGTCATTAACCGACCCTGCATTACACAATCAGTCATGTATCTAAACAGTGACTGTCGCGGTTCTAACTGCAACACTTTTATTTCTATGTTACAGTGTCGGTGGTAACTGTCGCAGTAGTTGACGCAGTTCCCCTGGGAGCGTAATCTGACCTACTTCGCTCACAGTGTCACTTCCGGTTAGCAGACAACTCGATCGCCACCAACACGAGAAGCAGCAAGGAAAAGGTAAATATCTCATTAAATCATGAACCTTTCTTGACCCAATGTATCAAATAAGTTGAACATGAACCCTTCCCGGCTTCCTATATGTATTTCCCCGCATGACATTGTCATATATGGCCGTATACCGCCTTCCTTGTCCCTGTCGGTGAGGGATAATAGGTGGTTTACTTTGGCGCAGTCACCCGAGAACCCCCGCTGCAGACATAAACAAACAGAAAAAATGTCTTTCTTGCTCTCTCTCTTTTGTTTCAATTCTATTCTTAATAACTAATTTTTCTTTTTTGTTTCCGCAGATCCCAACATGTCTGACGAATCTGGAGACGAGTTCGGAGAACATGACAAGCTAAGGCCCTCAGACAACGACTACCAGCCAAGTGAGGAGGACAGCTATGACTCTAGTTCTTAGGCTGACGGGGAAGACAAAAGGACGATTAATCCAGTGAATTGTCAGAGTCGTCCCACGAGGGTTCACTCCCCCTCTCCCTTTCCTGAAAGAAGACTCTTCAGACAGTGGGTCTGATTTTTACAAGGAGGTAGTAGTAGAAGTAGTAACCGAGAACCAGGTATCTCAAGATCAGAAACAAGTGTCTCCTGATCTAAATAAAGACTCTGGAAAACCTTCTTTAAACTTGATTCCCCCAACAGCTGAGACCAAAATAAAACAAGAAGTAGAAGAAGAAAGAGACAAGGATTACTTAGAGACCCCTACCAAACCGGACAAGAATTCAGCTGACAAGGATGCAGGTGACAGGAAGAGGGACTTTTTCTGGTCAACTGATGAAAATTATGCGCTGTTCCATAGTCTAGTCGAAAATTTTGATCAAGTTACAGCCAGGGGGAGTCCTGGGGCAAAAGATCGCAGAAAATATGGCTGGCAAACAGTTATGGGTGAGTATTTATCTTGCTAGAAAAAAATCTTTGGTTTCATTCCTTATAAAAAAAGAAAGAATACATGAAATAAAGACACAATGGACCTATTATATTTTTATTTTTTCATGTATTTCTCAGTGTAGTATACATTAATTTTTAAGACTCTGTTTCTTTCCTGTTCCAACAGCGTCAAAATACATATAGTAATTTATTTTTTTCAGCGTGCCTGAACAGTGTCAGCCACCACTCCAGGACAATAGAGAAAACCAGAAAACACATCAACGATTTTTATAACCGTCTGTGGCCTAGGGTAAGATATCTCCAGCTTTTTTCCCCTTTATTTTGGTTTTTCTTGGCTGCATTGCAGTATTTTTTATAAAGTAAAAATGAAATGAAATTGTCATGTATTACTTAAAGATTGTGTTATTTCATGTGTGGTCTGTGACACATATATAAAAGAAAGGTAGTTTTCCTGTTCCTCTGTTGTTCTCCCCCCCTTAAAAATCAAACTTTTCTTTTCAGAACAAGGAGTATGTGGATCTCATTAAATGAAGTGAACCTTCAGAAGGCTGTACAGAGAGTGAAATACTATGCCTGTGCTATAAAGGGGTCACAGAGATCGCTTGCCCTAACCAGAAGATAGTTTCTGGTATTCCCCGAAAGGAGTCACCTGTGAAGAAACCAGTTTCAAAGAAAAGTGTTCCTTCTCTACATAAGTCTTCATTAAAAACTAAGGCAGACTCTGGTATATCTATGACATACTCTGGTAAATCTAAGGCAGACGCTGGTAAATCCAAGGCAGATTACAGTAAATCTAAAGCAGATTAAGGGTAACTCTTGTAAATCTAAGGCTGACTCTGGTAAATCTTCTAATAAGGAAAAACCCTCCTCTTGCAAAGCAGTCAGAGGTTTGGCTAAAGTTGAAGTTAAAACTGTTTCCTCTTCTGACACTCCAAGTAAGGTATCCAAAAACAAAAACCTGAAACTGAAAACCCAGTCTGCACCTAAGACAAGCGATGTCAAATCGGCAAATTCTTCAAAAGTAACAGCACAGAAATCCCAGAAGGCTGACAAGAAACCTAAATCTGGTACATTTACCTCTGCAGACGACATGTCCGCACATATGATTGATTTGACTTTATCAGGCCCATATGATGCTTCAACTCCTGATTCAAAGATTGGAGACAAAATATTGAGAAATTACCTAAGAGAAGTCCAAGGATAGCAAAAAATCCCTAAGCTTCAAAGAAGAAAAGTTGGATGAACCCATATCAGTAGACATAGACACAGCACAGGAGGTTCCTGCCTATTTACCTGACATTAAACAGCAACAAACAATTAAACCTGTCTCTAATTTAGAGGAGACCCACATGAGACTTGCTACTCTTGAGTCCCTGGTTTCCTCCATGGAGCAAGAGCGCCGGCTTGCTCTCAACCATAGTCGTGAGCTCCAGTACAAGTTCACAGAGATCAGTGAGCGGTTTGCTACTGCCTTAGAAAGGATATGTGCAGACAGACAGCTTATTCTGAACACCCTCGGAGCAGCCAACGACAACCAGACAGCCATAGTCAAAGGTGAGAGGACATCAAATTCTGGCTGCTTTCTCTTATAAAAAAAGGTAAACCTACATACCCACATATTCTGTCGCAGTTTAAATTTAACTTTTATTCTTATTGAAAACAAAAAAAAATTAAATGAGCTTACTGTGGGACCTAAGTGGTACATTAAAAATTTCCTTTAGTTACAGCGAAACTTATCCATGTGACAGAGCGAGCGCTGCACTTGTCTACGAGGAGCACCCAGACAGAACCCCTTAGCGTAGCACATATGCTGGTTGTCGACAGCATCCAGGACTCTGAAGTAAAAAGTATGTATAAAAGAATATATATGTGGTAATTAAGATGACAGAAGCATAGAAATAAATAACATAAACTGTGAGAAATCATAGAATTACCTTAAATTAAAATAGAACAGAGAGTGTGATTAAATGACATGGTCAGAATACAAGTAGCACTGTGCACAGTGACCTTTTTCTTTTTTGTATCTTTTTTAACTTGTTGGTTTAAAGGTGTCGTTCTTTTTGCAGTTAAACCAACAGTGCAAGTTACAGTAGAAGATCAGGCTCTTGTTATGTCGGAGGATGGAGAAGTAGGGGTGACATAGTCTCCATTCGATCCTGACATGATGGAGGGCCTTGCAGAAGGTATTAAAACAGTCTCTGTCAAGGACATTCTCTCACCTACAGAGGGTAAAGCAGGTGAAGACACTTCCACCCCCGAACCCACTGTAAGTGAACATGAAGCAAAGGCAGACAGCGACAACAAGAACAAAGACACCTCTGCTCCAGATCTGGCTGCTGAAAAGAAAAGTGAGCCTGAACCCAAACAAGAGGAAACAAATAAAACAGAGGGAGGAAAACACCAATCCTTCAAGGACTTGTCTGTGCTGCCTTCTCCAGAACCAGACGTGTCTAACCCTCAACCCTTTCGCCCTCTTCCCACAGCTGTGACAGAAGAACCAGCTACAAGCGTTACAGCAGAAGGCCATGATGAAATTAACAAAAAGCCAGATGTGATTCATGAAGGAACAGTTTCTGTGAGAGAAGCAACAACAGGAGACACAGATGCTACCAATTCCAGGGCTGATCTTGAAAGGCCTTCAATTTCCATAGGTACAGGGGGAGACAAATCTGAGGATAACGCTGGGGACAATCATCCTGAAGAAGAATGAAAAACTGACAGTGGAACTCATGAGCAGGCAGCGAAAAGGTCGTTGGTAGATCTTTCTCAAGCCGATACTACACACATAGTTGTGGTGAATAAAGATGTAAAGGCAGAGGAGCAGATTGAACCTACAGATTTATCAGTGAAAAAAAAAGACAACTGAGCACACAGAAAGGGTACCAAAGAAAAGGAAGGAACACAAACTGGAGGACAATGGACAATCTTCCAAGAAACGTGTCAGGTCTAGCGTTTCACCACCAAAAACAAGGAAACAGCCAAAGAGAAAGCATCACAAAAAATAGATTTCATGTAAAGACTGGCTTACTGTACTGCGTCATTTTTCATGCCATTCCTGCAGAAGCCTATATGTTAGTGCAGTGCTTACTTTAGTTATGAACCAGTTCCCTTGCAGGTTAAAAGGGCCTTAAAAAGAGTACGGACATGGTTAATGTGTTAAAGAGGTAATTGTACATGTTTCTTCTTTGAAGAACTTAAAGTTCATGGCTATGTGTTCCCTGAAAAGAAGGGAAAGACTTTATAAAAAAAAAATAGTATTCCACTTAGTTTTTTAAGACTGAAAAATCTTATATTTCTTCTCTTAACAGAAACCATTTTCATGTCAAGACTGTCATTATCCCTGGAAGGTTTAAAGCGACTTTTATTATTAGTTTAAGAAAAGATAGTTCTATGTTATTTTGCACACAAGTTGGACATACTGTTGTTAAGCAGATTCAAGTTTAAACCAGATTACCTTTAAGGTTTTAAGTGCAATTTGGGCTGATGCATGCGACAAAAAATAAATAAAGTTCTCTTTTCATTCCAATTTTTGTCTCTTTTCTTTGACATTTTATTTCAAGAAAGAAACTTAATGTAAAAAATACAATAGCCTTAATATAATAAATTTAAAAAAAAAGGTAATAAAAAATATCATGAGAACTTTTTCTTGTCCAATCATTAAATAAAAAAGAAATAACGCTGTAAAGTCTAGTAGTCTAAGGATAAATATGAATAGAGATACGCTTCTTAGTCTTACCTACAGAGGGAGCCACAAGGTGACATTGTTTTCAGACGCTAGGGGGAGACAATGACACTTTCATAGGTCGGCTAAAACAAACAACAAAAATGCCTAAAAATGATAGAAAGGTAGGTAAAAGTTGTGATGCCTTCTCTCCCAAAGAACATGTAGCACTCTATATCTACCCTTTCACCTTCAAACGATCACGGGGGAAGAAAGCTCTACAGTGACAGTTTCTCTCTAACAGCGACATTTTTGAGACTGAAAAAGTCTCGCTGTTGTACCCGGTAGTAAAATAATGCCTATGTGTTATATTGAGTATGTTCCTTTCTTTCCTGCAGAAGGGAACTGCTGAAGGGGAGGGAACCAAAAGGAAGAAAAGATGACAAATGGTAATAAGAGCTAAGAAAGCAGATGTTTCTGTCTCGTCAGATGTTTCCACCATTCCTTATGCCCCACATCAAGAGGAAGAACCTTCCTGTCTAGTGGATCCGACTGCAGAGTACGGTGAGGAGAACAACCTTCCAGACAGGACTATTCAGGGAGGATATGAAGAGGACAATATATCTGTGAGCTCCAGCTTGAGCAATTTGGATGATGGGCCTCTCATAGAGGACATGGAAATTGTAGTGGGGCGTTGGTCAGAAGAAGGATTAGATGCCCTCCTAGATGCAGTCAACATAAATCGAGATGCTCTAAAATTATAATTATGGACCGGGAGGTGGCACAGAAGTAAAAAGACAAGGATGGAAAGACGTGGCAGGTGAGGGTCACCCGAAATAATTTATGTTCTTATAGAATAACATGTTTTTTTTTTGTAAATTTATGTACCTTATACCTTCAGGAATAAGCTTTTTAATACATAAAAGTTAAGATATTTGTAAGAATTAATAAAAGGTATGTTTTCTTTCAGCCTATGTGAATGACGTAGCAGAGACCCATCGCAGCGTCAAACAATGTGTAAGCAAGATCTCTGATTATAGTCAGAAAGCCAAAAAAAAGGTAACGGTTACTTCATTGTGGATATCTTATTGTAGTTAAGTACAGCCAAGAAAAATTGTTTCATGCTAAATATGGGATTTTATTTTGGTCCCTTATATTGTTTGTTCTGTCATTTAACTTTTCAGCTCAATCTTTTATTATGGGAGATAAATAAGACTGGTGGAGGGACAATTAGCCAGAGGAAGAAGCTCAGCAATAAACAAGAAAAGGCTCTTGACTACCTAAGAGAAGAAGCTGTGAGAGGTAAACTTTATTTGTTTTGTGATATTCTATTCCATAGAGAAACAATTTCTGAAATCTTACAAAAAGCAACCCCCCCCCCTTCCCTTCTAATAAGTCGCTGTTCAAAAAAGGTATGATTAAGCTAATTTTTACTTTTTCTTCTTTGTGAAGGTATCCCCAACGTTGAACACATGGAAATTGGAGAAAATCGCAGACCCCCTCAGAGATAAACAAAAGGCTTCTATGGAAAGGTGAAAGAGAGGACAAACCTGACTACTCTAAAATTAAAATGAAGAGAGAGGGTGTCCCAAAAAACTACAAGACAAAAAGTATTGGACCATTTGGCTCGGTTAGAGAAGGCAAAGTGGAGAGAAGACCATGAGAAAGCAATGATAAATGTAAGAAAGAAGCAAAGGAAAGAAGAAAGGAAAAGGACCAAAAATGAAGCCAGAGACAGAGAGAGAAATGAGAAAAGAGAGAGAAAATTAGAGAAGAAAAGAAAAGAGGAAAGGGGAGAGAAGGAAAAAGGTGACAAGGAGAAAGAAGACAAGAAAAAAAAGGAAACTGCAGAGGGCTGCAGTACGAGAGGAGAGAAAGAGAAGGAGGGGACTAATTGATAAGAGGATGGAAGAAGGAGGAAAATAATTAAAAGAAGAAAAGAAACAGGAAGAGAAGGAAAAGAAGGAGAGGAAGATAAGGAAGGAAGAGAGAAAAAGAATTAGAGAGGAGTGACAGAAGAGGCGGGAAATGAGACAATATGTGAAGCAAAGAAAGCCTTGAAAAACATTATTTTATTTTAACATGTGGACAGTTTATTTCAGTTATTTACAGAGACCAAGACTGAAAAGTCACATGGAACATGAAAACTTTCTAGAAGCCTACTTTAATAGTCCCATATTATGTTTCCATGATATGTCCTAGGAATGACATCAAATATGTAGATGTACATTAAAAGTACTTTTCTGTGTGAACTTTCCTGAAGTTCCTTATGCGCTCAGATTCTTCTCTCTGTGTGCGTTGCTCTGGCTGTCTCAGAGGAGGTCTGACCAGGGTCCAGTCGTCTGATGGGTGTGAGATAATCCGGATCCCATAATCCATTGCTATATTATGCAGACATGCACACGTAATAACGATCTTTGCACACCTCTCTGGATTGTGCCGGATGTACCCTGCTGACGAGTCTAGTATTCTGCACAATAAAAATGATGTGTTCAAGATAAACGTCATGTATAGAAGATCAGGTGTTGTTTTACTGAATGGTAAAAAATATTTTTATTCTAGAAGATTACAGAGGATAACAGAAATAAAGATAAAGAACAGCAACTTTTTTTACTGGTATTGGTTAAACTACAAAATGTTTTTTTACCTCCACCTTTGTTTAAGGATGCCTATTGTCTGTTCCACCCTCACTCTGTTTCGGCAGTGCCACTTGTTGAACTGGGTTTCTTTGCTGGGTCGAGGATTTCTGTTAGGGATGAACAGGTTCTTCCAAAGGCCATATCTGAGAAAAAATTGATTTTCTTTCATGCCGTAGCATCAAGGTAAAAAAGTATAGGACGTTCAAGGAGAACATTTGGCTTAACAGAATAACATAGACTAGAGGAGGAGGATGTTTCAATAGACTGGGGTAAAAAAAATAGACAGACTTACCCATTGTCTCCCAGAAGAATGAAGTTTCCCCATTGTTCTTCATCTATTTCATCTCCGACGGGGCTTGAGTGCAAAGCGTAAGCATCATGCACCGACCCGGGTCATCTTGGATCTATGTAGGTTATATGCATGTCGTAGTCGCATATTACCTTAAGGAAAAAGAATTTCTCTGTTATATTCCAACTTAAAAAATGTACACGTGTACAGAAAGTCTGTCTTGTTTTTCTGATGAAAATAAAATATTTTTATGTAAAGGAAAGCTGTTATTTATTTTTTCAGGTAAACTTACTAGAAAAGGTTGGAGATAAGAAAAAGAGAAGCTACTTACAGTTGAGTTTATGGAGTGATATCCTTTCTGACACACATAAGCAGACTCGTTCTGCTCGGGGGTCTTGATAGGGATATGTGTCCCGAGACACAGCCGAAGACAAAAGGGGTCTGCTGGTTTTTTTTTTCCTCCTCTCCTGGCCTACATACCTCATGCCTATAGAACTTGACTGCCTTCTGCATTTTTTTCGGGAAATGTGGAAGGCCACCTTATGTATTTGGTTCGGTGCTCATAAAAGTAGTCAGTGACATCTTGGACAGCATGGCAGAGCAGGGTGCGGGACACCTTTGTCAACGGACGGTTACAAGTGGTGAAGTGAATGTACACGGAATCCAGAGAAGTTCATTTGATCCTTTTATTGCATAGCTGACATGAGTGTTTCATAAAGGTGGTAACGATGATAACACTCGCCAATATCTAAGCTCTGCCTCCGATCCTATAGCTCAACCTGTCATAGGTTCTAGGTATAGGTGTAAGGTGTAAGTTGGGAGAGATGAGCTTAGAATAGATTGATTGGGAGCTGCTCAAGCTACCTTTTATACTAAGGGCTTGAGCAGCTCACAGTGTTGTGAAATGTTCTGTACATGTGGCTCAATAGAATAGTGACACATGTCATAAAGAGAGAGTGCCACCTGTGGGTAGATTATGTTAATGAGAATTGAGAGGAGATTGTGAAATATCCTCTCATTCCAAATATGGCACCACAGGTGGATCGCACTTCCTCCAGTTGGACTGTGTGGGTGTAGATATGATTGGAATGTTATTACATCCGTGTACCTTATGTCACAGAGTGTCATGGAGGAAGTGTGTTTGTGATGACTAATGGGTCCTGGTTCCTGTTGGGGAATACAGGAGATTATTGAGTGTAGATCATGGGCAGAGCTTAGGCTTTATATGGCGAAGAATTTAGTAAATATGAAAAATAATAATACCCAGAATGGTCCATTGACACCTTCTGAGTATCCCCTGTCGAAGAGTAGAAAGACCTTGTTGCCAGGTACCTATAACCAAACATAGCTGAAAAAAAAATTCATTTTATTTAAAAGGCAGGAAATAAAAAAAAAAAATTACTCATATCAAGGGAAAAAATGCAAGGATTTTACAAAAAAGGTTTTCGATGAAGAATAATAAAATGATTTATATCCTGTTATGTTATAAAAGAAAGCTCGAATTAAAAAAAAAATTGACAGATCAAGATGGAAAGGAAAAGTTAAAACAGCCACATTTTTTTGTTACTTACCCTGTCTATGTGAGGGAGACCCCCACCTTTTTTGGTGCCTTTGAAACCCCATACTCCTTGACCAAGCTTTTGGTGACTCTTTTAGTTAATCTATACCTTGCTTGAAACTCTTCTGTCCGATATTCAGTGATAGGACTGGTCCGAGCCTTACATTTCCTTGTTATACGGCCTAATCTGTCTCGAGTGGGAGCCATGGTTGCTTCAAGAATACCCCCCTCTTAGGCCTGCAACTGGTTCCCAGTGACCCTAAAAAGTGACACAGTTAGATGCGGCACCTCCAGAGTAACCGGATCTAAACAGTGTCAACTATGCAGAACAGCATCAATAGAAAAATGACGTAGTCATTGTGTAACGGTTACAAGGGTCGCTGTTAAACAGCGACAAAAAAGGGGGTAAAAAAACTGTGACATTTTCATTGTGTAACGGTTCCTGCGCAAAAGTCTGAAACAGCGAGGATTTCTCTCATTGTGTAACGACCCCCTGAGGTGTTCAAATTCCCAATTTTTTAGCAACTAGGCAACTTTGAACAGCTCTTGAGACCTACAGACTATCAACAAAAGAAAAAAAGCGCCCCTAGGAAATGATATCAATTTTACTCCCCACTCATCACAGATGAAAATTACCTGATTTTTATATCCAATAATGTAACTCTTAGGAAAAGAAGCTGAAAAAGAACGTTTTTGTTCCATAAAAATTCCAAAGTTTTAAAAGGCTTATAAATGAACTTAATTTGAAAAAGCTATCAAATGTGGTTAAAATGATATATGTACATATATGATATGTGTAGTTTCAATGCATGTTTGTAAAATAGTGGAGGAAAATGTGTTGATCTTGATGAGGGCACACTGCTACCTTAAAAGATTAATGAAACAAAAGAGAGTGGAGAGTGAGTGAGGGAATTGCGTTGTTGTCTCTTTATCCCCCCCCCCTTTTTTAACACGCTCATATAGAATCTATTGGCCTTACCCAGAGCCCCCCCCCCAAAAAAAAACACAAAAAAAAACAAATAAAACTTTGTAAACTTTGACTACATAACATATATACCATACCTTTCAGTAGCAGACACAGGAGCAGGGGTGTGTTTACTGTGGGAAGAGACATATTGATATGACAGCAATACAGCAGGGACAGCTTGCCACTTGAGACAAATCAATTATTAAACAATAACCGCACCATACATAACCCATGCTGAGATCTTTCACTGCACAATCAGTGGCGGATCCAAGGGGTGTGGTGGCCAAGGGCCTGTCCCCCCCCCTCCCCCACAAAAGAAAAAGAAAAAAAAAACAGAGGGGAATGGAGAAAGAGGGGGTGAAAAAAGGGAAAAGAAAAGTGTAGAGGGGTCCCAAAACAGGGGGCTTGTGGTGCTCGGGGACACATATATAGTACACCATCAGTTTTCACCAAGTCTTGGCCCTGCCCTTCTAGACAATCTTGGATCCGCCACTGGCACAGCACTCACAAACAACTGATGAAGACATATCAACAAAATTTGATGTCTCCAATGGGGCAATTAATTGTGTTTCAAGTCTGAGGCAAGGCTTGACTGAGATATCCGGAACTAGAATATTCCTGTTGCTTTTGTGAGGATTCCTTCTGAAACAATGCAGGTGAACATTGTTTTGATCAATAGTCATGGATCATCGTCAAATGGCTGGTCAGAGGGGCCCAAAAAAATTTTTGCAGTATGGTAAAATCCTTTTGTGTATTATGTTGGGCCACAATGCCTATATATGAGGGAAGGTTAAATATATTTCATAGGATGCCCACAGTACAATGCATGGTCGTAGACGTGTCCATGCACTATATATTCAATGCTATAGCTCAGAGTTGCAGTCAGGCAGAATATCCTCACTAACATGCAATGTTCCTTTCATATCAAGGAACAACTAACATATAATGGTTTTACCTAAATACAAAGCAGCTTGCTGTATGACTTCATGTATGGTCGTAGACGTGTCCCTGGTCGTAGACGTGTCCTTGCATTTGTATTCAGTGTCATAGCTCAGTGTTGCATTAAGACAGAATAATCTCATTAACATTCAATATTCCTTTCATATCAAGGTATAATTCACACATAACAAGGAGAGTCAAGTATCAAGCACCTTGCAATATAACTGTAGACACATCTATGGTCCTAGACGTGTCCTCAGTCGTAAATGTGTCCTCGTCAATACTTTTCTTATGATACCTCTGGTTCTATCTGGAATCTATTAACCAAACTTACAGGGCTTTTTGCTGTCATATGAAGGTATAAGGCCCATATAATAAGGATAGTTAAATATAAGATACCTAGCAGCTATGAGTACATGCATGGTCGTAGACGTGTCCTTGCATAAACTACCCCAAAATCATATAATAGCCTCTCGTTTTTACACAAAAAATTACCCTTTTTGGCCCTTTGCACCCCTGTAGCTCAATTATTATGCATAGGAACTAGGCAAAACCATGGTTCCCCTTCAAGCTCCGAGCGTTAAGAACCAGAATGCATAAATAACACAACTAGATCTCTTATTTTGAACAATTTATTAAGTGGGAGGCAAAGACAACCCATTTGACGATGATCTGTGACTATCAGTCTTATACTATGAGTTATAATTATACATAAAGCAAAATGAAGTTAAGACTGTCAAATGCAAGGCCATCCAAATTATACCACTTCAAAAGAGTGTTTGGCTACACTGTAAAAAAAAAGGTGTCAAGGGTCTAAGCACAAAGCTCAACACTTTCCTGCCCCATTTGTTTTTAGCACACTTTATAAATCTAAACATGTTTAGCCTCATAATGTGATTAGCTCTTGTGCTCAGATTTCCTTGTGTTTAGGTCTGACTTTCGGTTTTGTAAAATGTTTATTAAGTTTGGGCTTAGGTTTGCCAATGTGTTTTGATATGGCATGCTTAGATGATGGTTCAAGGTCACAGTGTTTAGCATTATGATATTATGTTTAGATAGGGTAGCCATAGATTTTGAAATCTGTTAGATCATCTCAATTATTGTACTATATCTATAGTAGGTAGAGAATATAACATACTCTCAAGGAATATCATCAGATCCATTATTCACAATTCACATGTGGTATCTATGGAGATCACTGCTCATTTATCAGAACGATACAGGGTCTCAATGGCAAATCCAACATATTGAATTGCTGTGTTGATATTCTTTCATAAACACCTAAATGTGTACATGGTAAAGTAATAAACACCTCCTGGGGAAAGTTTCAAACTGTTTCTGAACATGTTTAGCATAGATGATTAGGAATTTGGAATAAATATATTTAAATCCTAAACAAATGGCAAAGAATGCAACTACCAATCCAATATGTTTATACTTTAAACATGTTTAGACCTCAACATTTCAAAACCTTTGCACTTTTATACTGTGTAATTTGGGGAGGGGGGGGGGGTCTGCCTGCTTTCCCTGAAAACATACATGGTTCTTCCCTAAAGAGAAAGAGAGTATAAGGTTGACTTTCCATCCCCATCCCATGTAGGAACTGAACACAATGTCATACAATTCTTAGATAGTTGAAATAACCACTGATAACACTCCCCCCTCCTCCAAAGGGCAAAGCCTGTGGCTCCTATCCATGATATTCACTTGAGGCAACAGGAATGTATCTGGCATACACCCCAATTCCATAGGATGATTATGTCGTTTAAGTTCATGATGGCCCTTTTTCTCTCTCTCTCGAATGGCACAGGGAGGATATCTGGTACAATCCTCCCCGGGCCATCATCAAACTTATCCCCTCTTTTCTCTCATAGGAATAAAACAGCTTTCAAGTCTGTTTGAAGATTGTAGCCTTCTCTTGAGGATCTGTCCAATAAGCCAGTACTGAACACCTACTACACAACACAGAACTATGCGACCATGGCCAAAAAGTTCTTCTATAGTTGGCATTGGCCCACTCGATACTACATTTTACAGCATTGTGAAATTATTTCTTTTCGAATTCTTTGCTTCCATGTTCCAAAAGATCTAGAATTTGGCTAATATGCCAGAACGAAATGCCAATTTACCTCTTTATATCCAAGCAAATACTTAAACATTTAATACCTAATGTCCTGATCGAAATGAAACTCTTGTGGTGCTACAGTGCACGTTTGCCTTCTGCCAACCTGGGTTCTGATTGCAATAGCTGGGGGAGCAAGCTGTTGGGCTAAAGCCTAGTCTAGTAAATTTTCTGAGGTTGTGGGTGCGAATCCTACCACATGTACAGGGGAACTTAGGGATTAACAAGCTTATTTAATTCATTGCTAAGACATGTATTAATGGATGCCCTGTGATAATGATCCCCTATATGAGAAGTGTTGCGACTATACTCTGTGGAAGTTTGCAAAGAGTTTGTCTCCATGCACCATAACAAGGACAATGAATACATATAGCTCCTCTATACATCATTTATCAATTGTGGATAGACTATTGTGTTATCTGCCAAGTATTGAATCTTTAAAACATGAATGCTGACGTGAGATAGTGAACAATGATGTCTCTACTTGAGTCTCTGTCTGCCAAATTTAATAATTAAGAACTCACCCATTATTGACCCTTTAACAGGCCTTTAGAATGACAGACATTGGCCTACCAGTAGATAACCTGAAAGCAGAAGTTAAGTATTAATGGGATGTGATCTTGATGTGAATTGTACCAACTTATTAATTAGCAATGAAAGCTATTGGTCAAATGAGTTTAAGTTTTAGGTAGGCCTTTTTACATATTCCAAACAACCAAAGGTTTGATTTTCCTTGCTCACTGTCCATGCACAGCTATTAGAGCATTATGCATTTCACCCCCATGCTCCTTATTATTTTCTTAATCTACAACGTATTGGGTACTGGAGTGGTGGAGGCGGGGATCGAGATATTCTTCGTAAAATACATCTCCTGCACAACAATGTCCCTGACACCTACTTAATTAAGTGGTGCAAATGAAACTGATTGGTGCGAGTACAAATTCACAAACAGCCATGATTATTTAAGGTGGAGAATACACATGAAACCAGACACAGTCAATTTCAATCTAAAGTGGCATTTATTACCGTTGTTACAACATTGAATCTAAAATCATTTGTATTGCATGTAGTAATCAATGTTTCCACTTTGTTGAAAAGTCTTCATCATGACCATAATGAATTATTATTGGTGAAATTGAGTTGTCTAATCCACTTGCGAGAAGCCGTTTTCTTTTAATCGACTGAACGGAGTGTTTTTACCAATTTTCTGGTAGATCCACAACTACAGGCTTCCAATCTTAATCCTTGCTGACGCTGCAGGGAGTTACTTGCTGGTGTCACATTCAAGCATGGATGAGAAATTCATAGGTCTTTCACAGTAAACATGGCACTTTCTGAAACACTTTAATGGGCAAAAGACTTTACACTTTTGCCAAAAGTGTTTAAAAGTTAAAAAGTATTCAGATTGAAATGTGTACGTCTAGCTCAATAAAGTGTTCAGTTTCTTCTGAGAATAAAGTGTTTCGATTCAGAAAGTGTTTAAAATGAGGTTTATACATATATATGGCCTTGATGTATTTTTCAAATCATTATCACTTCATCTTCCTATAATAAACCCATGGTCCAGGTTTTAGGATTAGCAATTCCTTCCGTCCCCATATAGTAGTCTCAGTAGGCACAGAATATCGAACATGCGTTGACAGATGGTAGATTAGTGTTGATCATCCAGTTGTTAACATTGATTCAATGTTCTTTACCGTCTGACCTATATAGGGCTGAAGTCAAGACAAGTTCGCATTTTGATGCATAGAGTTCTTAGGACCAGGTTGTATGTATCAATCCAAAATGCTACAAAATGGTACATGTTTACCATGGGTTACATTGCAATTAAGGTACTGAGAATGACATTTCTATAAATTGCTATTACACAACTTCTGTGATTTTGGGTGCTTTTTCTGGATATTCCCGTTCTGATACCTGTCGATATTGCACGCCATGATGCATGCATCAGGACTTTGTATGGAGTGCTATTATTCATGGATATGAGGCACACCTTACAAATTTGAGACATGTCATATGTCACATGTTAAAACCTACAAGAATTCATTGCCAAGGGTTGGGGTCGAACCCATACCCTACTGATCTGAAGACCAGCTCCCTATGCATTGTGTCACAGGTACTGTCGAGAAATTGATGGTTAGAACCTGGTCTGTATAAGTCATTGATATTATACAAAGCCTGGAGAGGTCACTCACATATAACTAGTATACATTCAATGTGTGAAAATATCCTGCAGTCTGGGTTGTGACCCCCCCCCCCCCCCGCCTCTGTGTCCGCTATGGTAGGCACTGACAGCTTGCAGTACTGTGCGCGACTGGCCTGGTTATGGGTCAAGGTGAGAATGGATTGGATTATTACCATAGCTCTAGTAGCAGCCCTGTGGCCACATAGTTAGGATGTTGTGCTCAGGCCTGGAGCTATCACAAGTTGTAAGGACGAGTCCTGCTGACAGCATATGATTTTCTCTCTTCAATGAATGCCTGATGCATTTTGATGCATTCTGATGCATCCTGATGTAATAAAATAATTATTCAATGCCTAACAGGTCCTCCTTTTGTCTCTATAGAAGATATAGCTTAAGTACTGAGTGCCACTTATAGTATACATTCTCTTTTCAATGATTGCATTCTGATGCATTCTGATGCATTAATCGTGTAATAAAATAAGTAGTCAATGCCTAACATGTGATTCGTCACATGCTCACTTAATATTATGTATTCATTCTAAGGTGAAGTGGCAATGTTATGCTCTAGCAAGTGGTTGCAAAGCACGGGGTATATATATTATGTAACCTGGTTAAATCCCATAGTTTATCTAACTTACACCATGGCCCAAGTTTGTCACACCTTGTGTATATGGTAGGCATTTCGGCATTTCTATACACCAGGTTACGTGATATATTCACAGTGAGATTGTTTCATTCTAAGGGAGTGATCAATAATTTTTAACAATAGGGGGGGCTGGTGGGTTTGATGGGGGGTCATAATTTTTTCAAACCCTTGACCAGGGGGGTCAGAATAATTTCACCTGTTTTCAGCGAAAAAGCTCATGCTTTAGGCTAAAAGGGCACATTCACACATGATTTTCACCTCACGAGGGAGAGTGTGTGTTAGCAGAGAATAATTACACGAGGGTGCAGCCCGAGTGTAATTATCCTTTGCTTACACACACAAGTCATGAATTATCATCCATTGACTACTTATTTTATTACATTTAACAATAGATAATCAATAGAATATCAATAAATTCAAGTTGAAAACGAAAATTGTTCCCCCTCCCCTGGACTCGAAGTCTGCCATAGTGTGTGTACACGATCGGTACACTACGGGACGTGCCCAAACCAAACCAACGGCTGCCGGGCACCGAGGTGTGTGTCGACCGGTCTTTTGGTTAGAATGCCACCAGAAGCTATCCGCGTGTATCAATGGTCTATTTTGGATGCGAAAAAAAAATGCAGACAGCTTCTGGTGGCATTCTAACCAATAGACCGGTCGACACACACCTCGGCACCCGGCAGCTGTTGGTTTGGTTTGGACGCGAAAAAAATATACGCCAGGACCGGGACTCATCCCACCTACCTCTAGCAGCTGAGCGCAATGCGCTAACCACTAGACCACCGGGCCGCACACCTCGGCGCCCGGCTTGGCTTGATTTGAATGCGTTCCGCGTCTCGCGGTTATGGCAGCAGACAGCCCGGACCGAGACTCGTCCCGCCTCCCTCTACAATCTAACCAAGCAAACACACACCGTTTCTCGTCAGTCCCTGTGGCACACTGCATAGGGAGTTGGATATGGGATCTGAGACTGCAGGTTCGACCCCTACCCTGGCAATGAAAAATTTTGTAGGTTTTAACATGTAACATATGGCATGTAAGGACATGTAAGGAGGCATGTTATCCATAGATAACAGCACCAGGTGCCTGTTATCCTTGGATAACTGCACACCTTACAAAAGTCATGATGCATGCATCATGGTGTGCAATATTGACAGGTATGTGCATGGGAATATCCAGAAAAAGCACCCAAAATCACAGAAGTTGTGTAATAATAAGAAATAACCTCTGTCAGATATGGATGAGAATCTTATAACTTCTAATCCACCTATTACAAGATAAACTATGTTGGATTCTAATACTCCATTGGCCATTCCCTGACACGATAGCCAGATCATCTAAAAGGCTGTAGGTCTTCACGCATGTACATGTTCTCAACACTTCAGTGTCAGGAGACATCACTCTGGCCTATCCCTCCTGCTGAATTTATAAGGGTTTGTGGCCTTACGGACCTGGGGGGTTCGGGTCTTACGATTCGGAAAGAAAGAGTAAGACAGTATTCCAAGTGTATGCCAACGGTTAGGTTTATTACTTAATGCACACTCACGGCTGCCGAATGATATCAAAGAGGCAGCTAATATTAAAAGACAGTGGTTTACATAGTGTGGAGGCCAGAAGGGCCTCTGACGTAGCGGCTGAGCCCTGGGCTTTATATACGGACCCAGGTGTTCGTCGTCAGATGTCCCCACAGACCCGGATCGGTGCTGCCACCTATCCGGAACCTGAGGAACGTCCGACGACTCGACTCACCCGCCACGTCAGACGGTACCCAACTCCTATGGTAGTAAAGTGTACCTCTACACCACTCCCCCAGACATTTAGGAGGGTGTTATACGTATAATATTACTAGGATAACATTTCTACATGTCTAAACCTTTAGTAATAGAGGTACAACCACAGGTATAACATTAGCACTAAATAAATTGTGAACCAGATGTCATATATATATATTCGATAGTGAATTTTAGTTACATATAACGATTAGGATGTTGAAATATTATACGAATTACTTGAAGAAGAGACAGTTATGTGAAACGGAACTGTCTATTTAATTATTATACCACATAATATTGTATTATATTTCAGGTATAATTAATAAGACAAGTAATATGAATCGTATACATGTGATGATGACAGCTATATGTAACGGAACTGTCGATAATAAAACATATCACAAAATAACATCCGTACGTGTGTTTGTAGTCATTGACACCACATTTGAATATGTAGTCTTAAAGAAGACTGTTATAGTAACATCACTATCTAATGACATGTCGTATATTAATATTATACGAATCCGTTAAGGATTCCGTGAGTAGTACGAATATGATTATTTATAACATACACTTGAAAAAAACATCACGGTGTGATAATGAATATAATAATATATTATCACCGTGTACCTAATAACTTTTATAGCACCAGATCATTATACTTATTATATAATTTGTCTCGCAGGACAATAATATGTGTTATCTGGTGAAGTTTAACGGATCTTATAATATAAATACTAATAGTGATTAGAGATCCGTATCAGGAAATGTCTATGTACCCGTATTATAATATGTATCTAGTGGATATGTACATACATATAATATTATAGAAAAATAGAAATATGACATTATATACAATATACAGGAATTATAAATGCTGCTGGAGTCTTCTGCTGTATCCTCCGGGTACTAGTAGGTAGGTGTGGTCAGCTAACCACGGGATGGACGTGCTAAAGTTTATAGTTTCCTTATATTGAGTGAACACGGTAGTTGATTTGGGGCAGCTACCCACAATCCTCTAGTAGTGCTAAAGTTTATAGTATATCCGAATGGTGTAGATTTGTAGAATATTAGTCCGGATGTGTCAACTGTGTAGAGAACGTAATCCTTTTTAAGTTTTAGTTGACATAAGTAAAATAATAGTCCGATATAGGTTGATCCGGAAGTAATAGTAGTAGAGATATAAGTCCATTCGGGAGTACAGATGAGTTGTAGAGGTAAATCGTAAAGTCCATCCTAGTAATTGGTTAGCACGGGTAACAGCAGGAGTCTGGAACTGGCATCCGGATACGTCTCACAGCAGCAAGTCTACTATCGGATTGTTCATGGATGAAATTATAAATCCGAATAGGCTATTCAGGGTGTAATAAATGTTATACAACCTGAATAATAGACTGGTCAAAGGAACCCGGAACACATAGCATAGGTGTTCATGCACTAGTAAAAGCATTCGCAGACCTTTAGGGTTCCGCAAAGACTATATCTGGTCATTTGGTGTTGGAAAAAAAATTATGGAAGAAATAACCCTAGCATGCTTTAAACGGATTTCTTAGCATGCTTCTTCTTCAGAAGAGCTAAAGCCGACTCGGGAGTGCCGTCCCACTCGTCCAAGTCGACTCCGAACACCCTCATGAACTTAGTGTTCAGGTTGGTGTTCCGAGTGATCTCCTCCTTTACACGCTTTTCCAACACGTGTACATCCATAGCTGCTTTTTCTTGAGCAGCTGAGGCAGCCTCCTCCTGGGCCTTTACATCGTCCCGGATGAGAGTCTCGAGACGTTGCTTTTCAGCGTCGCCCACCTGTTTCATACACAACAGGGTTTCGTTTAGGAGACCCTGATGAAACTCGATCGCTTTCTCACGAACGGTCTTCTCCCAATGGGTGTAGATGGCCTTCTGGACATCTGCCTCCCCTTGGCGAGACTTCTCAAACCAAACTTCCGCATTACCAGTTTTAATGGTAATGGCGTCCTTCGGTTTCTCAGGTGCCGCGACAGCCTTGGGAGGAGTCGAGGCGGCCTGTGGACCACTTCCGGGTTTAGGACTCCCGGACACACCTGTCGTTGGTACACAGAAGGCAGGTGGTACATTCTGTTTCAGTCCCATTTGCAGGTACATGTTTAACTGCTCCTGGGTAAAGGTAACTGGTGGGGCGGCTGGAGCGGATGCAGATCCGGCGGCAGCAGATGCGGTGGTCTTCTTTGGCATAAGGCGACCATCCTTTCCTACCACCAAGGTCTGGCTCTCAGGTCCAGGTCCCTGGTTTAAGGACGGAAAGTTTCGAGAACTCACTTTCCCAGGTTTAGATACGGCTCCAGCGTATCCGGCAGGTTCAGGCTTCTTGAACACCGGAGTGCCCTGAGCCTGTTCTGCGGGGTGCCTTGTCAGAGGGGACCTGGAACGGTCCTCTGCTCTGACCTTCGGTTTTGTTGTGCTCTGACCATTACCATTGCCGCCACGGTTCTGGTCTCTCCTGCTCCTTTCACGAGCTCTCTTTGCATCCTTTCCGGATTCCTCGCATTTCTGCCAGAGAGACTCGTGCATGTCCAGTTTACCCTTTCCAGGAGTCAGGACTATCTTTGCTCGGAGTTTCGAATCCTTGGTCTTCGGAACTTCGCAGAGGACTTGGTCCCCTGGTCGGATCTTAGACCAAGCATCCTCGCTCAGGCTATCGAACTCCTTCATGAGTTCCTGATGAAGCTCCATGATGCGCTTCCGGGCCCCGTCCAAACCTTCTGCGTGGCATTTCTTCTGGTGTCTAGCCAGATCACTACGTCGGTTGTATTGCACCTTCGTAGTACACTTCTTGCCCTTCTTACCATAACTCGGATCACAAATGTAAACCGGGTGATGGTGGAAGTGGGCCTCTACCAGATGCCTTTGGAACCGGGCTGGAGTACTCCAGGTCCGGATCGAGACATCGCTCGCATCCTGGCAGATAGAGAAGGGACAGGACTTTTGATCGTCACCGTACCACTTCTCTAAAGCCCAACGCAGCTTCCTCCTCTGGGTATAAGTGTAATACCCTTCGGTGTGGTTTAGCATAAGCCACATCTTTCGATAGGCTTTGCTCGGATTGGGGTCCTCGTCCGAAAGGCGCATCCAATCTTCATCATCCGACTCATCGTTCTTATTGATTGAGTCTGGACAGGCATAGAGGGTAGAGCCGTCCTTCTTAACTCCGTACGCACAGTCGGAGAAACACGTCGGGATCCGGGTTTTGAATCCGGATTTGGCGTTAGCCCAACGTTCGGCCTCGGTTTGAGTTGATGGAGTGGCCTTCTCATCATACTCAACCGAGGATTCGTGCACCGACTCCTCGTCAGACGACTCAACCTCCATGGCAGTACTACCAGTGGTTGAGGTGCTGGGTTTCGGCTCGGCTCTCGCAGAATCCGGGAGATTCTTGAGCTTCCGAGCAGCGGATCGTCGGTTCTTACTGACCTTCCAGTCTTCCTCCGGTTCCTGGGTTCCGGATGTGCTGGAGGTCGTGGCTTCTACTGGAGTAGTAGTGCTGCCGGTAGCTGATGTAGCACTGGCGGAGCTTCTGGTGGCAAGCTTCAGGTCGGGGATAGGAGGTGCGGGTGCTTCCGCGGCCCTCTTAGCCTCTTCCTGTGCCTCCTGTTCGGCAGTCATGCGGCGGACAATAACCGTCCGAAGGGCTGCAGCTCGGTCCAATCCGATTAGTGAATTGTTCTGGACATCCACCAATTCCTGTTCGGTTATGTAGTAACCGTCGTCCCACTGCTCGAAGTTAGCAGCGGCCTCCCGGAATTCCTTAGTGGTCCGGCACGGCGTCCGGATAGCACTAGGGCGTGGGTAGGTCTGGCCATCGGTATCCCAGACACAGCCTACCCAGTTAATGTTCGTAGCCTTGACGTTCCACAGGGACTTGTCAGGCTTCGGATACGCTCCGAGCTCGAAGGCTCGGTTAGCTGCGTACACGGTTTCACGGAAACCAGCGTCCACCATAAGTCCCCGTTGGAACCACGGCCAGTCTCGAAGCCACTCGGGAGGCATCCTGGTCAGCTGTTCGGGAGCCATGACGCCCTCGATAGCTATCCTGACTTTCGGGTCCATCCTGACTGGTGTCCCGTCCGCGTAGGTCACTTGTGCCTGCAGTTCCGGGTGGACATACAGGTAGCGACCATCATAGCTAGCTGGAAAAGGCTCCGCCACTGCTGGCTTCCACTCATCCTTCTGTCCGTCAACTTGGGTAGTTTCGGACTCTGTCGCTGCGGGTTCAGCACTCGCAGTCGCTCCGGATCCCTCTGCTGGGAGTGGAGACAGCAGTTTCTCTGGCTCATTGAGTGAGAATGAAGCCAGCTTCTCCTCGAACGAGCGATCCGTGGGTTCCTCCACGTCCATCATCTCGCTCTCTTCCTGTGTAACAGGCGACAAAGCTTCCGGAAAAGCTTCTGCGGACGGAGTCAGCTTATCCGGCTCACCGGATAGCTTGGCTGCAGCTACGGATTCCTCAGCCATGACTGGGGAATCGACCACGGGAGTAAACTACTCCTTTTTCCGGCTTTTACGGCGCCGGGGCCGACACTAGCGGAGTCTGCCTGCTGAGAGACAGACTCTGAGGGCGCACAAGGGGTTTGCTAGATGGTAGAATTCAAGAGAGAAGGGGTGACCCGACTGTCTCAAACACTACCAAAAAACAATATGGCGACGGGCCAGCTTTCGTGACGTCATTTCCCCGCGGTCCGCGAGGTCACGAGAGGTCAGCCGAGACTGGACACGGTGACGTCATGCGGAAACGCACGTGCTACAGGCGGTACATCAACAAACTGATTGTTTTTAGGTAATTATCGCTCACCCCGATGACTCGACTGGGGATTTAAGTGGAGATTATGGAAAGCTTAAGCAAATCCACCGGATTATCCGTCCACTACCCATTGGTACATCATGCGGGGGCGACAAATAAGCCTTTAGGGTCAGTTGTCATCCGTTCCTCTAAATGTAAACATTACACTCGTTGTGTATACAGGTTAGGTCACTGCAGTCCTCTGGGCAATTCGGGGGCTGCGGCGAACGTATCTCCCCTTCTCGGATAGTTCTTTATCGGACCTGACAGTCTGAAGAGCTTTCTCTAGGTGCTTCTTAGCCTTAGAAACACCTTTCCTCTTCTTTCTGTCTTCACCTGCCGAGACTTTTTTAACTCCCCCACGCTTAATCGGTGTTGGCGTGGGTGTCACTGATTCGGAACACTTTTTGGGTCTACCTTGACCACGCTTCACTGTAGTGTTCTTTACCTGGTCTATTATGCGATTCTGATTCAGGATCCTTTCGGAACCTTCACCATACATTTCTGTGGAGGTCTCCCTCCCAGACCATCTCCTTAATCTAGCCACATTTGACTTATAGAGTCGACCAAGGTCAGATTTAATAATTACGGTACAATCACTGATAATTTGTGTTATAGTAAAGGGACCGTCCCAATTAGACGCTAATTTTATGTGTCTAAGTGGTTCATGTAATCTGAGGACTCTGTCTCCGGATTGGAATTTCCGATGCTTTAGATCGGTATCGTATCCTACTTTCTGCCATTTGGCACTTTTCTCCAAATCAATTCGGACAGACTCATATGCTTTTCTAAATCTGTCTCTTAAACATTCCACAAAAACTACATGGCAAGGTAGTTCAGGGTCCATTCCTACGACTCCAAAAACTAGGTCAGCAGGCATTATCAAATCCTCTCCGAATACTAAAAGGTTCGGAGAACAATTTGTACTTGAATGTACCGTACTATTATAAGCATGTGTCACAAAATGACATTGCTCATCCCAGTCATCCATATGTTCATTAACGAGTGACTTTAGGACTTGGATGAGGGTTCTATTGAACCTTTCCACCAATCCGTCGCTTTGTGGTCTATACGGATTGGTTCTAGTCTTGCAAATAGCCAAGTATTCGCACATACCCTGCCAGAGATTTGATTCGAACTCTCTGCCTTGGTCACTGTGTAACATTAATGGTACACCGAAGCTTAGTACCCAACCTTTTACAAAAGCTTCGGCACAAGTAATTGCTTTGTGGTCCGGTAGTGGAAATACTTTAGTGTATTTCGTATAATAATCACACACTACCATCATACAGGTATTATCATTAGCGGTTGTATTAAATCCACTAATAATATCTACCCCGATTCTTGCGAATCTAACTCCGAAAAGTTCTTGGGATAGGGGAAGTTTGCCCATCCCGGGTCCGGGTTTGTTTTTACAACAATCCGGACAGGTGGTTACCCATCTTTGCAAGTCCCGTGTCATGCCAGGCCAATAGTATTTCTTGGAAAGTCGTGCTAGCGAGCGTTTCCTTCCGAAATGACCACTGGTCCGATGTCCATGACAGAAGTACATAATGTCATGTCTCATGGCATGTGGTATCACCACTTGCATGATTCTATCACCATTATTACATGGCTTCCAACGGTATAACACGCCTTTCCGGACTTCAAGCTCGGTCCATTGAGCAAGAAACCTTCTCATTTCTCGATTTTCCAGAGAGACCTCTGGTCTAACTGGACGTATACCCTTTGGTACTAATTGCAGTAGCTGTGCAGTTATCGAGTCAGCTTCCTGGAAATGTCGTATGTGATCCATAGACCAATCCAGTATACTGGCAACTAGGGGTACGAATGGTCTTCGAATCCCTGCTAACACTGCCTTATGAGCTCCACAATCAGTACAATCCGGATTATCACATTTCCGGATTGGTATTCGAGACAAAGCATCAGCATTTAAATGCTTAACTCCGGGTCTATGCTGAATCTGTTGATGTTCAAGCCCATATTCGGATAAATGGGCTAGCCATCGGCCTAACATGCCTTCAGCATCTCGGAAGTTCAGTAGCCACCTTAAAGAGGAATGATCCGTACGCAAAGTAAAGTTCGTTCCCCATAGAAAATGTTTAAACTTCTTGGTATATACGACTACTGCCAACAACTCTCTTTTGGTTGTGCAGTAATTGCGCTGAGTCTTGCTCAGTGTGTTGCTGGCAAAGGCAATTGGTACTTCTCTCCCATTTTGGACTTGCGAGAGAGCTGCACCAATGCTATCATTACTAGCATCAGTATCCAGTATGAAATGATCCGTCTCATTCGGATATTGCAATACGGGAGTACTCGTGAACAGGTCTTTTAGCTTTCGAAAAGCGTTTTCCTGTTCATGTGTCCAAGGAAATTTTTCCTTGGTACTTCCTGGAGTCCAGTTAGCTATTGCTTGTAATGGGTAACTGACTCTAGAATAATTCGGAATAAATTCCCTGTAATAGGAACAGAATCCTAAAAAGGACCTCACTTCCTTGGGTGTTTTAGGTCTATTCCAATTCGTGACTGATTCGATTTTTTCCGGATCAGCCTTTATTCCTTCATCACTGATGATGCGGCCCAAATAATTTATGGACTTTCTAAACATGTGGCATTTCTTAGGTTTCAACTTGAGACCATTTGAAATAATACGTTCTAGTACCATTTTTAGGTTATTAGAACATTCTTCGAATGTTTTTCCGAAGACAATGACATCGTCTAGATATACAAGACATCTTTTCCACAATAAATCACTTAGAATTGTTTCCATCATTGCTTCAAATGTTGCAGGTGCATTGCACAATCCAAACGGCATTACATTATATTGGAATAATCCAATATGACTTGAAAATGCAGTTTTCTCCATATCTGAAGGGTTCATTCCCACTTGCCAATAGCCTGATTGCAAGTCTAGGGTACAAAACCAACTGTTTCCTCCTAAGGAGTCAATGGTTTCATCTATTCTCGGTAATGGATACGAATTCTTTTTCGTTATTCCATTCAACTTCCTGTAGTCTATGCAGAAACGGATAGTACCGTCCTTTTTTGTTACCATACACACAGGACTACTCCATGGACTATTGGAAGGGACTATTACATCCTGTTCCAACATCTTATTTATTTCATCCTCAGCTACTCTCTTTTTTGCTAAGGGTAACCGTCTATACGGTATCTTAAAGGGTTCGGCATCTCCAGTATCTATTTTATGTAATACCTTATTTGTCGTACCTAGTTTTTCACCAGGTTTGGCAAAGGCAGTATGATACTGACAGAGCATATCATAGAACTCTTTCCGGTGTTCCGGATCTTCTAATGAAGTTTCTTCATACAACTTAAGTAAGTCTTCCGAAATTTCATCATCTCCTGTTACCTTCTGTAAGCTTAGCTTACTATCCGTTACAGTTTCCGAAAGGGTCACGTTTCCAAAAACTTGTCCCTTTTTCAAGTAGATAGTAGTGTTTCCAGTATTGGAGACAGGTACTACCGACCAGGATGCATTCGCTACTATAGTGTCTACAGAATTTAATCCAATACCTGACAAAGTAACTACATCCGGTTCTATCACTGCAGGTTTGTTACGCATTGCAGGATCACTTCTTACAAGCACATCACAGGCTACTCCCGGAGGGATTCGCACAGTGTGTGCCACACTAGCCATACTGCTCACTTGTCTCAGTGCACATCTAACCTTCACGGGGTACGGGTATCTCACACTCAACACTCCTGTTTGGGGTTCCAATACAGCACCATACAGGGATGCGAAATCCAACCCGAGTATCCCCTCATCTGCTATATCCGCAACGGTGGCGCTCATGACATAGTCATGTATACCATCTAACTGTAGTCTCACACAAGTTCTACCATACGTTTGCAAGGTACTGCCGTCGGCCGTCTGAGCACTTCCTCCCGATTTGAGAGTATCATGTTCATCCGGTATAAGGTCGTAGAACCCCTTGGAGATACAAGAGTGGCTAGCTCCCGTATCCACAAGGAATTCGGCAGACCTTCCGTTAACAGTAAGGCAAACATACCACCGCCTTCCGTTTAGAACAGAGGGCATATCCGTGACAATCGGAACGTCATTTTTCACACCAGGAGTCAATCCACATCCTTTTAAGAATTCCAGACAAGGATGACCCGGGGGCAGGTGGGCACCACAGACCTTGGCTAACGAATAGCCGCCTGCCTCGTTACTGATATTGGGTTTCCCCTGTGCTCCCATAGCACCTGTTATATCAGCTTCCCTAACCTTCCGGGTGTCTACAACCACCTCGGTGTTAGGCGATCTTGTTACTTCATGTGAACTATCATCACGGATGGTGATATCATGGCAAGATTTGTCACTGGGATCCCCTTCTTTGCCCCTCGGGAGACCCCTCCTTAGTTTTCCTCTGTACTTACTCCAGAGACACTCTCCTGTCTACGAGGGACAGGTTTTTCAGCCATACATTCTGGAGCATAATGCCCCAGTTTCTGGCATCTGAAACATCTCCTCTGAGATTTGTCAACTCTCGGTCTCTTTAGAGCTTCTGTTAATCCGGCTAATAATGTTTCCATCATGTTAGTCGGAGCAACAGGGGCTGCTACAGTTGGGTTCGCCGTAGAGGCTACACTGCCAGGTTGAGTTGATCCGGAAGCTGTTTTACCAGCAACAGATCCTCCTCTCCCTCTCGAATGTACTTTCCTATACCGCTTTTGTCGGTAATACTTTCCAGCTACATGGACTGAACCAATATAATCTCCGTTTTCATCGGAGACATATTCATCTTTCTCATCAACTTCATTCGATTCAACCGGAGCTAATTGGGAAGTATCGTATACCGGAGCAGGTGTACCTCCATATTGGAATGGAGCTGCTCTTATTGGATTAGGTCCGAGACCTACCAAACGTTTCTTCATGTCATGTCCATCGATTGCTATGAACAGATCACTGAAGGAAGTGTCATCTTTCCAAGAGTCCCAGACCACTTGCTTGTGATCCGGATCACGCAATCCACTGTAGAATTGTATAAACAATTCTTGTAGATAACAATCATCATCATGAGCCCAATTTGGACGTGCTTTCGAAAGCAAGTCCTGTAGCTCCAAACCAAAGACTTTGTGTGATTCTTTAGGTTTTTGTGTCCTCTTCTTGAAGCTTACCCACGGATCTTCTCTAACGATTGATCCAAACAGGTATGCGGCACATTCGACCAGTTGATCATAAGTACCGTATATTCCGTAAGCTGCTCTCCATTGGTTGAGGGCTACTTTTCCGCCTTTATTTAACCAACAGATCAAATATGGCAGAGCTTCTTCTTTTGTCCAGCCACTACAATTGACTTCGTCAACAAAAGCTTGATACCTGTCCTTCCATGGATCATTAGAATCATATGGAGGGGGTATCCGTGCCTGCCTACGTGCCGGATTATTACATCCGCGTAGTCTATCTGCTTCTCGCATGCTCCAGTTCATGACTTCCATGCCGTCTGCTCCCTTTCGGTAGCAGTCAATGCCAAGGTTTTGTATACATTGGCTTCTATCAAAGATGGTTTGCATCCCTGCAGGCATAGAAGTTCTCCTGTTAGGTTTCCTGCCATCTCCTCCTGATCCTGATCCTCCGAATCCGGATCCTCCTGGGCCGCCTGGAGGGTTTCCTCCTGGTGGACCATTATTATTATAGCCTCCAGATGAACCACCAGGGTATCCACTATTGTGACCGGTGTTTCCAGAAGAAGCATATCTAGGGTAAGAATCATTTTGATTCCATCCCTGGTTATAGCTATTACCATTCTGATAATTGCCACTTCCCGATGGATTATAATTATTTCTATATCCATAGGAAGATGTTCTCGGTTGGTGCGTACCGCCGTTGATATTGTTTTGTGGCGGATTTGGTCTCGGAAAACGTCCATCAGTAGGACCATTACCAGAACCTGGGGGTGGATTCGGTAATCTTGGTACTGCTGGTGTACTGTGGCCGGGTTGGGGGAAATATGAAGGTGGTGTCAACATATGTCCCATTGGTCCGGGTGCTCTTGGTTGTGCCACGGGTGAATTATTATTATTCCCTGTAGCACCATCGTGAGTCGCTTTGATTTTGTGACTCAAATCTGGTATGGGTGGTGCTGGTCCTATCGTATCCAGCATTGGAACTACTGGTTTAGATGCGGTTCCATTTACTGCAGCGTTATCCGGTTTCTTATAGATTCCGGATACCACATTCTTGTCAGCCCCATCATCAACGAATGGGCTGTATCTAATTGGGGTTGCATCTTTAGATGTCTTTCCCAACATTGTAGATACCACAGCTGGGTCTATATTACCTATAGTTAACTGGGCTGCTTCTACATATTTATCTAGAGTTATTGCAGTGGCCTGCAATTCCTGAAGCTCATTCGTGAGTTTCTGTCTATCCTCCTCCAGTTGTTTGTTGTAAGCTATGATGCCTACCCGGATGGTCTCATTATCTTCAGCTTGTTTACTGCACTGAAGTTTCAATTTATCCAACTCCTCCTGATAATGGCGAATTTCGGATTCGAATTTTGTCTTATCAAGGTTTAGTTGGTCGTTCGTATCTATGTATGTTTGGATACGAATGTGCCTATTGTCATATTCTTTATTGAATGAATCTCTCATAGATTGAAGTTTTAGTTCTTCACTCTCGAGTTCTTTCATGTACTCGCTCCTTCTGGCTTCGAATTCCTTTCGCATGCCAGTTAGGTCCTCTTCCATTTGAAGTTTTTCATGCAGTACTTCATCCTTAGCTTTGACCAAGGTATTTAAATTCTCGTTCAAAGTTACATAAGTTTCATTCAACAACAGGACATCCGGTCGTTTTAATTCTTCACCTTCCGGTACCGCATAGGTTAAGTCGCCATCTATAGCGCTATAATCTAATATTGGTAATTCGGGCCTGGGTAACCTATAAGGTAGTTCTCCGAATGTTACCCTTTTTCGCATTGGTGCCGGATGTTCTGGGTTAGTACTACCACCGACTTCAAACATCGAATCACATAATTCGTCAACAATTGAATGCTGGCCTATTAAGTTACTATGTCTCTGTATGGACTGTTCGCGTCGTACAGAGTCTGGCAGATTCTCCTCACTATCATTATAGTGGGGTCCGGGATCTCTCCAGGATGCTGATTCTGCATCTTGTGGGTCCGAATGGGCTTGGAGCATTAGCGATCCATTTCCATTCTCTTGGGCAAGTGATTGCCCTGCTGGGTTAGCTTCCCTAAGGGTGTCTAACCCATGTACTAGCCGTTCGGACGTTATAACGTCCGGGCTATACACCAGAATATCCTGGTCACGGCACCAGTGTAAGGGTTTGTGGCCTTACGGACCTGGGGGGTTCGGGTCTTACGATTCGGAAAGAAAGAGTAAGACAGTATTCCAAGTGTATGCCAACGGTTAGGTTTATTACTTAATGCACACTCACGGCTGCCGAATGATATCAAAGAGGCAGCTAATATTAAAAGACAGTGGTTTACATAGTGTGGAGGCCAGAAGGGCCTCTGACGTAGCGGCTGAGCCCTGGGCTTTATATACGGACCCAGGTGTTCGTCGTCAGATGTCCCCACAGACCCGGATCGGTGCTGCCACCTATCCGGAACCTGAGGAACGTCCGACGACTCGACTCACCCGCCACGTCAGACGGTACCCAACTCCTATGGTAGTAAAGTGTACCTCTACACTGTGCTACCAAACACAGGTCTGATGAACTGCACCATCCACTTCAAGCTAAAAGCATGATAACAATAAGCTTAATATAAACTCATTCATAAGGTACTTTTATAATTGGGTAAGTTGTCTTGGTAATGGTGTCACTTGTGCCCAGCAGTGAAATGCTAGACGGTCCTAGGTGGTTCAGATTAAAGCATATAGTATATAGGCCTATACGTCAATAGCTTAACACCAGAGGAAATTATTGTAAAAATAAAAAATATCATGAACATAAAACAGAGATTATTATATTTTTCACCATATCATGATTAATGGGTGTTTGATATCTCGTATAAACTAAAACTGGTAATTTAGTGTTAGTGGACTAGCAACAATGCACTTTCCCACAAGTAGATGGCTCACAGACATGCACTTACACCACTGCCTAAGCACTCAATGCATTGTCTTCAGTAGCATGTTGCTCCTATGGTAAAAAGAGCTGTCAGTAGGCACCTATTTCAAAAGAAGTCACGCTCTGCTTCACCATTCAACTGGCACTCACCACATCAGTCTGAAAAGTCACCTGCCTTGTTTAAAACAGAGAGAGCTGCACTATCAGGTACCTACTCATGTCACACACTCTATAGTATATTATACTGACTGACTTCTCCTAACTAGGTACCTACTTAAATCCCCCTTTTTTAGCACCATACTTGAATGACCACTTGTGAGCAACAAAAGGGACAAGTTATAGCTACACAAAAAGAAAGGACTGGAAACGAGGGCACTTTTAGCCAGCTCTTCCATTTACAATAGGAGCAACACCCTCCAGATGAATTACCATTATCACTATATAGCACTTCAGTGCTTCATTTTGAGAAACTGACAACCTTGGTTAGATACCGAGAGTAGAGGATAATAAAATGAATCTTTAGCATTAAAATAGACATTGGGATTTGTTCACAAAACAATAATGTACCTGACCCATAATCTTAACTGGCGATTGTAGGGTACGACTAAGTATTACCAGTGCTTAAGTAACAATCATACAGGATTTGATAACCTGCAGTACTGCAGGTGTTGATATAGGATAGCATCATAGTGTACTCCTGGAATAGGTGTATAAACAGCTAACATGATACTTAAGCTAGAAATAATATTATTGAAAACCTCTCAGTAGCGAGCAGGAAGTATGGAAAGTGGCAAGAAAGGTCTTTCAGAATTTACTCTCCATATTAGAAGATAATATATGATTGCTTTAATAATATGGTTAAGTACCTATGTCTGTAAAATTCTCGCGTTTATTAACCAGAGAATATCACCTTGCAATATGTTTGTTATACATGAGATATTATTAACAGAATTATTAAAAAAAAAGATAATTTTACTTTAGCATTCCTAATAGCTAACCTGGCACTGTGGAAAAAAACTTTCAATCACTGTTCCTCATAAACCCAAATACAACTGGAAGTAGGGTTTTCGTGTATTCAAATGATTTATATTGGTTACCACCCATCGTCTGATATAAACACAATGTGTATAAGGTAGATATAGGCTAGACATGAGAGAAGTGCTGAGTGTTATTTTGACATCATCATAGGGTAAAGACGACCACATACCTAGAGCTGACCACCTGTCAGCTTGTTTGTCTCACTTTAACATGTAGTGCATTGGTCTTAAACTGTAATACTATTAAAAAGGATGTGTTAGAATACCCGATAGAATGATGTCCTGGAATATAAGAGGTAATTGTCATCGTATGGTAATACACTGAAGTTCCCATGTTTGAATGGTTTTTATCATGACCAACTGGTCATTTCATCAGAATTCTTTGGTTTGATAATTTGAAGATGACAAGTGCTCACATATACAACATTTTGACTCTAGGCATAGGTAAATATCTTTGCTAAATGGTAGCAGAAGGAAAAGTGCAGAAATGTTAAATACTTTCTGTATAGGACTTATTTCCTAGAACATACCAATTTCACCTTGATATGACCACAATTTCACCTTGAGCAGACCGCCCCTTACTGAGTTATTTATGCATTTAATTGAATAGATACCATTTATAACATAGCATTACATCCAAAGATTCATATTTAGAACAGTTTCGGATACAAAATTTCCCTGGATGATGTTCTTATACACACATTTCAACCTTTACTAGAATCCTACTTCTAGTAGTATGTAGAGTAAGTTTGTGATACTGAGAGCATGATTATAAAATCAAGAGCTGGGTTATTATAGTGCATATTTCAAATTGATGAATGCACAGTTAAAAGAAGCAGGGTTAGCATTACACCTCTGTTTTGGTGAGATTCAAGATATCAATAGGCATGCCATTGTTCCAATTTTCATTTTATTTTAGCCACTCTAAATCATATATTCTCCTTATGGTGCAGTATGTTTAATGATGCTATTTCATTTCATATATATTTAAGGAACTTGTTTAATCCTTAATTTGATGTTTTAATCAAAAGGGCTTTATCAAAAGGGTGGATATTAAGTGGTCAACTCTAGGTGCAAAGTGGTCATCTCAAGGTGAAATTGAACTAAATGGAATGTTTGCAGTAAGGGTGATAAACTAGAAATAACATATATAAATGGATTTTCGAAATATAACAGGTACAAAAGCCCAAACAATTATCTTTCATTCAGTGTATTTTGGAAGTCTGAAGACCCAAAACTTCCAGAGGTATTAGCAGCTACAAACACCTGATTGAAAACCTGCACAGGAACGGTCACCGTTAGGTTAATCTATCCTAGTGATGATATCACCTGCTGTTACGATATGTAGGGGAAAGTTGCCTAATTTGGACCCCCTTAGAATTTTTTCCTGTCCAGTGATTATTATGTATTTGAATGTAAAATTTGTTCACTTTGTGAGGGTACCTTATAGCTTTATGGTGATAGCATAAGAATCTAGGAATTTGAATTTATCTAGTCAGGGCGTGCAATGAAAAATCAACGCCTAATGGTCCAAATTAGGCAACCAGCTTATGTGCCTAAATTGGACCAGTTGGTATCCTAATTTGGACCAATGTGCACTATTTTGAACCTTTTCAACAGCTTTTCTACATAATTTGGTTTGGTTCATTTCAATAGATCCATTTTTACACTTGAACTCATTACCTGATAACTTACCAAGTTCTGAAATCATTTTGAATCTGGTGGACAGAGACTGTTTCACTGTGTTGAGTGTCTTCTCACCGCTTAATGCAATAATAATATCATCAACCCAAACTACTACAATAGTTTTGGAATTTTGTTCAAACTTAGTCTCAGACTGTTGGAAACCTTCCTCCTTCAAGTAGGTGTCCAGCATGTTGTTCCAGTTCCTATCACTTTGGTTTAAACCATACAGAGATTTATTAAGCTTGCAATACAATTTCTCACCATTTTTACCTTTCACCCCGTAGCCTTCTGGTTGTTCCATATAAAGTTCACAGTCTATAGGTGCATTCAGATAGGCTGTCTAAACATCCATCTGATAGACAACCATGTCCTCTTGGAAGGCTAATTGCATAAGCATGCGAATTGATGTGATAAGGGCAGTGGATGAAAAAGTCTCATGATAGTCAATATTTGGGACCTGAGAATAACCTTTGGCTACAATCCAGGCCTTTACTGTTCGTCGGCGTTTTGTCCCATTTTCATCGCATACCCCCATCTACCCCCCCACTGCAGATCTACCCTCAGGTAGTGTGGTGAGTTCAAAAGTGTCATTGTCCTTCAATGCATCTATCTCAATATCCATTGCGTTCTGCCATTTTTGCGCATTGTCAGAGTTCATAGCATCAGTATAATGTATTTGGGATGTGTGAGATGTGGTAGCAATAGTCAACAGTAGTGGTGATATAATCCTGCAAATAACCAGGTGGGTTATGTCCTGTGCGGGGGTACCTAGCATTGTCCCTATTGTCCTGCGGGTTTTTACCAAGTTCACCACCTACCATATTTTGAGCAGGTATATCATCAGCTACATCCGGAGCTGGGTAATATTCGGGTTCTACATGAGGTGCGGCACACACCGGTTCATCACTATTGTCTGTTACCTCCTCAAACTTGTCAAAGAACTTCACACATCTTACTCTAGGTACAGTGTTACACTTGGGGGTATACACAAGATATGCTGGGCTACATCTATCATAACCAATAAAAATACCTTTCTTACCGCGGTCATCCAGCTTCTTCTTCTCCTGTACATAAGCATAACTTACAGTACCAAATACATGCATACCACTCAGGTCTGGTTTCTTACCTGTGAATACTTTGAATGGGGTCATCTTGGCCCTGTCATTGTAACATCTATTTCTGATGTGTACACTACACATAACAGCATAAGCCCACATTTCTTTACGTAATTTAGCTTCTAACAACAAACATCTTGCCATTTCAAATACTGTGTGCCATGATATTTCTACTGTACCATTTTGGTGAGGTGAATAGGTAGCTGTTTTCTCATGTTTGATCTGATTTTTGATCAATAGATTTTCAAAATTTTCACTAGTAAATTCACCCCCATTGTTGGAACGAATACATTTCACCTTACCATATGGGGCACAGTCAGCAAGGAACTTCTCTGTTGCTGTTATGGTGTCGCTCTTCTGCTTCAGAGAATAAACCATGTTTACCCCTGAAAAGTCATCTACAAAAGATAAGGCATACTTGAAACCATCTCTTGCTGTAGGATCAATTGGGCCTGCAAGATCACAATATACAACATCAAGCGGGGCTTCTGCCCGCTTATCGGGGTCATTATTTCTGAATTGAGACATTTTACCTTTAACACAGGTATTACAATCAAACTTGTTCTTATCAGTGATTTTCATACCATCAACAACTGATTTGAGATTAATGCAATCTTTTACATTACAGTGACCAAGGATTTACCAGTTTTGTTGAGAAAATTCAATCTACTGTGTCTCTCTATTTCAAACTGAGTACTGTCTGGAGCATTTAATTCGGCCGAGTCATTCACACCTTTTTCAGTTGCTGCCTGCACAGAAAATATATCCTGTTTATAGGATGGGACATAGAGGGCATTCTCCAAAAGAATGTTGTGTGGCCTACCTTCACTGTCTTCAATTAGTACACTGACTGTACCTTTACCTGCCACAACACTGTTCGTATGGCTGCCAACTCTATGTAGTGCTTCTCTGGAATGAAACTTTCATCAAATTGTACAAATTTGGATTTTTCAGTAACAATATGGGTAGTCGCACCACAATCAAGCAACAAACTGTACAGACTAGTAGGTTTACAAACATCAGCATAATCTAAGCTAACCTTGAATGCAAATGACTGTCCTTTTTTTGAACTATCGTCGCTGGCTACTTTAGTCGAGTCTTTCTTTCTACACTGATTTGGTGTAGTGAGTTTTGGTTTTACAGTTATTGCACCACTTGTTACCCTGTTTTATTGTTTTTACACTCAAAAGATCTGTGTCCTGGTTTTCCACATGCATAACATACACTGTTAAAAATTTCCGTAGATTTTACAGACAACCATTGTTAAATTTTACGGGTGTCACCGTTATTTCTATTACAATGAAACACCCTCAGATTAAGTGATGTTACAGTGAATCTGTTTAAAACACTACAGGAAAGTACTGTTATTTCATTTACGGTGAATCTTTGTCCTTTCGGAAGTTTCATATCTTCCCACTAGGTGGCCTCGGGGTTCACTTTGAGACTTTCTTCAATGCCCTACACCCTAAACAGCTCAAATTGTGACAAAATTTAAAGTGTATCCACGTTGGTTTGTGCACCATGTTATCAAAATGCAAGTCTACATTGTAGTTTCATCAATTTCAGATAATCAAAAAATAATCCACCTTTGTGTGGCAAAGGAGAGTAGCAGGGATGTCATGAACACCCATTATGTGATAATAGAAATAAATACACAGGCATACCCCTGCAGTTTTCAATTCATCACAATTCTGAAGTAATCTATGTTCTTGAGATTGTTACTCCAAAGTTATGAAGGGCACAATGTGCCTCTCAAGGACTAATTTATAATCATAATGATTACAATGTCCTCAAACTAGGATGTCCAGATGAACTGCATATGCAACCAAACCATTATAAAGATAACCTAGTCCATTGAGGATTTACAGTGGAATTTCTATAATGTCAAGCCAGAGGCTGAATATTTTTATGAAAAGTTAATGGTGTATGGCATTAAAACCAGAACAATGTGTAATTAATTACCCTTAGTCTTTGTTTAGAAATAAGGGTGTAATTCCATAGAAATTATGGTGACATTGAAAAAACGGTGACCGTTGAAAAAACGGTGAAAGATTGGCAGCCATTGTTGCCAATAATTCTTCGTTTTTTCTACAGAAAATTTTTTAACAATGTATATAACTGGGTTTGCTGGGCTGTTGCTCTTCCCGGCATCCAACAAAGTTTTCATCACATTCTCCTGTTTGGACTCTGCATCACTTGACCGGCACTTTTCCGTCTCCTCAAAATTTCTAAGTGCCACTTTAAAGTCACTGCACCTATGGTCATCCTTTTGGGTGATAACAGTTCCAAAAGCATTATAGTCAGCTGGAAGACCTTTTAGAACCATAGAAATAAGTAAACTGTCATTCACATTCTTCCCTTGCTTCTTTCAGCGCATTTGAAGTGGTCTCCACATGGATGACATAGTCAGTGATACATTCATCAGTACCTTTTCTCAGTGATGTCAGTTCAGTGTATAGGGAAATAACCCTACGCTTACTTTTGCCTTTGTAGTGGTCTCTAAGAATTTTAAGAGCCTGCCTGCCATCATCCTTAGCATCTCTAATGATAAGGGATAAGCTCCTGTCATCCAAAAACTGGACAATTTCTGCATAAGCCTCAGCCTTTTTGTCTGCAGCTGCTATTCCATTGCCAGCAATGACTTCCAATAATTTCTGCTTTCTCATGGAGGCTAGGAATCTTACCTCCCAAAGTTCATATTTAGCCTCATCTCCATCAAAATACAAGTGTCTCCGCCCATTACCTGTCAGGGTGGAAGCTGCCATCCTTGATGGAATATTAATTAAGTTTTCATAAACTTCTTCAAATTGAGGATAAATCAACAATTTCTCAAAATGGATTTCGCCTTCAGAGGTTTCTTTGTTGTTGTACTGATTCATACAGGAAGTCAGCCTCACTCTGGTTTGACAAATACAAAGTTAGTTCCATTCTTTCACCCTAGGGGTCACCACTGCATTGGATTCCCGCCACACTGTGCAAGGAATGACGATTGAAGGTTATACTTAACAAGTCATCCTCCCACTAGAGGGTAGCGCACAGAAATTTATGGTGTTTCCTAAATATCGCCGTAAATTGGAAGATGAGCTGAATGATATGTGCAGTAGGCCTAAGGCTATGGGATCTAATCCCCATTGTCTTCTCTTTCAGATAGTGATAAGCACCCAGCAAACACAACTGTACCGAGCCAGTACAGACAACCCAGTATAGGGCCTTTAGAGGCATGCAAGAGGCACCAGTGATGGGCCAGTACTGTATGCCAGTACTTGATGAGTACTGGTTCTGTACTGGGCCTGCACTCCCTGCTAGCACAACTCATCCAAATGATGTCTATTTTACGTAAATTACATGAGTTGTCACATAGGAATGACGTAAATGGCATGAGTTGTGCTAGCTGAGCTGGGCCTGTACTAGTGTTTCAATACTGGACCAGTAGAGGGTCAGTACTGGCTCTATGCTGGCATGCCAGCACAGGCCCGGTGTTGGCCCCTTTCTGTATTCCAATAATAGTTTGGTAAAATACATGCTGTCTTAAATGGAAAGTATAATTGATATAAATCAACATCATGTTTACATCTCACACATTAAAAGGCCTCATATCAAGACTCTCCCTCTCACTCGGTTGGTGTAAGAGCCCAGAGGCAGTGTGCATTAAATTAGGCCATCCATCTCACTGCCTGTGGGTTTGTAATTTTTGTTTTAGACAAATATAACATGTTTAGCATAACTTGATTTTAATTCTCCCAATGTTTATGATATTTGGTTTGAAACTTTCAACCAAGTAGGTTTCCAATGAAAGGTAGTTCATGTTAAACAAATTTGCCCTCAACATAGAAGTTTTTGACCATATGATCATAGAGAAATGGTATTGACCTTGATCCTAAATAGTGTAATTCAAGATACTGCTGACATCTTGTGGTGTGGTTAAAAATAAATCAAGCCAGTACTAGGCCAGTACTGACATGCCATTGTTGGCATACCCTTCTTAGCCAATACTGACCCAGTACAGGCATTCCATCATTGGCATGCCTATACTGGCCCAGTAAAGGTATGCCAGTAGTGGGCCAGTTATAGTATGCCAGTAGTGGCATGCTATAACTATACCAATAGAATCAAAATTAACTGATACTGTACTGGCTTGGTACTGGTGGTACTGGCCCAGTACTGCCGTTACATGCCAGTATGATGCCAGTACTGGCACGGTAAAGATGTGTTTGCTGGGCATGCCTCAGCGTGGGGCTAGGGGGCAGATTGGGCTATGCATTCAACCACTGCTCCCGTAGAGAAGGCTTCCAAACAAGTCACGAATGACGACGTCAAAGAGATCCTGCCTGAGGATTCTGATCTCGAACTGGGGAACACGGGTATAGCTTTTCTGTGGGTGGGGGTCCTCTGCCTAGATCCCAAGACATTATCGCAGGGCAGATCATTACAGCATAATTCCGGGAGATCATAGTGACACGGCCAGTGTCAAGAAATGATGAACTAAGAAGCCATCACAAGGCCAGCAGGCCCCAGGGGCCCTAGAGATTCTTGTGGAACGGGACTGGAGACAAACTGAATTGTTGGGGAGGGGAGTTATATAAACATGAGAATGCCCACCCCCCACCCACCCCCAAAAAACCTTTCACGTTTCCAATATTTAAGACTAAAACAGGGTCGGGACAGATTTGTGATGGTCCATATATTTAGATTGTCATGAAAATGCCTGTGTAAACCCTAATTTTGCTTTAGATACACCTTCTTTGTTGAGGTATAAATTTGCAACTTTATGGTACTCTCACGAGAAACTAGAATTGCATTTAGGGTGGTCCCTAAACATTTAGGAAGGTGCCTAAATTTAGCAAGCAAGATCCTCCTGTGGTCCTTCTCTCGGGAAAGACATTGTCATGTCCTTCACAGTAGGTAGTTCCCTGATATTATTCCATGTATGCTGACACCCGTACATTGGTTAACGTGAAGTGCAAAGTGTGAAGTAAGTTCCTATGTCCATCACACTTCACGGGGGTCACGTGACCCGTAGCTGGTTGTGTAACTTACGTAACTGCTGAGAGGGACCAGTGCAACCAAAACAAAAGCAGCCACGACGATGTCGGGAGGTTTTATGGGATGTTGGGGTCTTCTAATGTGAAGTAGGCGGTGCCAAATGATTTCTTTTGTTAGAAACATGAAAGAAGAACTGCGGTCCTTTCCTCAGGACAGACAAGCTCACATCCTTCACAGTAGGTAGGTAGTGTGCCCTGCATGTATGGATGGTATGTCTGTGTCAAGTGTTTCCACTGAGCCAAATTGCCAAAAGCAAATATAGTGTCACTTTGGACATTGAAGTTGCAGGACTCTATACAAGCCTGTCCATGATTAGCTGATATGGTTGCCTTTCCTCCCACTGCATGCTCTCAGCTGTTTCAGCTTTGAATACAAAATAATTGACTCTCTTTTCGATTTTTTGTCAAATGGTCTTTAAAATTCATGAAGTCTATCATTTGTACTGAATCATGAGTGTCCATTGCCAAATAAAACTCCTTCACCCACACTTCAACGTGAGGGTTTTCCTTCTTGGTTACTTCTTCAGTTGATACCTTGATACAGGCCTTTTGACATCTTTCCCTGCAAGAATTCTATACTGAGATACAACCTCACCATTGCTGTCAAAGATCCTCTTGTTGCTGAAAGAGGTAATCCACTTGAGAGCAAATGATTTTGAATCGTCAATGAATGACCTGTAGTCATCAAAGCCACCATCTGCTAGATCTTTAAGAACCCTGATAAGGAGGTTTGATTTTTGGAAACTGAAATAGGAAACTATTTCGTTTACAATCTTGTTGGTCATTCCCTTCAATTCCTTACGGAATGCCATACTAGCTCCTCCATGTGATCTACAAGTAGATCTGCAGCAATGACCTCCTCTGAATTCTGATTGATTATGTGCAAGAATAAGTTTTATGTAGCAGCCCTTATCATGGCAGAGAGGATTTTGAATGCAGCAATGCTTTACTGCCAGATACGGTCAAATTCATCTTCCCATGAGTGGTTATCATCAACTGTCTTCGATTTCATCTCATCAGCAAAGTCCTTGATCTTCTTTCATGATCTATATTCGAATATAGCTGCATCTTCATTTTTCTGTGACAGTTTCTGTCCTGCTGTTTCCTTCAGCTCCAACAAGTCTTTCTCTGCCCTTTCAAGGAATTCATTTATTTCATTTCTCAGGCTGGTCGTGTTTTCCGCCTTCCATTTGAGGAGGATATCTCTAAGGTTGTGTGATGCAAAGTACTGCTCAATCTCTTCACATGCCTTTTCCCTTCCTTCACTACCCAGTTTCCTTAGATGAGCGATCAGCCTTGAATATTGCGTGTCCAACCCCTCTTTAGTTGTACATTGTTCCAACTTCACTGCTGCTACCTGCATGAGCCACTCTGTGATGGTGTTTCTCAGACTTGACAACTTTTCCTGGTAGGTTCTCTCAAGGCTGTCGTATGCTTTGGCTGCAAGGCTATTCTGAAAGTGGAATACAAAATCCTCGGATGAGATCCCTTTCCACAAATCTTCAACCTGAAGGCTCAAGTCTGGGAATGTAAGGAACGTGCCCCCTTGCTGGGGCAAGCCATATAGAAGCAAATCCCTCACTTCCATACACTTTGCTGCATAGCCCGGATTGGCCATTGGCGGATCACCATACCATAAGTCAGGGAAGTACCACACATCTGAATCACTGTCAAATTTAATTATATCCCTAAACTTCTGGATATCTGTAATCTTCACCGAGTTACAAACTTCAGCTGTTATTTTGTCCAGTTGTTCCTGTAGACCCCTGTTGCAGCTGTAGCTTTGCACTGAGATAGGGCACATTCTGATGGGTGAAACAACAGGTACGGTATGTTAGGAAATTGTTTTCACTGAACTTCATCTTAATGAAAGAGAGAACTGTGATTTGAAGAACATCTGAAATTTCTGCCACATCCTCTCCCATGGTTTTCAAAATTGTTACATCATGAACTGATTCGGACCCTGCACCACCTTGTGCAGCTTTAAGAAGCATGCCCTACACTGCAAAAATTGTGTTTAGATCCTAAACACAATTCTAAACATATTCTTGCAACGTTTTTGTAATCACATTAATTTCCTAAACATGTTTAGCCAAACAATGTGCTTAGCTCAAGTGTTTAGAAATGTAGGTGTTTAGGTTAAAGGTTTGTGTTTAGATATATGATTTTTTTGTGTTTAGGTGTTTATGAATTTTTGTGTTTAGATCTTTAAATGATTTGATGGAGAGTTAAGGTTTGCAGACATATATTTTGTTTGTTTTCTCATTTACTGGGGGGGACATCAGCAGGTATTTACTTGTCAAAGTCTCCAAAGATGTCAGCCACAGCTATATACGTGTACATATATTACACACTGCATCAGAATGAGAGACTTGAGAAAGTACAACAGCTTGGCAGGAAGGACATTGCCTTATCTATTCCAGAATAACATCAAATAGGTGTCAGTCATGGAGTTTATTGATTATTTTATGGTAATGATGGTGGCATGAGGTGAATCTAGTCAATTTTCTATTGCCCTTTCTTTTCACATGACATTCTATGAAATGAAACCATGATAAACATGGGATTTGGGGTCATTTGTAACAACATTTGATTATAACTGTGTGCAGATAGTCCAGTCAAAGGCAGTGCTGCTACCTGGTGTGGATTCAACATCCAAGTATCTAAACATATTGATGTTTAAATCTAAACACCTATTATTCAACTGTCTCAACTCTAAACATCTAAACATGTTTAGCATAAATGTTTATGTAGTTAGAATAAAAGTGTTCATTTCCTAAATGTGTAGTCGATGAGACACCTAACTGACCTATATGTTTAGGTTTTAAACGTGTTTAGACCTAAACATGTTTAAAATCTAAACACCATTTTTGCAGTGTATTCATGGCTTTGTAATGGCAACATTTCCATCTTACATGTACTGGAAGCAAGGGATTTTGCTTTTTTTGCCTTCATCTACCTGCAAGCCAGATTCTTGTGCTTCATCGCTTGAATCCTACACTGACTTGCCAGTTTGGGGTAGCAAGGTTTCCTGCAAAATCTGTCTCAGTTCTTGTTTTAAGTCATCTTCTGTTCTCTGCCTGTTCCTTTTCATACATATGAGACCAGCTATGTGGTGGCCTTGTGGTGATTACCAACAAGGCTGAAGTAGCCATCAATTTGCTCCTTTAGCACTTGCACATTCTTTTCCTGTGTGGAGACTACAAGAACTACACTTGCAGTGTTATCATCAACTGTCTTCATCACTCTCACATACCTCTGGATCCCTCAGATCCACAGTGTCGAGAAAACAAACAACGAGGTTTGACATTTTCTGAAGCATTCTGACTTGCCTCTTATGTTCAGTTGCATTACCACCAAGGTTTAGGAACATTGTTACCAAATCAAATGGGTCATGAGATTTACCCTTTGGTAGATACCACTGTGCTTCCACAAGACCATCTGCAATTTGTATATCTGATTCTCCTAGCATGCATTCTCTGTTCCAAAATGTATGATTGGGCTGGTCAGAAATGACTTTGATTAGCAGTGCAGACTTTGAATGTGAGGATTTCTTTAGTTGTAAGAATGCCACAGCCTAGACAGATTGACAAACAATGGAAGTCTCTATCTGAGTTCCATCGTTGTTTCTCCAATCTACTACAATGTTGCGTAGAACCCATAGAGAATACAAGAGATGGTCACCCTCAGTGTTTTGTGGAAAGATGAATTGAATAGCTAGACGGCACAAAAACAGTTTATGAGCCACCATCTGTTTCAGAATCATGACACAGCAGGTGCAAACAGCCAGGAGCACATCAAGTGGGTTGAGTGTACTTACACATTCCATATCTGAGGTAATCATCTTCATGAAGTCCTGCACTTGTACCTGTTGTATCTGTTGCACCTACCATGCTGAGGTCATTCTCCCGACATTTGTAATCCAACATCACAAGTTCCTGGAGAATCGGCCATGGTAGATTTACCATTATCATTTTTTCCTTTTTGTACAGTCATTACATCTTGTAATTTTTGATGGGTAGTAGTCGTCAAGACCAAGTTGATTCAGAACAGTCTCTGTGGTGACCTTCCGAAACTCTACAAACTGAAGTATATCATCCCTCAATCGAATTTTATCTTTTTCATTAGAAAACCAGCAAGTATCTGTTTGTGTCTTAACTTACTTGCTGTTAAAGCGTCCCCTTCAGTGGCCGAAAAGTATTCCTTTATTTTCTCATAAATCATCTCCAAATACTCAGGGGCATTGTTTACCAAATCCACATCCAGCTTCCAAGGGCTCACAGCCTTCGTAAGGAATTCTGTGAGAGATGTTCATGCAGCTTCTTGTGCATCAGGCTTGGAAGGCAACTCAGCTTCCACACCATTCAGCAGTTTCCACGTTCGATGAAGGGTACTGGCCAATTTGCTTGCAGCAGTAAACTCTCTTTCATTGTTACTGTTAGCAACGATCTCCCAGATACCTACAAAGTCCTTTGCAAAGCTGATGCCCCTGTCTATGACTGCCTAGGTCTCATTGTGTTTAACTTGACCTTCCTTCCATAATGCCAGAGAGGTAGCCTCCTGAGGCCCCCCTTTCTTTATCACATTCATGGAGACATTTGATTGCTGTGTGTCACCTCCTACATGTGCCAAGGCAGAATGAGCAGTGCCCTCATCTTCTACAGATGAGTGACCACCCATGATGCCTCCTGCAAATGAACTACAAATGACTGCCGGACCACCAAGGTCCTCCCAGCAACAGACTGAACGTTGTCAACATGAGATGCCTTATCAGAAAGGGTAGCCTTCCATTGGTAGATACCCCTAAACTCTATGATTCCAACATTGATATGTGAACCATAGTCTTTCATGAAGCATTCACACTTCTTTTGTACCAAGGAATCATTTCCCGATTCATTTAATTGGAAATGGATTTTCATCATCTGCTGCAATGCACTTTCATCAAACCTCAGCTTCTCTCCATCAAGTTGACAAACTGCAGTGGGTACATATGAGTACTCCACGGGGGTTAGGTATGGTTCGTCTCCAGTTGTTAGTACATCACCTTCATCAATGGAAAGACCTGCCTCTGCCGGAAAGTAAAACTGACCCAATCACACTAGCAACTATAGTGTGCCCATTGTCTCCAATGACCTACAAAAACGATCGGCCTCTGCTTTAGATGAAAACTCAACAACATGGTCTTTTTGTGAAGAAATGGGATATTTCAGAACAACGCCCCTTGGCCTTTCAATGACAGTTTTTTCGCAAATCAATATAAACTTCAGGGCTTTTTGTGACAAATATCCCTTTCAATGCTAAACCACCTGATGCTATTTCTAGCACCTCATAAGCAGAGAGGTCATCTCTGTTCGTCGTCAACCCTTTCAGTTCCCCCAGCTGCCCTCCAAGCCTATCAATCACATCATTTATGGACATGGTTGAGTTCAAGCTTTCAACATTCTTGTGAAGATCTTGAGCGATAGCTCCAATTAGCATCAAGTGGCAATGCCTAAAAGGTAAGGATATCAATAAGTACTCTTGTCCCCTTTGTCTACATTAAGAAAATGATAGGTATGGATATGTTACTTATTGGAGGGGATATCTTGGCAAGGGGAGCATTAGAATAGAAGAGGGGAAAGACAAACAGCAAGTGATTGGGAATAAGGAGAGAATGTCAGCCGGTGAAACAGGGAGGGGGGGAGGATAGTGGCACTGGGGATGGAATGTCAATGTTTTTGAATAATGGAATGTAATAAGTGTTAAAATGGGGACTGTGATAAGTAAAATAGTTACATAATAGAAGAAATACAGAATTATCTGAATGAGGATTACAGCATAGGGGCTGCAATGGAAGAAGCAACAGGGTATGTACATTCTTTTTTAGTGTTTTTTTTTAAGACAACTAGTGTGTGATAATAGAGGATATATGCACGATTTGGGTATTTTGAGTGCGTTTCTGAGGATTAACAGCTGGTTGTAACAGTAAGATGTTGTGTCTATATGTCATATGTCAAATGTTAAAACCAACGGGAAAAACATGTATGGCCTGAGGTGGACTCATTCCCTGGACCTTGGGATCTAGGGTAGAGGCACCCATCTCGGACGCTCCTGACCACTTCGGAGGTGGCCATATTTGGTGCTCAAATCTTGTCCCTTTAAATGTGGTAAATTCTATTTTTCATTGTACCAGATGAAACATGATACTTTACTCCCAAGATCCATAGAGAGGTTTTGATGAAACCTTCCAATATATATGAATAAATGAGCTGTACATATTTAGTCTCCAAAACTTGCACTTGGACAGTTCATGCCAGAGGTGACCCTAGAGTCAGACACTTTGTTATCTAATTGGTAGAGACACAAAGGGTCATCATATTTGAAATATGCTATAGAGGTATATAGCATATAACACTAAGGAATTCAAGCTAATGCAAAACTCCTCTCCAGGATACTCTCAGGTGTTTGATTTTGCATACCTGTAACAGGCCAGTCTACAGGCACAGATGAGTATGACTTTTATGGGCAGATTGCATAGTGATTAGATTTAGGTGTTAGATAGTAGGTAAACTAAACACAGATTAAATATCCCTATCTGGGAGTACATGTATATTATGAGGGATTCTGTTTGTGATGAAATATTCATTATTAAAGTATCTCAATTGCGATATAATTGTGTCCAAGGTGAGGTGTAATTGGTGTCTGACTGTAGGTGTAATCTAAAGGTCTTTTAAGAATAACTCCCATATTGTAAGTTGAGGGACATATTCAGGTTTGTCAAGTCAAATTATTAGCAAAAGTATGTATATTGCCATTGGCAGGTATAGAAATCCTTGAAACATGAAGGTTAAGACATGAAGAACATCTGAAATTTCTGCCACATCCTCTCCCATGGTTTTCAAAATTTTCAAATTATTAGCAAAAGTATGTAGATTGCCATTGGCAGGTATAGAAATCCTTGAAACATGAAGGTTAAGACATGAAAAATTGAGAAATCAAACCAGGATCTCCATTTAGTCACCATTCTTCATCCTCAAAATATAGCAAAAACACCCTTGGTTTGCACAGTTGTAAAACCATGTATTGCAGGAGTTTTATATTTTATTCCTCATTTGTTAGAGAGTATGAATTTCCATCTCTAATTCAAATGATAGCTGAATTCTTCATATCTATTATGTAATTCAATGCAAAAGGTGTCCGACTTTAGGTGTCTATCTGACTCCCCTAAAGTCCTACATGCTAACCACTTGGCCAGCTGGCTAGATGAGGGGAAGGGCAGTAAAGCCTATTGTGTAATATGCTTTGCGGCTTGCTGTCATCGCGGACAGCGTGGACTGCTTCAGTGATTGCCCTGGTTAGAATTATAATTTTGTGTAGAGGCAAGGAGAAAGGGTGCTCCATGCTAGAAATCAACTTTAAAATTCAGATCACTAGCTTTACAGTGATATATTGCATGAGAAGATATTCCTGTTAGTTTCAGAGGAATGGCTTGCTAAATATGGGTAGGTATGACCATTTCGTGAATGTCAATAAGCCATATGTTCCATTGGTCATGAGATACATCTGTACTTAGCATAATTTATGCTAATTAGCTAAATTAGCATAAATTTTCATTCTTTTGCCCATAACTTTTGATGTAGAAATGGTATTTTCATTCTGTTTTCACCATAGTGGGATCATTGATTTTCTTATTTAGAATGAAAATAATTTTTCCATGGCAACAGAAATCAACAAAAATGCCTATTTTGGCCCAAAAACATTCTTTTTAATGCCAAATATGGACCCTTTCCCCCAAAAATAGAATGTTTTATCAAAAATCATTGGATTGTCCATAAAAAAGTAGTCTATAGAAGTTTTAGACATATTTTTCCTATTCTAGCCCATAGTAGTGCCCCCTGGTGGCTAAAACAGGTACTAAATCCCGCAGGAACCCCCGTTTCTGCTTGCTGGCTCACAATATATAGCCATCATACATGTACTACTGACTGCCACAGAGTGGGATGGTCAAGGTTTAGGGGTCAGACCTAGAGAAGCTTTTGCACTTGCAGGTTGGCTTTCAAATCCCTGTCATGGCGAACGTTTTCTTTCCAAATTGATTTTATTGAATCATTATTGATTTATTATGGGTAAATCATGGGATAAAAGAAAGTAAGGTACGGATAAGTTCCAGCTAGCCCTTGGGTGGAATAGTTGTGAATGAGCTATACGACCGTTGGGCTGGATTATCCATGCATTACTCTCTTGATATTAAGTTCAGGAGGAAAAGTATATATGTATTGGGATGGGGTTAGTGGTTAAGTTTTGCAAATGAAACATGTTGAATAAGGGTTTGTGATGGTGGGCAATGTGAGTATTAGAATAGATAGGCCTATAGTGGCCCTTGGGGTTAGCTCATGGGCGCAGACATATTCCCTGATAATCATGAGGCCATCTACTGGGTACAGGCATCATGGATGTGATTGCACCTGTCCAGATTATCCTTGGTACTTTCCAATAGTATTCTATATAGGACAGGCCTTTGACAGGCCCAGTGGACAGCCAGGTCCTTGGGTGTGCATTGGACAGAAATAACTGTCTACTGCCCTGTGATGTCATCCAGCCAAAAGAAGGCCAAACAGCAGGATGCAACTTGTTACATCGGACTATGCCCTGAGGGCATGCAGCGCTGCCCTCATGGTGATGCGTATATTTTCGGGACTACCGCACGGCATTGAGCATGCCCTGAGGGCATAATGCTCTGCTTCTACAAATCAGCAATGACTAATTCTAGGGCATGCCCTCAGGGCATCATGTATCGTCCCTAAGGGAATGTTCCTGCCCTCTTGAGGTTCTGGGATTGACCAAAAAGATGCACTTGCCCTGAGGGCAACACCAGTGTTATCTATGCTCTCAGGACCTATTTCTTGCTTCTTTAAAACATGATTGACTCAACTAGGGCATAGGCCCCCAGGGTATGTACCAAACTTCTACAGATTGAGGCCACCTAGGCCCCGAGGGCCTAGATGGCCTCAAGCAGAAATGGGGGTTCCTGCGGGATTTAGTACCTATTTTAGCCACCACTATGGGCTAGAGTAGGAAAAATATGCCCAAAACTGCTATAGGCTACTTTTTTGTGGAGAATTTAAAGATTTTTGATAAAACGTTCTATTTTTGGGGGAAAGGTTCCATATTTGGCATTAAAAAGAATGTTTTATTGGCCAAAATAGGCATTTTTGTTGATTTCTGTTGCCATGGAAACATGATATTCATTCTAAATAAGAAAATCCATGACCCTATTTGAAGGAACGTTTCACAAGGTCCACTATGGTGAAAACCGAATGAAAATATCATTTCTAGATCAAAAGTTATGGGGAAAAGAATGAAAATTTATGCTAATTTAGCTAATTAGCATAAATTATGCTAAATAGTTGTATCTGATGACCATGGAGATGTAGGGCCTATTGACATTTACAAAATGGTCATACCTACCCATATTTAGCAAGCTATTCCTCCAAAACTAACAGGAGTATATTCTCATGCAATATATCACTGTAAAGCTAGTGATCTGAATTTTAAAGTTGACTTTTAGCGCGGAGCACCCTTTCTCCTTGCCTCTACACAACACTGTTTATGCCCTTAGGGAGCTGAAGATCTGGACACCACTTCCCATGGGCAGGGCTGGAAATCATGCCCTGGGGCCTGCATCACTATCAATAGTCTTGAGGAGGGCAGAGCAATGCCCCGAGGGCATACACTTATAGCTCTAAAGGTTAAGGAGGTTGGTCAATGCCCCAAGGGCATCCATCCATGGTCTGTACTGTTTGTATCTATAGAAGTAAAGGCTATGCCCCAGGGGCATCAGTGACTGGTGCCATCGATGCCCCGAGGGCATGCTCTAGTTGGCTTATAGACACAGAAAAGGCCCTTGGGGCATGCATTCTCATCTGCCTTCTTCCCATGCCACTGTGGGAAAGTGACGCCTACTCCGCTGCTGTCCGCCTAATTTCCGCGTCACTCCCACACGACAGTCTGTAGGCCCCGAGGGCATAGTCCGATGTAACAAGTTGTATCCTGCGGCCAAACCCCTGATCACAACACCATCTAGTGTTAGATTCAACAACGGCTATCCTCCCTATATACGTCAGATTAAAAACAAGGTTGGAAAAGGGTTATAAAGATAGACATGTTAGACTTTCTAGCTTGAAGGAAATTAGGCTAATTGGAATTGGGGATGATGGAAGTAATGTACATTGCCCTATGGTTTTCTTATTTCCCCTTTGTATTCTATCACTTACTTAGCATTATTATGAATCGTTCTTTTACAAATTTAATGTATCAACTCTTTCATGCTGCCTCTGAAGTCAGCATATTGTGCCCATGAGTACTATGGCTATTTCAGGCCACACAGTAAGGGAATTAACCTGCACATTCAACCATTACATTTTGGTATGAATACTATATAAAATGATTCTTTCTGTTAAATGCAAGATTTACAACATTCCAAATTTAGGATAACCTGTTCAAGTTAGTAAAAATCATTTATGGCAATGGTGGATACATGATTTTGAAAAGGAGGGGGCAGCCAAAAAGGAGGTGGCATAACCCCATTTTTGAAAATAAGGAAAATAAACTCTTATGTATTTACACTGACGGTGGAGGAAGGCATTGGGGCATGCATAAATCCGCTGCTGATTTATGGTGGTGCCCTGTATAACACCATGTTTGATACTAGACTGGGAGTACTCACATTTTGGTGCATAAATACAATAACTAGGTAGCGAATTAAATATAATCCACCCAGAAAGGGTTAAGATATTATAGTTATGCAACCCTGGGTGAACACACGCAATATGGGTATTGCGTCTGTGGCCCCATGGCCTAGAATTAATAAATTATAACAATTAACAATCGGCTCCTACTTACTTTACATAGGGTAGATTAACCTTCAGACGACCACATACCTAGAGTCGACCACCTGTCAGGTAGATTTCCTCACTCTCACATGTACTGCATTGGTCTTGAACCCTAATATTATTGACATAGAGGTGTTATAGTACCCCATAGAATGATGTCCTGGAATATATGAAGTAATTGTCATTGCATGATAATACACTGAAGTTCCCATGTTTGAATGGTTTTTACCATGACCAGCTGGCCATTTCATCAGAATTCTCCAACTTTGGTTCTATAATTTGAAGATGACAAGTGCTCATATATACAACATTTTGACTCTAGGAATTGATAAATATATTTGCTAAATGATAGCATAAGGAAAAGTGCAGAAATGTTAAATACTTTCTGTATAGGACTTATTTCCTAGAACATACTGATTTCACCTTGAGATGGTCACCATTTCACCTTGAGTTGACCACTCATTATACACCTTTTTGTACATTTAATTGAATAGAAAGCAATGATTATGTTGGATTACATTACAAGATTCATGGCCAGAATAGTTTGGTATAGAAATCTTCACTGGATTATGCTCTGATGCATACATTTCAATCTTTACTGTAATGTTATGGTTATTACTGTGTAGAGGAAGTATTTGATACTGAGATTGTGATGATAAAGTTAAGGAATGGATTATCATAGTCCATATTGAAAGTCTATAAAAGAACATTAAAAACAAAGCCTTTATAATGTAGGGTTGGAAATACCACTTCTATTTTGATGAGATTTACAATATCAATGGCCATAAAATTCTCTCCAATTTCCATTCTAATTGAGTCCCTGTAAAAACATACATTTTCTTATGATGCAATAGTTTTAATTACGCCATTTTACTGCATATCTATAGAAGACACTTATTCTTTTTTCAAATAATAGTTCAATGATCATAGGACCATTAAAAGGTTAGTTATCAAGTGGTCCACTCAAAGTGTAAGGTGGTCATCTCAAGGTGAAAATAGACTAACTAAATTGGTCTTAGAAATGATGAAAAACAATAGATAAACTTTACACATGGATTTGAGAAAGGTAATTGGTCAAAAAGCTTAAATAATTGTCTTTCACTTAGTACCTTGGGGGACCCTAAGGACCTATTAGGCCCAAAGATATTAGCTACTGCATTTCCCTCATTGTAAATCTGCACAGGAGCGGCCATCTTTAGGTTAATCTACCCTATGCACTACATAAGGAATTTGCAGGGCTTTCAGTCTTTGCTGAGTCTGATCTGCCGTATCTTTGGTGCTGCCGGTGATAACTATGCAGTACTTAAAGAAAAAAGTGTAACATTGCTGTTAATTAGAGATTGTTTTGTTAACTTGTGCAGTACGTCCTATCAATAAGAGTCACCTTAGGGAGGCTGCACTCTGAGTGAGATTCCAACCTTGCTGAACTCTATTTGAAAAGGAGTTAGCTAAAGGAAACTAAAACTGAAAACAAATCTGGTCGAGACTATGACTATTTTGGCTTGTGATATTCAACTACCAGGGCAACAGAAGCGTCTGGTAAATATAGATGCTTCAGATAGATTCGGATTTCACAGAATTTCTGAAATGTTATAGATATGTGCCACAAATACTCCACATGAAAAAGACAAAACCTGGTGATTATGATTCTGAAAGTGGGGAAAATTAGGGGGGGGTGTTGGGCGTCTCAATGAACTTTTAGGTTCACTGAGAAAATATTGTTACTCACATGAGTCTAGATCCAGACTCAGGCAATGTCGCCAAAATGAGTATGACTTGAGACTCAGCCTGATCCTTGGATGATACTCAGGTAAAGCCAGAGTATCATCCAAGGATCAGTCTCAGGATCTGCCTGAGTATCATCCAAGGTTCAGGCTGAGTCTCAAACCATACTCATTTTGGCGACATTGACTGAGTCTGGATCAAGACTCATGTGAGTAACAATATATTCTCTGTGTTGATCAGAATTTGAATGTATATAATATTATCAGATTATAAGTTGCAAATTTTGTTTGTTACCTGATTTCTTTTGCCATGCATCTAGCAATAATCTGTTTTATCTATAAAGCTGGATGAACATTTGAACCTACTGTAAATCCTCATGTATAAGACGCGGCTTATGCACCCAAATTACACCCCTGCATCCTATGGGATTTATCCCAACTCAGGGTGCGTCTTATATGTGAGGGTTTTACACTATATAACAATACTAAAATGACCGAGATATTACCCCAGATCCGTCCTATATGATTTTACCAAAGTCAGGGTGCATCCTATATGCGAGGGGCGTCCTTTACGCGAAGATTTATGATAGTTGTTAACTATAGAAAGTATAGCCCGAAAAAGGGCGTTTCATGTCATCTTAACCTAAAAACTTTGTTTTGCTTTGAAAAATAACTCGTTTAAGTCTATTCTGTAGGAAATACGGATTTAGTGGTAGGCCTACTTGTGAGGTCTCAGGCCCTTTTTATGGTCGACAACCTGAAGTGATGTCCCCATTCTGCATCAAACCATATTGAGGCATGTGCCCGTTGCTATAGGACGGCAGCAGACCTCCCTAAAAGAGGCACATTTAAGGAGTTTAATACATGGTCATTACTAATGGCTACAACTTGTTGGTTCATGTGTAGGGATATCTAAGGGTCCCTGAAAATGATGTTGTACCAAAAGTATCACATCCATATAATATAAAAAATGAACCTTTATTCAACCAACTCATAAAGTCCACAAACACTGAATTGTACAAGCCCAGTGGCTCCATCTACTTGTGCACATAGATACATTTGAATGATTCAAAGTGAAAGCCTGAATGACAGGAGACAACAAAAGACTACTCAGTACTGCCACCTGTTGGATTTTATGCACACTGATCAGACACCACCAGAAAGGATGGGTCAACTGATATTGAAATAAAATTCTGTGCTTTATACATCATGATCCATCTCATTCCAGTGTAAATAGCATGGCAATTTGGAAATTGGTACACTAGTTGAAATGTAAATTATAGTAAAACACATTTCAGGTATTACATCCCTTTATTTGTAGGGAGGAGTCATTACTTGGAGTTTCATGGAACTGCAGCATCTCATTCCCTAAAGCTAAGTCCTCCACTGTGATGACATCAAAATATGTATGATGGAAATACATGATGAGGGGATTATGAAAGGGACGGTATGTGGATGGAACAAACATTTTCTAAAATACATAAGAGGGAGATACCTTAGATAAATTTAATCTTGTATTACTCTATCGTTTCATTGCAAATAGCATTTCAATTGCTGTATTGTAATGAAGGGTCTGCTGCTTGCTATTGGTGTAGGGTCCTGATTATTGATATCCCTATAACAGTAGAATATCAAATATATGATCTGAATGTAATGTTGTTGTTTTTTCATGATTCTTTAGTACCTACCAAGCTAAGGGGAACAGCATTTTGTTTACTGATACAGATGTAGCAGATATCTCAGTAATAAGTTATTGGTAAACTTAAAGAAAGAGTCTGTTGCTAGGTACACCGCTGGTTGCTAAGCAACTAATATACAAAAAATGATAACTGATCATAATGGAACTGATTTATCAATGCCTTATTTGTTCTATACTGGATTGAAAAATCGATTATGCAAAGTAAAAGGATTGCATATACATGCATAAGCATCTGAGGAATCGCATGTAGTTTACATCATAATGACCTTCTAGATCGTATAACATGTATATAGGTCCTATAAGTAACCAGTAAACCAGTACAACAGCCACTAAAATGTAGGACTACCCCTCTTGGACCCTGGTATAATGTCTTACTTACATAGTCACCAACCGAAACATGATTAGTGATGGAGCTTTTGTGTTGGGAAAGACAACGTTGGCCTCACTTCTCGATCATACAGTCGTTCATTTCGGCTGCAGAAAATTGGTGGTATGCTATATTTGACAAACTCAAGCTCTAAGAGTAGGCTCTAAGTAGGCTTACTTGGAATACAATGTGAAGTTCCCATGTTATTACACAGCCAAAAATAACTTTCTTATTTTAAGAAATTATTTCTCATTTTAAGTAAAATTAACTTAAAACAAGTTTGTCCCCCAGGTAACAAAATTTTACTTGAAATCTTGGTATGTCCAGCTTACTTGAATTAAGAAATACAATCTTAAGATATAAATTCTTGAATCAAGTAATTTTATTCTCAAATCAGGATTCAATTTTCTAGAATATTTCTTAAAAGAAGTAGATAATTCTCATGGAAGAGGATTATTTCAAGATAAACTTACTCATACCTTTTCTTAATAAATGTTATATTTTCTCATTTCCAATATTTCAAAAAACATTAATTTCCTTGTTTGTAAAGTGGATATGATTTTTATCTATTATGGAAATGCTTTAGATCGAATAGAAGATTATCAGTATAGGTGACTCAGTGACAGAGGTTCATCAGATTGCAGGCAGCTCTTTGAAGCCACATTTTCTCAAGTGAATAAGACCTTTATTCAAAGTCTTTGACCTAATGAAAGGCTGTGGCACATCCCACCCTTACATTATCATATCATCTACACAAAAGGTGTTTAGCTTCCTTTATGCCTTGAATTTCCCTCAATCAACTATCAGACCAATGGACCTGATACTAAATTAATTCCAAATAAGTTTCCTTCAGTCTTCACTTTATCTTACCACATCTAATATTTTAGGACCGAGTTTAAGCTAGGAATTTGTACTTGTACTTTGTATTTTGTATTGCAAATAATTCACCATAACAGGTAGTGCTGGCACCTAGTGGCAGACAAGATAATTTCCTCATTTTAAGAAAATAGTACTTATCTGGCATGTTAGAAAATATTCCTTGGTCAATTTCTAACAAGATCTTAGTTCTACCTTTTACTAGATGTAAGAAAACACTTCTAGTTTAATAAATCTCATATTAAGAAATTAGACTTTCTTGTTTTAAGATATAAGATAAATAATGTTACCTGGTGGACAAAACTACCAATTTTGAGAAATTTTCTTAGGAAAAATAATCTTGAAAACTTAAATCAAAAAGGCAGCTCAAGATTTGTTCTAAACTTGATTTTTCTTAAAGACAAGATGACTGATAAATCTTATAAACAGAATTTTTCTCATAACTAGAAAATATTTCTTATATCAAGTTTATTTTCTTGGATAAGAAAATTATTTTTAGCTGTGTAGATATGAAAAAGAGGAATGATTAACATCCTTAATGTTCAAAAGGTCTAAAACAGCATCGCATGTTTCTAGTGTTAACAGCAGGAGCTCAGATAGGCCCTAAGCCTATTTTTCCTCTAATTCATATCGACAAACGATCAGACCTCATTAGTTTGCCCTTTTAATGTCATGCAACTTGACAATAAAGGTTCCTATGGTCTGTCAGTATTGGCGACCTTATGAGAAAACCATGGGCCTAGGCGCAGAAATATTTTCTCATATAAAATTATAATAATCATCATGTAAATGAATTACTACTCATGCAGAACTTTCAACATGTGTTATTATCCTAGGGATATTTGAGGCATGTTTTCTGATTGATAGCCTTTCTCTCCGGCCTTTCTCTTTCCCCATCACACAAGAGTGACCCTCTTTCCCATTCTCTGTCATATAGCCCCACCTGTAAGAACCTTGGTCAGTGAGAATCAAACAGGTGCAAAGGCTGATCATCAGGCCAAACATTTTGTCACTGTGGTTTAGTGTCACCCTACCTAGAATACCCCTCCTATATGTGTTTCCCATAAAAATTATCCTTATATCATCTGACCCCCCCCTTCATAAACTGCGAAAGGAAGACATAATCTATTTTGGAAAGACCTTCCCATTTGGATCTTTTTATCTCAACTTTTCTATGTTTCTATTGGTCTCATACGGTTGGATATAGTGTATGAAAATGTAAAGAACTGAAAGAAATAAAAAAGTGATTAAAGTGTGTTGTTTTCATCTTAGTGATGGGATATTCTTTTCTCAGTCGCATAATATGTTATGCATTTGCAATGAAATTGCAACTGGTAAAAATGAAATAATTCAACTGCCCCTACGGATTCCTCCAGGGCTTAAACCTGGGGCACACATATTTATTGGGCCCACTGCTGGGCACCAATTAGTGCACATTTCATACCTGAGCTTTGAGTAATGATGTTTCTCACTCAATTGGGCGGCATCCTCTGACAAAGCAGCCACACTTCAGTATTATAGGGATCTGTTGAGATCTCAGCATTGGCCTCATACAGAAAACCATTTGTTGTCAGAATTCTGGCCATGAAGAAGCTGTCGAGGGCAACAAAAAAGCTTTTACCAAGGTTTGTAAACTCAACGTCTAGATATATTGGAATGTTTAGTGCTTACAATTAGGCAGGCAACACCTTGCTGCATCGGTACGGTTTTTTTAATTAGAGTGGAGTCTCTTTCTAAGGAGATTCAAAATAAGGAGACAATATAAGGAGGCTTTGCTTATGTTAACAGGAGAACATTCTTTTTTCAATTAATTGATTTGTCACGTGCGATTAGTTTCTTGACTAGTAGGCTAGACATCTGCCTGGAATGATGTATTCAGGTAGGAATGAGTGCAGCTTAATTTCTGATTTTAGCATTAGCATTTGGAATTATCTTCCTTCCTTCCTTCCTCGGTCCCATACATTTCTCTTTCATTTCGTAGGGGACTATAACACATTTTAGTCATTCATTATTGACTGAATGAGATATTAGTAATATGTAGTGCCATAGGTAAATTAAGGTTCTGTTACCAGGGGCAATGGAGCAGAAATGACTACCGATATGCCTCTTATATATAGGGTGCACCAAGCAAATAAGGTACACCCTGGGACCAAATTTTGATAATTTTTATTCAGGTTTATAGTTTAATACTACACATGTAAGGTAGATGCTAGAGGTGCACACCGTGGACCATTTGTGACATGTCTGGTGATTTGGTAACCCAAGTGTATATATGCACTCTACAAGATCTATCTTCAAAGAAAGTTTATTTTCAGTTCAACTGTATACGCCATTTTTGAAAAAGAAAATGCCATAACTATTATATACAGTAAATACACATAAGTCAATCATGCGAGTTTGTTTTTATTGTATAAAACCCTGAACGAAATAAAGTAGTTTGTAGGCCATTAAACTTTCAACCTAGAACAAGGTATCACATAATCATTTCATCTGTTACAGGTTCTGGCGTTCGAGCTTGACAAGAAGAAAAGTTCACTGAAATATACAGAAGCAAGCTAGCAAAAGATGATCAAAGTTTATGAACATATATGAAAAATCGATTAAAATAAAGGAACGGCAGTCGCATATCTAAGATACAACCATCAGTAATGGCTAACAACATAATGTGGTATGTGTATGTGGTGACCAGGATAGGCCAGGCTGTAGTAGGTTTGATTGCGAACCTCCTCACCCTTATCGGTGTGGCTAAGTACAAATACCTGCGCACCACAGCCAATGTCTTTGTGGCGAGTCTTGCCCTCAGTGATTTCCTGCACAGTATAGTGACCGGCCTCATCCTTCCCATTCGGAACTTCTTCTATTCCTGGGACGTCATCAAGGGACTGTGCATGGCAGGCATCAATCTAGAGGTCATCACAGTCTATGCGCAGTTCATGAGTTTCACCCTATTAGCTGTAGAGCGCTGGAACTCCCTTCTGGCACAGCTGAACCGAAGAAAGCAGTGGGGGATGGGACGCTCACTGGTGCTTGTCATCTCAGGCTGGCTGGTGGTTGTAGGATGGAATATCACCTTGGCTGTAATTTATTGGGATGTCCCTGAGGGCACCCCATGTAGTGTCTTTGCCTACTTTCCTCCTGTCTATGCCACAGTTGGCTTCATCATCTTCTTATTGACCACTGCCACCATCTGCATATTTTATGGCAGTGTGGGATGGATCGCTTACAAGATTAAGCAGCAAGTGACTGCTAACGCTCCAATGAACAATCAGCAGATGATACAATGCAAGAACGACATTAAGATAACCCGCATGATGATGCTTGTAGTGGGCCTTTTCTTCATCTTCTACTCCCCATTCTTCATCACTGGCTTTGTTATCTCCAGGTAAGACAACAATAAACCCATTTCAATTCATATGTATTGACCAATTGAGCGGAATCAAATTGAGAGGTTTGCCAAGGTTTCATGTCAAATTGGGACGGAGAGAGAGACAGACAGTCAGACAGCCAGCCAAACAGCCAGGCAGACGGACAGAGACAGAGAGACAGCCTGACAGACAGACAGATAGACACAGACACAGACAGCCAGAGAGGCAAACAGACAGACAGATGCAGACAGAAAGAGACAGAGAGATTTATAATTTAGGTAGCTATCCCCTTTTGAATTTTGCATTGACTGTACCACAATTACCTACACTTAGCATTCCACACTGCTTGCACAATTTTCATATATAAAAGCACATAAAATCATAACGCCCACAAATTATGTCAGCTTATACTTTCATTGCATTCCTTGCACTTATCATTGCCCACATAACGCAAATCATAGAGATGCAGAATTTGTGTATACCAATTGGTTTATATTAGAACCCTGATCCTGAGGCCAGTGCCCTTAATTGTCACCTTGCCTTTTAGGTCTCAAACCCCACCCACAGAGGCTCTGCGTGTGTTCGGATAAGCAGTTAGAACTGCTTACCCACTGAAAGGCGGGTGCCTTTTAACGAGGGCACACCTCGAAACATGGCTGTAAAAGGCTATCGAACTCCCAAAAGACTAGGACCACCCTCGGCCACGTCTTCTTCCTTTGCAGGAATAAGACAATATGGCGGGCTACTCGGACTTGAATCGCTGCGCATGATCAAACCGGCGCGCCACGTGACCATTCGAAAATAGGTCAAAAACTTTCCCGCGTGCCCTTAATTAGGTCATGCGTTCTTACATAAGGACAATACAATACCCGATCGGTTTTCTGCCTGTACTCGTGTCTCAACCATGACAACTCACTAGGTATTATGGAGTTTATGGATAGCATAAGCATATCCACCAGATTATCTGTCCAAAACCATAGGTACATTGTCATAGCTCATTTTCCAGGAACTCGTGACCGGCTCAAATATACATTGAACAAGGTTACAACATATAACAGTACACAGTACGGGACAACACACTCATTGTGTTAACAGGCTAGGTTACGGCAGTCTTGAGCAACCTTGGACTGTGTCTAAGAGGTTTTGAGGCCTCTTTTATTGACCTGGTATTCATAAGAGCCTTTTCCAAGGTCTTCTTAGCCTTAGAAGGACCTTTCCTCTTATTTCTACCTGCACCTTCCGAGACTTTTTGTATCTTCCCCTGTTTTCCGGATGTTACGACAGGGGGCACCACCCTCTTCGGGTCTACAACCTTCCGTGGCCGAGTTGTCTTACACGATCTTGTTCCATTACTTCTAATAGACCATCACCGTACATTTCCGTGGAGGTATCCCTCCCCCTCCATGGGTGTAGTCTCGCTACATTTGACTTGTAACATTTACCAATCTGTGATTTAATAATCACTGTACAATCACTGATAACCTGGGTTATAGTGAAGGGTCCATCCCAATTACTGGCTAATTTCAGGTTGGCAAGGGGTTGGTGTAGACGCAAAACTCTATCCCCCAGATTAAAAAATCTAGCTTTTAGACCTGTATCATAACCAACCTTCTGCCAACGTGCAGTTTTCTGCAACTCATCTCTAACCCTCTCATAGGCTTGTTTGAATCTCGTAGAGATTCTACAAACATCACCTGGCAAGGGGCTTCCGGATTCATTCTTATTACGCCAAACACCAAATCTGCTGGCATAATTAAATCCTCTCCAAAAACAAGGAGATTAGGGGAACAATTGGTGCTCGAGTGTACAGTGCTATTATAAGCATGTACCACGAATTCACACTGTTCGTCCCAATCGTCCATCTGCTCATCTACTAGAGATTTCAATACTTGGATCAGAGTCCTATTGAATCTCTCTACTTGTCCATCACTCTGTGGCCTATAGGGATTAGTTCTTGTCTTGCAGATTGCTAGACAATTACACATCTCCTGCCACAGGCTAGACTCAAATTCTCTGCCTTGGTCACTATGTAACATGAGTGGGACACCTAGGTGTAATACCCACCCTTTTACAAAGGCCATAGCACAAGTAGTAGCCTTATGATCCGGCAAAGGATACACTCGGGTGTACTTGGTATAATAATCTGACACGACCATCATACACGTGTTGCCACTAGGAGTGGGAGGGATCCCACTAATAATGTCAACAGCTACTCGAGCAAATCTTACACCAAACAGTTCCTGGGATAATGGCAATTTGCCTAACCCGGGTCCTGGTTTGTTCTTACAGCATTCGGGACAGGTCTCTACCCATCGAGTGAGATCTGTACTCATGCCAGGCCAATAGTATCGTCTGGATAGACGTTCTAGAGACCGTTTCTTTCCAAAGTGTCCACTAGATCTATGCCCATGACAGAAATACATAATATCTCGTCGCATAGCACTAGGTATGACAACTTGCAAGGTTTTCTTCCTATTAGAATAGTTCTTCCATCGGAATAGAAGACCATCCCGGACTTCCAGCTCGGCCCATTGAGCTAGGAATCGTCTCATTTCCCTGTTCTCCAATGACACTTCCGGTCTTGGAGGACAGATACCCTGATTAAGAAACTTAATCAAACGTGATGTGACTGCATCAGACTCCTGGAACTGTTGAATAGTCTCCATGGACCAATTCAAAACATGTTCCGGTTGGGTGTCGAAAGGTACTCGAACCACTGCCAATACAGCATTGTGTGCTCCACAATCAGTGCACTCAGCGTTTGCACATTTCCTCACCGGGATTCTAGACAAAGCATCCACATTTAAATGCTTTGCCCCGGCTCGGTGTTCAATCTGGCTGTGATTTAGACTGAATTCGGATAGGTGCGCCAACCAGCGACCTATCATCCCCTCTGAATCCTTGAAGTTCAATAACCATCTGAGAGAGGAATGATCAGTCCGTAGAGTGAAATCACTTCCCCACAAAAAGTGCTTGAACTTCTTTGTATAGACCACCACAGCCAACAACTCACGTTTAGTGGTACAATAATTTCTTTGAGATTTACTCAACGTGTTACTAGCGAAGGCTATAGGAACTTCAACCCCATCCTGGACCTGAGAAAGGGCAGCTCCTATGCTTTCATTACTAGCATCAGTATCTAGAATGAAATGATCATTCTCTGTCGGGTACTTCAACACAGGTGTACTAACAAACAACCCCTTTATTTTCATTGCAGCCAATGATGCTAGGTATTCATTTGAAGTGTCTAATGGCACATTTTCAGGGTCTAGGGACTCATTGGAGACATCATGAATTTTCTTAGATGCATGCTAAGCCTAATTTAGGCCTATTTAAGGTGGCCATTACCAGAATGCACTGATTTTGCAATAGCTTCGCAAATATGGCTCATAGACATTCATTCAGTGTGGCTATATCCACATTATCAGGGTCTACGAGTATAATAGGAGCATTGTTCTCCCTCTCCTATCCATATCAATCAGCCTATCATAGGCCTGTACAAGGAAGCAATTACAGAAATTGATGGTTTTCATCATATCCTTGCTACTGGTGCTGGTAGATGCTCATTTCATCTGGCTGTATCCACATTCTAGGAACATGATAGGGGCAGTTTTCATCCACTCCTCTACATATTTTGCATGTATCCTGACTATCATAGGCTTGTGCAGGGTAGTCATTACCAACATTCACTGTAATAGAAAGCCATTCATTGCATAGCATGTCAATATCCTTGTTTGTACAGTGAAGAAACAAAATTGAGGGATCCTTTCTATATATGCTTGGCATAATTGAAGTCTAATTATGATCCTACATAGCCATGGTCCTGCATTTTTCATGGTTCTTAAAGCTGGCACAAGACGTGAAATGTGTAGAGTTTTTTTGTTTTGGGTATTTCTACATTCAACCACCCTGCCTGTATGCACAGTTGACAGCTCAACCAATTCTGAGAGTTGTAACCATGCTAATCTCAAAGAAATAAATGTCTAGAAATAAAATGTCTCTAGCATTTTATCTCTGTTGACAAGCACTTAATTACATCAGCATAGTGGTGCCACCTGTAGTTAGAAAATCAGACTGTGGTGTTCTATGGCAAAGACACCTTTCCAAGAAAAGCTTGAATGGTTGCTCAGTGCTGCCCCGTAACATCTTTGATGAGAACTAATTAACCAAAGCAGTTTACCATCCCACCAATGCAGCAAGCAGAGTTGAACATTGAGTTTACAACTGTATGTATTGACACTCACTCCTTACTAGATTAAATACCATGAAATTAATTGGAAAGTATGTATAATCCTCTGACATAGAAATCCGAATAACCTAAATCACATCTTGTACCAACTCTAAACCCTATGTATCTTTATACCTCAAGTGTTTCTTTGACTCATCCATCTCGCTTGAGCATTAGTACACTCTGAAGTTGGCATTTTTGGTCTCAAAAACTATTATCACCAATAATCAATTAATACAAGCACGACAGGATATAATGATACCATATAGCAGGGAACATCATGCAAATGAATAGCTTTAAACAAGCGTCTGAAATTTTATTGTTCCTAATGGTCATTGCGGCCCCATATATAGAAAGCCTTATTATAGGCAAAAACAAATTTGAAAAAAGCAAGCTAGAAAGAGTTAAATGGAGCATATGTGACATATGGACATGTGCTTGGTAACCTAGCCTGTGACATCATACTATTACATGTATGTGCATTTTGAGGGTAAACTTTGATTATCTTATTCTTGCTGCAGAAGTAACCCACCAAGAAAGAGATGTACAATAACCCGAGAATAAAGCAAACAGCTTAACATAATATCCATAGTATCAATGGTGTTGTGATGGCTTATATAGTAAATTTGAAAATGATGGAAAACCTTTAGGCTAGTACACATGATGGGGAGGTCTTGGATGGATAACTGAAGAATGATTATATTATATCATTTCTGTCCCATCCCATCAACCCTAAGTTAAATACGATTCCAGTTGAATGGTACAGAAGGCATGCATTCCAGAACAATTGAAAAAATATGGACTATTGTTATCTACTTGTATTGCCTTTTTCCTCAGTTTCCAAAAAAAAAAATCAATTATGTTTTATACCACACAAAGACACACTCCCACACACATTTTCCAGAAAATAAGAGACCCTACTTTAGCACATCACAAGTAAGAATAGAATGGCCATGACCTCCCAATTACAATACAACCATCCCTTTATGGGGCTAAGACCTGACATGACACCAATATTATGCTGGATCATATATAATTTATCCAATGTCCCATACTCCCATGAGTCTCTAATAGAACTATTCATATCCATGGAGAATCCATGCATTGTACTAGCACATTTTGTTTCCTGAGGGGCAATACACATACAGGCAAAATCAGATTTGAATGTGCAGTGAGGTCTCAAAATTGCAGGGACTATATGGAAAATCGGGGGGGGGGAGCACAAGAAAGACCAAATACTGTCAAATAACAACAAATGAAATGTTTTGGCAACTATGGTTACCAGCAGACCTGACCAAAACAGTCCATGTCCTTAACTGAACATTTTCACTGAGTTATGAGTGTTCATAAAATGTAATGCAGAGCCCACATCATAAGAAGATCAAAATAACACATGGCCTTAACTACTAAGTGATACAATTGTGAAATAATGTAAAATCTTCAAATAATTCAGGGCACCGAAGGGTTAAGGTCCAGGGTATTTCAGCTGAATACATTTTACTGCATTATTTGTCACAGGTATGATGAAATTACATGTGATATACACCCGTATGTCTGTAGTTGATGTCTCATTCAAATATGGAACTAAAATATTCTTTTCTTTAGCTTCTTTTTCTTTGAACAGCATTATGGGGTGGAAATTCCATGTAATAATGCTGTTCAAAGAAATAGAAGCTAAAGGCAACTTTTGTTCCATTTTCATTCCATGCCTAGCAATGCCTTATAAAATGGAACATATAACATGGAACACCATACCTATGACAATTAATGCACTCAAAATGTGTTCAGCTGAACTACCCTGGAGGCCTTTAGTTTGATAGACATGCCATATACAAGTGCCATATCAATAGTGGTCATAAACGTGCAAGCTGGTCTCAAAAATGGTCCATTGAGGAATTATCTTCAAAGTATGCCCCTGTTGTGATTAAAATGATGTCCACCCATAACATCAATAGATGGTTGCATTGAAGAAATACATGTAGATTGGCAATGTTTGAAGATTAAAGCATAATTTCAATGCTACAGTGTTACTGTTGCCAATGGGTGCTGTGTGTATAAGAGGGGTTAAGTGACTTGCTGGAGTCAAGGGCTTACTACAGTGGTCAAGATCCTGCCTGATAAAGGGGAGGCTATAATATTCATTGGATTGATTATTATAACACATGTAGGTAACATGCATCAATAGACCCCAAAGATTTCACCCCATCCCATACCAAAGGTTTTAACCATCCCAGTATATACACAAATGAATATATACAAGCATACCTCCCCGGGCTTTGTGCTGGGTGATACACCTATCAATCATTTCCAGAGGCAACTTCATTGATTTGCAATGAAACTGTCACACTGCTTTCAGTGTTTCAAACTATATACAACTGCCATGTTAGTAGGTATTTGATTAAAAGCACATAATGGGAAACTTCAGATAAGATAGATGGGCAAAATATGGATAGAATATTATGAAGGACTAGATTTGTTGCTAAACCCTAAAAGCATGATTTTACTTACCATTATTACATGTGTTTCAGATATACATCTAAACATGTACTAAGAATTGTAAATTTTGCTAATTGCCATGATGGCTACCCTATCTCTGGTCCATGATAGGCCAATGCATAAAAAAAGGAAAGGAGGATAAGTGCCCCTATCATGTTCCTAGACCCTGAGAATGTGTATACAGCCTCATGAAATGAGTGTCTACCAGCACTAGTAGCAAAGATATGATGAAAACTGTCAATTTTGGTAAAGGCTTCCTTGTCCAGGTCTATGATAGGTTGATTGATATGGATAGGAGGAGAGGGGGAACAATGCTCCTATAATACTCGTAGACCCTGATAATGTGAATATAGCCACATAGAATGAATGTCTATGCGCCTTAATTGCAAAGGTATTGCAAAATCAGTGAATTCTGGTAATGGCCACCTTAAATGGGCCTAAATTAGGTTTAGAATGCATCTGAGAAAACCCAGGATGTCCCCAATGAGTTCCTAGACCCTGAAAATGTGCTACTAGACATTTCAAATCAATGTCTAGCATCATTGGCTGCAAAGTTATGGCAAAAACAAGGAATTTTGGTAATGGCTACCTTTATCGGGCCCTATTTCAAAGAAAAACGATTCGTGCATGTGGCATCCACCCATAAGATGATCAGTATGGACCATACTTTAAGTCTGGCATGGATGCCATCCCCTAATATTCCGTCCCTCATAAAGTGATTTCTAAGCCTCTTTGGATATTTTGCCTCCCTACTAATGGGTGCAGAATCAAAGTTGAAACTTTTTTGATGTATTGATAGTGTTTATCAACTTATTTTCAAAACTGTGCAAATGCTGACCATTTTAAACTTGTCAGGCCTGATAATGTTATGTATAGTGCGAATCGCCAGGACTGCACTCATGCATTTTGGCGACCTGTTGAGGCGGAGGGGGCTTCCAAAACTTACGATTTGCTTTATCTTCACCATTTTCGACCTCCACACCCCCGCACTTCATCTATCTTTTACTATAGAAATGTAGGTCTATGGAGCCCCAGGCTCTAAGGGTGAATCAATCCCATATGGTTGGCATCCTCCATCACGACGATAAGGCCTAAAAAAGAAGTTGTGTACAGTATCTCGACCGACCCTAGATTTAAGGCCCGATCCTTTTTTTCTTTTTTTTTTTTAAAGCAAAACTTGCCCAAAATGTGAAGAATTCTCAGGAAAATAATTGTCAAAACCTAGGCATATTCGGTACCAAATTGAAGCTCACGCTCCAAGTAATGCAGCTAGCTTGAAATGAGAAACAATTTTACAGTTTCAAGGATGTCGTTATTTTTAAACGCAATTTTTTGCTAAAATACTATACTTTTAGGCACCCAAAGACATAAAAAGAAATCCGACCTACCTACCCTAATTTTTCGGGCTATGTTACCTGAACACAACAATTTTTTTTATGTCTAGATAGATATGATACATTTATACACTATCTGCCAGGGGCGGCAGAACCAGGGTGCAGGGGGGGGCCATGCCCCCCCAGCATAAAGGTAGGGGGGCAGACTATGTTTTGCCCCCCCCAACATTTTAGGGGGCTTTCTTCTTTTACTCATCAGATTGATGGACAAATCTTCACAAAGTATCACTATTAGGGAGTGATCATTTTTTAACAACAGGGGGGGGGCCGGTGGGTTTGAGGGGGTGGTCAGAATTTTTTCAACCCTTTGACCTCTGATGGGGGGGTCAAAATAATTTCACCTGTTCTCAGTGGAAAACCCTGCGCGTTACTATAAGCTAAAAGCGATTTTTGTCCCTTATGGGGGGGGTCGAAAAAATTTTACCCCCTCTAGAGAGGGGGTCAAAATTTTTTTCGCGCGTCCGTGTGCAAACCCACCAGCCCCCGCTGTTGTTAAAAAATGATCACTCCCTTAGATATATGTTGTCAGATAGGCGTCTTGTGGGCTCAAAATGCACCATTTTATTTCTAAAAGTAAAATGGTGCATGGAGGGTGTGCCTCCAGACCCCCCTTCAATATATTTCTAGACACAATACAAATCTTACTAAAGTCATCTAGCACCAGTAATAGCCGCACATTTGCCCCCCCGCACTTAAATGAGAGCTCCCCCCATACCTCTGGGTGCTGCCCCCCCCCCTCCACTTTGAATAGGTTCTGCCGCCCCTGTCTGCCCTTAAAGGGTTAGTATTTGCTATATGTAGATGGAACATAATAGATTTATCTAGAAACGGCAGAATAAGAGGTATGTAAATAGAGACTTTATCTTTTGTAACGCACAAGCTGATAGGCCTATAGGCCTACCAGGCTATGGAAGAGTCCTGGTTTATCTAGTTCATGCACTGTGTATGAAAATACTTGGTCCAACCATCAACTAAACGTATCTATATAAATATATATTACAAGTTACCATGTATACATGTTCTTAGAAGATATACAAAATGTTACCTTGTATTTCTAGACTGAATTCTACTGCAATAGAATCAATATAATTAAATTGTCGCCAATAACTCAATCTTTTCGGTTTTGGCACTATAGTATGTTCCAATTGATGTCAATGCACAGAGCAAAAGGAACTATCTCAGTCAGAAGTCAGTAGAAAGGCCTAGCTTGTGCAGCGAAGTTAAGATTTTGCACGTGCCCAAACGTCCAAATTTTTCTTAGTTGATAGTACACTGTTCCTTAAAAAAATAATTGCCAGCAATAAACCATCAGAATACTTTCAAAATGGGAAAAAATCTATTCATAAAAAATTGCACTTTCGATGGCATAAACGTGTCTTTTCTATGCCCCCCCCATATTCCAAATTATAGAATTAAATGGCCTCATTAGCGTAGTTAGACCTCGTTAATCATGTTAGGTGTTTTGCCCGATTAGGCATTTTGCCTATCTTAAATTAGACTTGACTAATTCAGAATTCGTTCTGTGTATTTATAGTCAGTGTTTTCTTAGGGACAATAACCAAGTGACTGTGGTGTATGGATAGACTGACTAGTCCCTAAGCATTCGTTCCTCTCCCCACCCAGGCCGCATAGAGGCCTTCTTGATTTCTTTGTTTAAAGCTTTAATCCATTTGAATCTTTATTTCAATTTCTCTTAGGCCACACTAAATTAAAAAGTTGGTCTATGGATTTTCATTTAAATTTTTTTTTGTCAATGGATTCTGCACATCACAGATGTGGAGAGGGCGATTCTTTTTTTTTTTTGAAAACCAGTTCGCCAGAAAGCAGTAGATTTTGTGTTTTTGGGTCTTTTTTGGACGTTTATGACTCTGGAGAAAGAAGTTGTGAACCAATCTTGTCTAACATTTGATAGAGAACACTTAGGGCTATCAGAAAAACGTAAATTTGTGGTCATCCATCAAAAACTTCAGGACTTATAGCCTGCCGAAGTGAAAAAATGGCCAAATTTGTTCTTTTTTATCCTTTTTGTATTTTTTACAAGTGTCCTGTATTAAATAAAGAACACTATAGAGTATCCCAAAGTTATTTTTTGTATTGTATATGATCATAGGTATCATTTCCGTGAGGTTTGGACATGTTACTAAGTGAGAATTCTTCATGATGTGGCTTTCAAAATGGAAATCTGTAATTTGTAATGTCTGGTACCTAAATCTAAATCGGTTATAAAACATGGAAAAAATGAAGTGTCAAAATCTTTGTTATTACCCATATGAAGGGCCCTATCATCCCCTACTTTGGTGAAGAAATTGTGTGTCTACCAGCTTTTGACTCCATCTAAGTGCAGCTTATGTGAAATAATTCTGATAAAAGTACCGGACGTTATATAACGTCCGGTACTTTTATCATCATGTAGGAGGGAGTCTACTTTGCATGCATAACTCAAACTTTGTTCCATTCTGTAATTGAAGTCAATAATAGACATATTGGCCTTGTTATTTCATGCGTTTGTTATGTATAATCGGACATTCTTATATTACTGAGAGCAACTTCAATTACCTCCATATTTCATTATTTTGGTACCGGACGTTACATGACACAAAACAAGCAATAAAAATGGAACCGGATGGCCTAGATCGGTATTTTTTGGTCTTCTGAGCTGAGGAGATATACCTTGACAATTTTGTTAAGGTTATATAAAGTAATCAGAAAATTAGTTTTTCAGGGCCTTCAAGGGCAAAATCTTACACTTTCTGACGACCTGACCCGTATTCATGCATTGATCAGGCCTCACCATGCAAAAATCACTACCTGGTTACCATGGCAATTTGCGCAAAATCTAGCCTGGCTATGTTTATGTGGACCTATCTTATTTTTTTCTCAATTTCATAAGCTAAAATATGGTGTAGGTTGCTAAGCACTGTGAGAATTTTAAGTATTTTTAATATCAGGTCAAAGGTGGAAGACCTGTGATTTTTTGGATGGCCACAAGGCATTTTGGGTGGTGACACCTTAAAGCTAGTACATGTAGGTATCGGACCACCAAACATTCTGCACTATAATTTAATGTAACTCATACACCCATAAAAGTGGAAATTCACCTTTCATACACTCCAAGTCACTCCAAATCATGAAGAGGCACATTTTCCCCCTTTCTGGGTGCCAGATCCAGACGTTGTTCACCAACCCAGTTTTTCTGTACAAGCATATGTTTGAACCCATCCCCATCTTGGCCTATTCTGCACACAATAAGTGATTATTTCCAACCTTTTTTTAAATAAATATTTTGGGATCCTAGACAAACGAGCAGTCCCTTGTACTCCATATATTCTGAATCACAACAGGTTAAACATTTTATCTATGCTTTAGTTAAAAGTTTGCAGTGATTTTGAACTCTGATATAGACCAATCACAGCCCTCCAAGTCCTAAATCCGTACATCTCAGTGTATTACTGGAAGTGATGTCATCATCAATAGTGGAATGATACCTGTATCTGCCATTGTTTGTTCAAAATTATGGCAAAATAAAAAAAATAAAATCAGATTTTTGCAGAAAAAGGTGCGGGCGCAATCCATAGACAAAATAATTTTCAAAACAAATAAAACAAATAAAAATTAGTATTTTTGAAAATATGATGTGGGGAATCCATAGACAAACTATTTAATTTGGTGTGGCCTTATATTAAAATCAAGACTTGAGAAAGTGTAGCGCATGGGTAAAGTTTGACATGCACAGGCAAGATGGAAACAGTGAGGATTAACAAATATAAACACCGGTAAAATGAACCATGAACATATATAACACTATAGGCCCTATTAATAATCACCAATGAATCGACTTTCAAAGTTAAATCAGCACTGATCAATGTATAACATTAATGTTAAATTGTGAAGGACTTTTGGATTGTGTTGGGTCAACTTCCGATTGTGACTGTATTCTCACCTTGAAATGAACAAACTTTTTATACAATTGTAGAGGTATATAGTTATCCTAGTAATATCTGGTGCCGTCTGGCATGGTGGGTTAGTCCTGTCGCCTGGTTTTCCTGAGGTTCAGGGTAGGTGACAGCACCTATCCGGGTCTGTGGGACACCTGGTGACAAACCTAGGGAACTTGAGGTTCCGGGTCCGTGGGACACATGGCGACAAACCTAGGGATCCATATAAAGGTCCTGTGATCACCTGCTACATCAGAGGCCATGTAGGCCTCCGTAATGACATGCTTCCCTAACTGGAACTGGAAGGTGTACTGAATATTCCCATTGGCATACACTCGGAATACTGTCGTCTTTCTTTCGAATAACAAGACTCAAACCTAGCTGGTAAAATCTAAACCACTACACAATGTTCTCTCAGAATTCGATTCCATGTCACCAGGGGCATGGAGCCTACCTCCCCCCAACCCCACTCCCCAGCTGCCTGTCCAGACGATGAGTAGGCCTAGTTTACTTGCACGTCTTGGTTCAGACCGGATCTCACAACAGTCTATAGAATAGATCATAACGTACATTGATTTGTTATGATGCAGATTTCATGTGTTGCCTTTGTACATGCATGTGGTAAATGTAGGATTTGATAGATGCTGATAACACAACAATCTTCTAAAAGTACTGATGCTGCAAACAGAAATGACAGGATTCAGCATAGCTATATCATGTGTCAAACCGCAAGGGGATTCTCCTAGTTTGTTTGTCTGCTGTTCGTCTGAAGTGTGGATTATCTGAACTTTTCCAAGAAACATTCAATACATTTCCCATTGAAAATGTATTCGTTATCTCACATGATAATGACCAACGAGGACGTGCATGGTTGGGACTGTATGATCATGGTCAAACTGGTCCCAGAGGTTAATCCCGCATATCTTTCAACAGTGCACATAAAAAGCTTCTTATTGCAATAGGAGGAAAGCTACGAAAGAAACAAAAACAAAACTGTCCATTGTTTTCAAATCCAGCCAATAGTTTATTTTTCATGAATTTCTCCGGAATAAAAATAAGGTTTTTTTTATGCATTTATTTTGCCAATAGCTGATTTTCCATTTTTCAGGCCATGAATATTAAGAATATTGATTAATAGGGAGTCTTGATATTGTAGAGACACAAAGTACCACACATGTAGAGGCTGTTTGAATTCTATCAGCCCTTTTCTCTACATTTAATACCGGTTTATATAGGTCTGAAAATCCCAAAATCACTAATTTTTCCGATTTTGTCACGCTGACAGCCACAATTATAATTACAAAATCTGCTACAAAATTTGAACCGCTTGCTCAATCTCCTTGAAATTTGTGCACATTTTAATGTGTAATTTAGAGAACATTTTGTACATTTGAAAAGATTGATTTCATCAAAACATAGGTTTTTACCAGTTTTGACTGATTTTCCATGGTCTCACATCTTCACCATTCATTGAAATCTATGGCTATTATTAATATGCTAAACACATTCAGTATTACAGTGGTATGAATAACTTTACTAATATCTAACTTTTTCTAAAAATTGTCAAAGTTTTATTTGTGTGATAAAAAATTTGATAATTTCACATTTTCAATAAGTTATTGGTACCACCCTAAACCCTGGACCCTAGTGGAGACTGCTGTCAACATGGATTGGTTCTCCTACAAACCGTGAGGTGGGTGAAGGATTATGGACACCAGTGTTGTGTTAAATGCATCATTTATATTGCTTAAGGTTTACATTTTAGTCATGATTCCATGCTGTTTGAATACAGAAAGTGATAGTCGTGAGTCGTGATAGTCATAAATTTAATATAGACTGTGTTCTGCGCTACCGCCCGACTCCGAATATGGGTACATATTCTACTTCTCCCTTTCTTTGAGTCTTTTGAGTATTATATGATATGAGTCTTTGAGTTCAAATAAAATGAGTGTTCGCATTTTGATACTATGCTCGAAAGACTAGAATAGAGTCTTCAGACTAGATGGTAATACAGATCCTTGAGGTTCAAAGATAATACTGATTAATGAGTTAAACTTCCACTAGTAATACTGTGTCTCTGATTTAGAATCTTTAAACTTATACATATATGGAGAATACAAATATAAAACTAAACTTGTGGAGAGTGGTTACAAGCACTTTCATCCACTCATGAACCTTCAGCGTTCATGCAACTGACTACTCAGTCCTGCATCTTGCTGGCACACGGATCTCTCTGCCAGTTTTAATATGTATGGGATCAGCTGGACTGATATTATTAGGAGCTATTATTGTATTAGCCACAGATGCAAGCTTTCTGGGAGAAACTGCTTGTTGAGTAATGGGTTGAGGAATAGGCTGAGGAGGTGCCTATGATTCATGTGGTTGTTTCGGCAGTTCCTTCATCTGCACGCGATTGCGGATGAGAGTCTTGCTCGGTGTTGCTACGACATAAGATCGATCGTGTTGTGGCTCTCTTACGATCGCCTTCTCCTTCCTATCGGGAATGAAGACTTCATTGCCTGGTTTTAGTGGTGCGAGATCATGAGCATTGTGGTGTTTGTCAAAGTTCTCTTTCATCTTCATCTTGTATTCCTCCTTGCACTGTCTACCGACGTGCTGCTTAGGTGGAATGAGTCCCAACTTGGATGGCAGGATGGGTACCTTGATGTTGAGTCGACGTCCCATTAGTAGTTGCACTGGGCTGAACCCATTGAGAATAGGAGAATTCCTATAGTTAAATAGTGTGATGTATGGGTCTGGTGCCTTGATCAGATCTTTCCCAGCTAGCACAACTTGTGCAATTTACATCATTATTACGTGAAAACTCATGTGATTTACTTAGAAAAGACATCATTTGGATTAGTTGTGCTAGCAGGGAATTATAGTGCGAGCTGCCCATTCAGCCTCACCGTTACCGGAAGGGTGACCTGGTGAGCTAGTGATATGTAAGAAGCCATAGTCGATTGCGAATTATCTGAATTCTCGGCTAGCGTACTGTGGCCCATCGTCGAAGCAGACTACTAGCAGTATGCCATGACTTGCGAATATGGCCTTCATTGCATTGATAATGCTCTCAGAGGTTGTAGACTGCAGTTTGGAGTATTCTGGATACCTGGAGTAAAAGTCTACCACTGCGATGTAGTGAGTATCACCGAGTTGAAATAGATCAGTAGCAACCTTCTCCAAGAGATGATCTGGAAGGGTTGATGGAAAGAGTGGTTCCAGGTAGTTTGGATTTTTGACCCGGCAGTGATGGCATTTCTGAATCAACTCCTCTACATCGGCGCCAGCTCCGGGCCACCACAAGCTGTCGCAAGCTAGTTGATGACACTTAATGATGCCCTGGTGCCCCTCGTGGAGTTTGTTCAGGATGTCTGGCCACAGAGAGGAGGGTATGACAATACGAGTGCCCATCAGCAGAAGATTATCCATTATGTTGATATTGGCCTGGAAGTGGAGATATTTCTTAGCAATCCCTCTTACCTGTAAGCAGTCTGGCCAACCATATGTCGTCTTCCCACTGGTGTTGAAGGATTTGCTCCAGACGGTGATCAGAGGCTGGGAGTGACTTGCCTATGAAGTTGACATACAAAGTAGTGTCCTCCTGGAACTTGAGGTCTGCCTCTGTAGGGTCTCTATCTGGTGCCCGGGACAGGGTGTCGGCTGTGTACAGCTCTTTGCCCAGCATGTGCACAATATTTTAGTCGAACCACATGAGTCTCATACGGAACCGCTGGATCCTTGTGTGAGGAGATCTAGATCTTTCGATGCCAGTAGCGGTATAAGCAGTTTGTGGTCCGTTTCCAACGTGAACTCTCTCCAGATTAGATAGTTTCGAAACTTCTCGCAGGCCTTGAGGCATAAGCAACAGGACGCCATTGAGAACCGTGTTTCTACATCAATATGGCCCCAAGGCCATACAAAGACGAGTTGGCAGATACCTTGGTCTCATGTTCTGGCTTGTAGAGTGCAAACACCGGAGTATTGCTGAGTAGGTCCTTGATGTTATTGAATGCCTTCCGTTGAGCTGGTCCCTGAAACCATTCGGTCTTGTTACTGAGGAGTTCACATAGCGGCTGAATGACTGTAGATAAGTCAGGAGTGAACTTCCAGAGGTGGTTCACCATACCTATAAATCGTCAAAGTTCTGTTACATCTGCAGGCATGCTCATCTCCCTGATATCTGATACCTTTTCTGGATTGGCCTTGATGCCTTCACTGGACACTATCTGTCCCAGGAAGCTGATGGAAGACTTCTTGAAAGCACACTTGTCCTTGTTGAGTGATATACCTGCAGCCACGAGTCTGCTGAGTGCAGCCTGGAGTCGCTTGTCATGCTCGGCTTTGTCCTTTTTTTTACACCACGATGTCGTCCATCAGACACACAACTCCAGGAAGTCAGGTGATGATGATACACTTTTTCCATGTCGTCAAAAACTTCAGAAAACTCTCCGTTGTCTGCCACGGTAGCCGTGGCCACTAAATTAGGAGCTATTCTGGAGTTCCCTCTTGGAGATACTATGGTTAGATCATTTAAAGTGTCAGAGAGGTCCTCCTCTCTAGAAGTATCACTCGAAAGCTGACAGAACGCGCTCCTTGATTGTTCCTCATGCGACCCTGATATCCCAGATATATTCTCAAATCGTGCCCCTGAGAACTCTCGTCCTGCTTGTTCCCAATGAGGTCTTATTTTGACACTAGTACATGCCCATCTGGCTGCCGAAGGTCGTGCTGACAAGTCACTATAGTCCCATACAGGTGTATCAGTAGAGCCTATCCCTGATGGTAGTGGCGTCCTCCAGGGGAGGAGGACTCTGTGCTCACGTTGACGAAGCTATATCATGTACAAATGAGAAATTTGGCTTTTTAACTCTTCCTTTACCAATCACGCATTTTTGCGAGTTTACTGTGCTTTACCGGACGCGCATTTTTACGAGTTACTCGCCGATTTTCGGCAGATTTTGGCCGATTTTTGACCCGCTATAACTTCCTCAAAAACGGGTAAAATCTCACAATTTTTTGTAGCTGTGGTCTATGGTATACTCTCTCTGGGCTGACCAAACCATTTGGCAGTATTCTTATTTTCCTCTTGGTGGTAGAATGGTGAACATGGATGAGTTTTATTTTTAAGTGCCATGATTTTGAGCAATATTCAGGGGGCAAATGTGAAATATATGAAAAATATTATCATTTATTGGGTTAAAAGTGACTTTGGGTAATTTTTCATGAGGAAAACGTTGATGATGAAATCAAGAACATATTCTGATGCATTATGGGTAAAATCATCGTTGCCATGGCAACCAAAGGCAAGGAAGCAGCTATATATAGCAATTTCTGTTTATCTATGTTGCCATGGCAACAGGAAAGAAAGATTTTACTAAATACCTTCCTGGTGAAAAATCTGATAATTCTTAAAAGTAATCTAACATGTGTAATTTATTTCATCTTGAAATATCCATTTTTAACTGAAATATTTCAATTTGAAAATTAATAGCATTGCAAGATTGGTTCATCTACAAGCCTTAATAATCATGCAATATCTCTTCAAATAGGGCCTCCATAGCTTAAGGGGGGTGTCTCACTTTTCAATTATCATGAACAGCTTAGTCCATCATAATTTCACTTATAATTGGAATTTCTAGAAAATTCTTGCAGTTTCTGAAAGCACACATCATATTCTATTAAGAACATTTCTACCTAAATGGGATCTAAAATTATTTGGTTTTGATAGTCCTATCCTTATGTAGAATGTGGTAGAAGAAGAGTTAAACCGATCCAATAAGGATATTGAAATACAATGGTTATTTTCCATAAAAGGTTCTAGTAAAAAGGCAATAATATGTAACGTATATAGACCACCTTCAGGAAATTTGACTAATTTTTGTAATATTATTCAAGCATTATTTTTACAGATTGAAAACCCAGATTCATATGAAATTTATGTACTTGGTGATTTTAATGTAAATACAATCTGCAACACAAGAGAAAAAAGACAACTGTATGAAGCTTTTGATAATTTTCACTTAACACAATTAGTAAATCAAGTGACAACGTCCTCAGGTTGTAACTCATGTATCGATTTAATTTTTACAAACTGTACAGGAATTATTTCTTCTGGTCCACTTAATATCCACGTATCGGATCATCTTCCTGTACATATATTAAAAGGTAACCAATATGTTAAACAAGGATTCAGGAGTTTCTTGGGAAGATCGTATAGAAACTTTAATAAGGAAAAATACATACAAGACCTGTCAAACTGTAATTGGACATATTTCGAAAATAGTGCTGATCCCACTGAATGCTGGAATATCCTGGTAAATCATATGAAATATATGTTAGATATCCAATGTCCAGTAAAGAAATTCAAAATAAAAAATAAATCGAGTCCATGGATGACTAATGAATTGTTAGAACGTATAAATGATAAAAATGCACTACTAAAACAAGCCAGACGAAACTTGGATATAATATCCTGGCATCATGCCAGAGAATCTCGTAATATTGTAAATCATGGGGTCGAGCAAGCTAAGGAGGAATATTATAATAATTTATCAGAAGTTTATAAAAAAGACTCCAAAAAATTTTGGACCACTATGAAAGAAGTACTACCTAATAATAAAGGTAAATCGAAAACAATTAACTTAGTAGATGATACTGGACAAACAATCACTCTCGAGGATACGTCCACGCATATAAATAATTTCTTTGCTGATATTGGACCTAGGCTTGCCAGACTTCAGTTTCAATTTAGAGGACAAAGATGTGTTATTGATATGCCTGATATGTCTTATACCGATGAAGAAATTATTAAATGTTTAGATGATATTGATGTAACAAAATCATCTTCTATTGAATATTTACCAACAAATATTTTCAAGTTGGCGGTTAGAAAGTTCTCTGATAAATTTATTAAAATTATCAATTTGATTACACGTACAGGTGTTATACCTGATAGTTGGAAAGTTGCCACGGTCACTCCCTTACCAAAAGGTGGCGATCCATCAAACGTATCTAATCTAAGACCTATCAGTGTATTACCTGTACCTGGTAAAATACTTGAACGTCTGATACATACAAAAATCAGCTCTCACTTAACCTTATACAACATATTGTCAAAATTTCAAGGTGGCTATCAAAAAAACAAATTGACTTTAGATACCATAACTGTTCTAGTAGATGATATACTTAAAAATAGAAATCAAAATAATATCACCCTAGCTGCTTTTATTGATATAAAAAAGGCTTTTGACTCTGTAAACCATAATATCCTCTTGACCAAACTTGAACAATATGGTATAAGAAATAGAAACCTTACGCTGATAGAAAACTACCTCTCTAGGAGACAACAGTGTTCTGTGGCAAATCATGTAAGATCAGGGTATAAGAACTTAACATGTGGTGTACCTCAAGGGTCAATTTTAGGTCCTTTAATTTTCCTGTTATATATTAACCCTTTTGTGCCCAAAATTATTTTGAGGAAGCTGATTTATTCAACACATTTGACATAGCAGAGGCTATTACCTATATCATGTCCACATTTAAGTATTTATGCATTGTAACCAAGAGATCAATTACATAGCTTTCAGAAAATGTAATATAAAGCATATGTTTGAATTTTATTTGAGTCAGTAGGGAAGATTATGGTTTTTGAAGTTGAAATTAGCTGATTTGGATGAACGTGCCCAGAAAATCTCTTTTTTTTCTGAAATTTTATATTTTGGTGGGGAATAGGCTATATTCAACTCATAAAGCATTATTTTAGCATTTCAAAGAAGGCCATATTGATTGGAATTGAACAAAAATACATATCATAATTGGATTCCTTGGAGAAAATCACATGGAAATTATTTCCTCAATATTTTTGGTATCTTTATCAATATTTTTGTGGATTTAGTGAATTTTCTCTATTTTCCCTGTATTTTCATGGCTAAGCGCGCACTTTTCACGTATTTTAAGCCTATTTTCAATCCATTATTTTCTGCAATAGCTTTTATTAGTAATTACATCCCTAATGCACCATAACATATTTGGTATCATTGGAAAGCTCTTGACATAACAGAACTTTTGATACTGAAATTATCATAATCGGATCAATAGTACACCTATGGTGGTATGTTGAACATAGATACATGCTTGAGAGCGCAGTTTTGCTAATCTGGGCACGTAAGGGTTAATGATTGCATTTCTGAAGAAGACACCCATAAAACAATGTTATATGCAGATGACTGAGTTCTATACGTATTAGGCAAGGACATGAATGACTTAAAAACTCAATTAGAAAATGCCCTAAGGAAATTTTATTCTTGGACCACAAGTAATAAATTAACTATGAACGAAAATAAAACTAAAATCATGACCTTTGCCTCTTCAGTAAAACTGAAAAACCCGAGAAAACCAAACATTATTATTAACAATAAAGTACTCATGAATGTGGCTTCTTATAAGTATCTTGGTGTCCCTTTAGACCCTGAACTTAAATTTAACATGTACCTATGTACAGTGATTAACAATGTAAGATATAAGTCGCTAATACTGCATAAGATTCGTAAATACATGAACCATGAGGCAAGATTAAGAATGTATAAGATGCATATATTACCACTAATAGATTATTGTGATATATTGTATAGTGATGCGAAGGCTGACATTCTGTTGGAACTACAGCGTTTACAAAGTAAATGTTTAAAAACTTGCTTTGATAATCATATATTAACTCCAACTCATATTGTACACAATAAGGCCATGTTACCTATGTTAACATCAAGGAGAGTCTATCATATTAAGCTTACAGCCCACAAGAGATCATGTAGCAATGAGTTTATAGAGGCAAAGGCAAGAGAAACACGGTTAGCTGCTGCGCCTGTACTAAAATACAAAAAAATTAATTGTAAGTCGTATGAAACATCACCAGAAGTCAAATGCGCTCAAGCTTGGAATAGATTACCAACTGAAATCAGAAATATTAGAGACAGGGACAAATTCTAACAGGTGTGTAAAAAAGAAATGTTATAATTTCATAATCTCTCTAATTAATCAATGTATATTGATTATACACGGTCCATCATTCTCTGTAAGTTTATAATTATATGGTATTGTATTGGGAAGGGGGCTTGTTATTATACAAACTTTAAAGTAAAGAATAATGCTGCTGTTCATAACAATAATGTATATACCACTATCGTCGAATTTAATGAATGGTATATGTAATCTTTATGGCTTGACCGAGACAACATCCTATGGATGATGGTCAGTCATTAACTTGTTAGCCACTAAGTATATGGTTTTCCTTACTTATAATAATCAATTCTTCTATCAAAATGTTAGAATTTATTATCATTCATCAATGTATCGAGGAAACTTCAATTTATGTATATTGAATGCAATGGAAGACATCTTGGCTAAATAAAGTTTAAATTTGTTTAAAAAAAAATAATGGTGAGTACCACGACTCTGATTTGGTCCACCTTTCTCGTCAGTTGACTTAGTATTTGCTATACCTAAATAATCAGTAGACTCACCACTGTCAGATACAGGATACTGATCAATGCTACCTGTGGTTCCTTGAATTGAATCCAAATAACTCCCCTCAAGGTTTCCAACTTTTGGTCTTAGATTGTTTTGCCTTCCTGCCTGGATCACTTGGTTTACTTGATGTTGAGGATCTCTATTCTCGGCAGCGATCTGAGTATTATTCTGATTATCAAGAGAGACTATTGTATTTTCAGCTTCGTTGGAAGCCGAAATTTCTTCTAAATTACTTGGTAGTTGTTCTAAATTACTTGATGGTTGTTCTAAATTACTTGATGGTTGTTCTAAATTACTTGATGGTTGTTCCCCTAAATGATGGCTCCAGTGCTGAGTACCCAAGGGTAACTCAGCCTTACCTCTCTTTCTATTACTGGAATCCCAAGAAGCAACACCAATATGAGATGCCACCTGACTTTCTGTATCTATAGGAAGTCTTCCCAGTGATGTCTCTTGGTGGGTCCCCAAAGCTCCAGAGGGTATATTACTACTTTCTCTAGAATCTAAGGCTCAGGGTGATGACTCCTTTGACTCGTTCGGCGCCGTGAGGGAGAGTCAGCACCTTCATCCTCCAGGGCGGGTTCTTTTATATTCGACAGTCCCCCTGATCTCCAGGCTAGGGCCATTACTGTCACCTGAGTGTCTCTGGGTCACAACTGTATAGGATCTGCTGGTCCTCTCGATCGGGTGCTCAATCGAACAGGTTGATCAGGTCTGCCCGAGTTTGCTCCCCGATTTCCCGAGGTACTCCTTTCCTGATATGTGCTATTGTCAGCACCTTCACTCCTACGGGAGGCTATAGCTCCTATAGCTTGTTCAGGTCCTCCCTGGTCTCTACTACTTATCTCACTTCGCTCAACTTGAACATTGCTCACACTAGTAACTGTACTATTAATATGGTCCCCATAAAGGTCTCCAACAGAATTTTGTTCCTCCTCCTTGCTATGGTTATCCTGGTCACTCGCATTGGCACCAGCAGAGCCATTTAAAAATATATCACTTCCTGCAGGCGTCCCCCCAGAGGTGTAGTACCCTGAGGTTCGGGGAATGGTGTCTGATTCATAACAAGACACAGGCATTGTTCTCCACCCCCTGGGCTATGGCAGGCGGAGGGAAAGCGGGATGGTTATCTTCTATAATGTTGGGGGTTTTGATTTGTTGGAGGGAGGTGGTGAAATGTTGTTATTGTTGATAAGTTTTGAATGGGGGTTAGCTGAAATATAGTGCACCCTTGAATGGGTGAACCTTTATGATGGGGTTTAGCTAGCTTTTAAAATGGGGTACCTTATAATGCAATAATCGAACTCGGATTTCCACCAGTTATGTTTTCACCTCACTCCAATCTCCACTCACAGTCTATTATGTATCCTCAATCCAATCTCCACTCGCAATGTTATTATATTCTTGGGGAATGATCTCGTGCTAGCATCAAGGGTAGAGCTTTGTGTTTAAATTCCCTAGCCCATGTGGAAAGAAAACACAATTGGGTACTTCATCTCCAAGGTTTTTTATTGAATCGAAATATAGATGCCAATCCAAGGTCAAATACAATTCAGGCTCCAACGTCAATTTTACATTTCAATTTAGAAGTCCTAAACATACGCCTTTTAAACAGGAAGAGTTTCAATGAATTGAATCCAATCAATGTCAAACTCCAACTCCGCGATGTCAATATCTATAAAGCTCAAATAATAATCACACCACATTTCATCAATAACATCCTATACCCAATTCCGGGCAGAAACAATCTCCATCTTGGTTACAGGTGCACGCAGGCACACAATTACCAACCTTTACAAATTTCCATCCTCATGTCCAAATCCAAATGCGGGGTTATTTTCCTAAACACAAATTCAATAATAATTTGAAATGCCTAATTTTCGTTATAAATAACGGTCTCCATATGACATCACAAATAACATGAACTTTTGAATTCCATCATGGCATAACTCCAGGTTAAATCAATAATCACAAATGAATATCACAATCACAAACTGTTGGTGCCTTATAACTCCATCACGGCATAACTTCGAATTGAATCAATAACTCCATGGTGAGATGTTTCAAGTGAGTCCTTCAGATGTGTGATTCCTCTATGTATGTAACAAGCAGATCCCTTAGTTGGTGTGTTTAGATCTCCAATTGAATGAAGTCAAGACCCCACTGTATGAAGTCAAGATCTCAATTGAATTAATCCAGGAACCTCAATCAAATGAAGTTAGAAACTCAATCAAATGAAGTTTGAACTCAATTTAATGAAGTTAGAATCCTCAATTGAATAAAGTTGTGAACCCAGAGAGCACTCCAAAGCAGTGACCAAAGCTCCAGTAAATACTATTCAGAATTTCAATTGATTCCTACTTGTGGACTGCCAAATATAAATTTCTTCCCCTATGATTCCAGGACAGACCGTGAATCACTTCCTTTGGTACACAGTCTGCACCCCACCTCTGCAGTTCCAGCCTTATATACTCCCAGACTACCGGTGGTCCTGGTCTTTTGCCATCCGACACCCTTTGGACTTTGTATACTCTCAGACTGCCGGTGGTTCTGATCTTTCACCATACTCCCAGACTACCGGTGGTCCTGGTCTTTTGCCATCCGACACCCTTTGGACTTTGTATACTCTCAGACTGCTGGTGGTTCTGATCTTTCGTCATCCAACACCCTTTGGACTTTATACATCCCCAGACTGCCGGTGGTTTTGGTCTTTATCCATCCGACACCCCGTGGACCTTGGTCTGGTAGTGCTCTAACAGATTACTCATAGAGGACACACACACACATCCACCTATAAAGACATCACCTCTACTGCTGCCACCGGGACCCCCAGGAACTACTTGGCTCAAGTCCAAAACAATGACTCAGCCTTCTCAGCCACCTCCAGTATCCTATAGGGCTATAACACACCGCGCCTACTCTATACTTCATGTGACTGAGGACTTATAGTGACATTCTTTGCCTGTTCCCGGTGACATATCGCATTCAAAAGTTTCCTGTCTTTAGATTATGCTTTAAAGTAACCATTCATGTATACCGCGGGGATATATCTAGTATGAAGGAACCCGCGTCTTTATATTATTTCCACAATTACTATTGTAACTCCCCAAACAATAGCGATCGACTTGTCGCTTTTCTCAATTCCCTATAACTCACCTTCCTTTGTTCTTGTAACTGTGCAACACTTGCACTCAAGGTGCTAATTTTAAGATAAAAGAAACACTTCAATTGTCTATTACATGTATACTCTTAAAAGATCTTTGTACAGGAATTTATACTACAGGTAATATAATTATACACAAGACAACAACCTACATCCCTTTGTTTTTTCCCAGTCATAGAATAAAAATCTATCATACCATTATGGGGGTAACCAGACCCATAGTGCCCATAGTGGAGTATGCTATTGTCCCCTCCCCCCGCCCTCTAGAGGTTGAAAAGGGACCCTCTACTAGATCATGACCACGTGTAGTGGTTTGTTTGAAGACCCCCCCAGCCTAAACCTGGGGCCTAAATGAAGTGTACAGAGGACGGACTGTTGGTTTAAGGTGAAGTAAAAGCGTCAGAAACATCTAAAAAGAGTCTTGTCTTTAGCAAAGGGAGTAAGTATAGTTCATAAGTTATCATAATACAGATATAGCTCTTTGGTATTTTTTGCTGTTAATGGTCTATGTAAACATTAAGCCACTTTTACTTTTCCACATGAACACATCATAAAAATCTGTTTGAGAAAAACGCCATCAACAAAATTTCAGAAGATATGACAGATATGATGTATATCCACGCCCACAGGCCCTAGTGCACACTAGTGCTATGGTGTTGCACTTTGTGCTATAATAAATGGAGAAAAATGCAACCTCCTTGCAACTATTTCATCGCTATTTCATTATCAATTGTTTAAGTGGTCTCAGGCATTCACCTGCATAATTATAGTCTAAGTGTTACAGCCCACACAGTTGTCCTCTCCATCGCCCTCTGATGTCCCTACACACGTTGATAATGACTCAACAGCATACTGGTCCTAGAGTTCAGTACTAGCATCCTAGTTACTAATAGTGAGCTAGTGACACCTGGTATCAGGTTGACTCAACAGCTCTCACAGCCTTTTACGTGTACATTGACCCCATCTGGTGAGTATTCTTCACACTGTAAAATAGGACCTAGTATCTACTCACAGAATAACAACTGCACACAACCAGCTCCAGTTCACCTCTGAGTCTTTATTTCCCAAACACACTCTCTCTCCACCTCCAGGATCTGCTCTCTTCCCCCTGTACACTTATTAGGCAATGAACCTTTGGATCTCTGGCCGTAGATCCCATGCTTTGACCAGCACAGCAAACAGATTACACAATACACTCTAATACCATGAATATGAGTCAATTCTCTATTGGTTATAATACATTACAACACACAGCTTAACATAAACCTTTTCCCTTCCTCCTTACAAATACAATTCCCTTCATTCTGTTATAACTTATTACTAATTTAATCATTGATTTACAGCGCCATCTCCCTCTCTCTCTCTCTCTCTCTCTCTCTCTCTCTCTCTCTCTCTCTCTCTCCCTCCAGTAACTTGATACCATACCACTAATCTTGTTCCCACCTCACATCCTCCATAACCTCTCTACCTCAGGCCTCTGCCTTCCTTACAATCATCACAGCAAGTCTACACTCCTCCACTACCTGCTATAATTACCCCTTACCTCTCTCCCTCTCTCTTAATTGCACTCAAGCTGCACCCACCTCCCATCTGGTTTCTGTGAGCTTAGAGATTGCTAGTCACTAGGTTAAATATACAATTAATCCCCTGTGCCTCCAGGGTCTCCAGGCGCAATAGTATGAGCCCATACTATTACAACACCACATCCCCCATGCAGTCAGCCAGTGTTCATCTACCACAGCCATTATTACTCAAAAGAAAAATTGTTTTGAGTCATGTTGTTAAAAAAACACAAAACATGTGAGCGTACTTCTGTATGCACAATATTACCCGCCTACAGCCCCCCCCCTCCAGGTGAGCCCAGGCTGTGCATGTGTAAAACTAATTATCTAAATTTCATAACTAAGTTGAACTGAGGTCATAAATGAACTTGTTGAGTGTATCCTACACCTCACTCTTATCAGTGCTTATCTCGCTGGGAGAGATTCCTCATATCGTGTTGTCATGAAGGATAAGGACACAGCTTCATCAAGGATGTTGGTATGTCCAATAGCTTTAAGAGCATGTAATAGTTGCATTTGTTTGTTCAATCCTACCAGGCGGACACTATACATTTAAGTACAAGACTTTTAGTGTTACTTCCTCCTCACAACAAACCTATGGGTAAAACATGGACCTACACGGTACATGTTGTATAGGCCTATGGTAAAATTATATTCATTTTCTCATGTCAGAGTAATCTCACAAAGCCTGAATGATGTTGGCAGATGTCTGGAGAGCCTGATAAACACAGAGCAGACAGCACTGCAGGTACAACTGACCTTCTCTAACCCTGCCTGCGTAAGAGTAGTTGGACACCGTACAAATTGTCTTGAGCCAGACACACGACTGTTCCTGTCAGATAGTGCCCCTGGTGCTACGTGGACCAGCAACCAGTTAGGGAGACTGACGACACCTTCCTGGTGGTCTAGGTAGACATTAAACCCTGTAGTGTTGAGAGTAGGCTGGAACTCCATATCTGATATCAGTGTAAGGCTGGGTGCTTGCTGCAGGGTGGTACAGGTGGATGTATTGTGGTCTGATATCAGGCTGAGTCTACTACCTGTGTACAATCCTCCATGGATCTCTTTTACTGAAATAAATAACCAAGATCCACAATTATTCTTTTTTCCCCATAAATCTACAGCTATTCATAGTTATGTCAATTTTGCTACCGGAAATATGCTAGATTAGCTTAATTAGCTCATATTACACTGTGAATCAAGGTTCTCAGTTCCAACTTGCCAAAGCCTAAAATTAAAATATGAAAAATATAATACCTTTGCAATTGATGGCAAAGTTGAGGTCAAATCCAAGTTTGTTGACCCTGAAGTCAGAGGTCATGCGGACGGTAGTAGTTCCCTGTCTGATCACTCTGTCCGACGGACCACTTCCAGTGTAACTGAAAATATGAAAATTAGCTGTTAACAGGGAGATGTTCGACAATTACCATCAAGGAATACTGGATCTTTTTGACAAGTTGTTAACAGTGAAATACATTTCTTATGATTGTCTCTTAGTTATAGAGCTCCAAACAGACTCACTGCAATGCATTAGTATGATATTATCATTATCCAGTCATCTCAATGTACTATTTGTAAATGAATGGTTCCTACAATAGGAACTATGTAGGGGTACGAGAATTGTTTCCTAAATTAAAACATTCATAAAATAATATTGAATACAGTAATCTTTGTGGTTTACATTTAATATATTCACTCACCGTTTTGATACATGTCCATCAGATATGTACACCCAGTCAAATCCGTCTTCAACATCAAAGGCATTGAAGGTAATTCTTACAAAACAGGATGCTGGGGAGGTTATAGTCCACGCACAGTTCATGTTATAGTGGTAACTGCTTTGATTACCATAGTTTGGCGAGGAGAAGCTTCCATTTGGAGAAGCATATGAACCCCCACAACCATTGGAAACACTGAATCCTGTTGAGTGAGACAAGGATACAAACAAAATGTTATTTAAAGGTTATATTTGGAATTGGAATTGAAGTCTGTCATGTGTGTGTAGAGGCATGGGTGCTCCGTGCTAAAAGTCAACATTAAAAATTTAGATTACTAGCTTTCCAGTGATATATTGCAAGAGAAGATGCTCCTGTTAGTTTCAAGAAAATGGCTTGCTAAACATGGGTAGGTATGACCATTTCTGAATGGCAATAAGCTCTGTGCCTAATTGGTTGGGAGATACATCTATAATTAGCATAATTTATGCTAATTAGCTGAATTAGCATAATTTTCTTATTCTTTTGCCTATAACTTTTGATCTAGAAATGGTATTTTCTTTCTGTTTTCACCATAGTAAACCTGCTGAAAAATTCTTTGGAATTGAATAATTGATTTTCCTATTTAGAATGGAAATCATGTTTCCATGGCAACAGAAATCAACAAAAATGCCTATTTAGGCCCAAAAACGTTCTTTTTACAAGCCTAATTTGGAACCTTTTCACCCAAAATATAACGTTCTATCAAAAATCATTGAATTCTCCATAGAAAAATACCCTATAATTGTTTTAGGCATATCTTTCCTATTCTAGTCCATAGTGGTGCCGCTGGTGGCTAAAACAGGTACTAAATCCCACAGTAACCCCCATTTCTGCTTGCTGGCTCACATGTGAGGTCCTATGTGGGATTTTGAAATGGTCACATTCTTGCAAACAGGAGTCATTTTTCGAAGTATTCACTTAGGTGAGGAGGAGTAGTAATGTCCACCTGAATCAAACCGAACATTTTCCCGTCTTTCTCTTCTTAGTTCTTACTCCTTGGACGAACCATGTGTTGTAATCGGGTAGTCCTTGGGAAACTGCTCTGTCACATATTTTTACCTCCACTTGGATGTCAGTGACACTCTCTATTAGCTTGAGGAGTGTGTCAGTGTTGAAGTTTACTTTTCTGGTGGGCGTCGAGGTGCACTTTATGGCACTGTAGCGTTCCTTGGAGATCCTAACCCTGTCGAGCCAGATCTCCAGCTTCAAACTGTCGATGAAGAACTCAAATCTGGGGACTGTGGAAGGTGTAGGTGGTTCATATTTCACTACCGCTTTTCTCTTCTTGAACGCCTGGTAACCACTCTTGATACCCGTAGAGGTTTCAAAGTAAGAAGAGAAGTACCATCAGTGTGAGCTGAATCAACAGCAACAGGAGCAACGCTCGTGTTGGTATCTCAGGACTTTTGAGAAGATGATAGCCACACCCCGTCGTTCGTGTTTGTGGAGGGTGAGTAAGTCAGAGAGGTAAGAAAAAACTCGCTCTGACTCTGCTCGACCTCGGTGTCCCCTGGTGGATAGCAGCAGCCGGTGGTTCTTAAAGAGTTCACGATAGCAGAGGTGAGTAGATCGGGTGATTTTTGAGCAACCACTGGAGAAGTCAACTCTTCCTGCTCCTCCTCCTCCTCCTCCTCTTCCTCTGTTTCTACCAAGTGGTGGGTCTCCAAATAATCCGTATGAGTGCAATCGTGTGTGTCTACGTCAGCTGTAGTTGCACCAGCACAGACTTCTCCAGCGTTAGCATCAGCATCAACAGAAGTAGTAGCATCAGCAGCAGCAGCAACGGGGGTATAAAACATCGGTGTCCAGTAAGGAGGTGTATAAGACCCACCGTCAACAGCAGCTCCGACGTTATCAGCAGCAGTAGCAGCAGCACCAGCAGTAGCAGCAGTAGCAGCAGTAGCAGCAGCACCAGCACCAGCAGCACCAGCAGCAGTAGTAGCAGTAGTAGTAGCAGCACCAGCAGTAGTAGCAGCAGCAACCTGTTACACCACGTGGGTTGTAAGCAGGAGGAACTGCAGTAGTACCATCTTCAGCAGCAGGAGAAGACAATGAAGTCTTGTTGGTCCTTCTCGTCTTCCTTGAGAGCTGTAGCTTAGATGGTCTTCTACTCATGGTGAGGGTTGCAAAGAGAGTGTGAGTGAAAGGAGTTTTTCTCCCTCCCTTATATATGCCTCTGGTAAGTCGCTTAGTGCAGATTGAATAGATGAAAGGTGGCTTTGACGTCTCTTCTTAGAAAAGAGGATTAATCCTGTAGTCACAACAGAAGAGGTCCTCGCTCGGTAGGAGGCCTATAAATCCAATTTTCACCTGTCTTTCAGAGGGGAAATAAACAATAGGAGAATCCAGATAGAAACTTCACTCCATTCTTAGATCATCAAAGGTTAGGTGAAAAAAAAAGGAAAGTTCCAGCAAGATCAAAGTCGGCTTTTGATATCTTTTTAGAAAAGAGCTCTAATGCTATGAGCACAGAGATCCTCACTCTGCCCTCCTCAGGTAAACCAAACCGTAGGAGGATCCAGATGAAAGTTCATCTAAATAGGATTAGAAAACTTCAAAGAGTAGTCAGTAGCAATTACACACCCCTGTTAACAAAAGGAGAAGTAAAAATTAAGAAATCTCATAATACCTTAACGAGCGAGCCTCCCTCACACCTGTAAAGTGGATTAAGCTAATTATCACAGTTTAGGTCAAAAATCATAGAAAGTGTGCAAATAGGCCTTGGTGGAGTTTTGAGAGGTCTGAGAAAAAATTATGTAGTATCTCAAAAATATTTTTTGTGGATAGTGTATAGGTCTTGGGGTAACTGCACATGAAATATTATGAGTTAAATATGAAAACCGTTGCTATGGCAATGCCCAGGACCTATCTACCTGGAAACGATGTCCTCCCGAGTGACCATTCGGGGTATTTTCCCTTTATTGATTCAAAATGACCTATGATATGCTTCTGGTCCACTGTTATTATGATTTTGCTTGAAGTACTGGATCTAATAGTTGGGTTGGGAGTATTGTAGTCAGACGTAACAGGCTTTTTGCCTTTCCCTCAGGTCATTTTCCTATAGAGGGGAAATAAACAATAGGAGAATCCGGATAGGAACTTCACTCCATTCTTAGATCATCAAAGGTTAGGTGAAAAAAAAAGGAAAGTTCCAGCAAGATCAAAGTCGGCTTTTGATATCTTTTTAGAAAAGAGCTCTAATGCTATGAGCACAGAGATCCTCACTCTGCCCTCCTCAGGTAAACCAAACCGTAGGAGGATCCAGATGAAAGTTCATCTAAATAGGATTAGAAAACTTCAAAGAGTAGTCAGTAGCAATTACACACCCTTGTTAACAAAAGGAGAAGTAAAAATTAAGAAATCTCATAATACCTTAACGAGCGAGCCTCCCTCACACCTGTAAAGTGGATTAAGCTAATTATCACAGTTTAGGTCAAAAATCATAGAAAGTGTGCAAATAGGCCTTGGTGGAGTTTTGAGAGGTCTGAGAAAAAATTATGTAGTATCTCAAAAATATTTTTTGTGGATAGTGTATAGGTCTTGGGGTAACTGCACATGAAATATTATGAGTTAAATATGAAAACCGTTGCTATGGCAATGCCCAGGACCTATCTACCTGGAAACGATGTCCTCCCGAGTGACCATTCGGGGTATTTTCCCTTTATTGATTCAAAATGACCTATGATATGCTTCTGGTCCACTGTTATTATGATTTTGCTTGTAGTACTGGGTCTAATAGTTGGGTTGGGAGTATTGTAGTCAGAGGTAACAGGCTTTTTGCCTTTCCCTCAGGTCATTTTCCTATAGGGCCTAGCCTGGAATTCAAGTAAATCTCAGATTCTAAGATATTCATTTCTTTCTGTTTTATATAAAAGCTGAGCAGACTATGGTAGGAACTATTGATTATATGGAATACAATGCCCACGGCATGTACTTTCAGGTGGTATATAGTTTTGATGGGGAAAAATCTGTAATTTCTGTTCAAAATACCTTGTAGTTCATCACTCGCCTGGACATTATGTTCAGAATTGTGATCAAAATCCATTAAAAGTAGGCTCATTTTATGATAGCAAGGAATCAGCTGACACAGATAACAATGTGAATTCCATCATCTACTGCTCAAGATGGTCCAGATCTGTGATCTTCAATGAGATAAAATGATTATTTCTGTAGGAAATCAAACCCTCAACATGGCATGTTACTCAATGGTCACTCGCCCGGACACAATTTCACCTGGACAAAAAAGCACTTCCCATCCCTGATACTGCAAAGGTTTAGCAGCAATCAATTGTCCCATACATTGAGTACTAAGGTATATGTAGGGGGTAAATAACAGGCATAGTTAGGATATTTGAATATCCCTATTGTGCAGAGGAGGGGCAGGAATATTGAATTTTGTGTGAGGACAAGAAATGTAGGCAGAATCATGATAAAAACCGTTAAAAGTATTCTCATTTTACGATAATAAGGTCACATCTGACATAAAGAAACATGTTATTTTCATGATCTACAGGTCAAAATGGTCTAGATCTGAGATTGTCATGGTAATATGACAATTGTTTCTGTAGAAAATCAAGCCCTCGACATGAATTATTACTCAAATGTCATTCGCCCGGACATATGCCAAGAATCTCTACAAACATTTATTATAAGTACACTCATTTCAGATATAAAAGACACATCTGACATACATAACAATGTGATTTCTGTAATCTACAGGTCTAAATGGTCTAGAGCTGTTATTTTCATTAAGATAAAATTTTAATTTCTGTAGGAAATCAACCCCTCAACATTGCATGTTATTCAATGGTCACTCGCCCGGACACGATTTCGCCCGGACAAAATAGCACTTCCCATCTCTGCTACTGCAAAGGATGGAGAGTAATCCATTGCCCTATATATTGGGCACTGAGGTATATGTAGGGGGTAAATAACTGACTTAGTTAGGATATTTAAATGTGTTAATCCTACACAGGAGGGGAAGGAACATGATTTTTCGCCCGGACAAGGAAAAAGGGGGATTTTCAAGGAAAATCACTTATTGCCCCCTCACAGTGAAGTTTATGGAGGAAATCAAATTTTGTTTTCAACATACTTTACCCCCAATATGTAGCAAATCTTTTAAGGCATAATTGAACCCATTTCACTTTTAGTTATTTAATGGGGGGAGGCCAAGTGACCAAATTATCGCCCGGACAGACCACTTTACAAAAAGTAAAATGCTCCAGAATAATAGAAAAAATCCAACCAGGAACATAATTTTTGCTTCTATTTCACCACAAGACTCTATAATTTACATAATAAAAGTGGACAGACACATACCTAGTCCTCATTCTACAAAAAATGATGAAATTTGTCGATTTTATTGATTTTCCAAGCTGAAAGGGGTCAATTTTAGGTATGTTCAACCCCCTGGAGCCCAGAATATTGATATTGATCCACTAAAACCCATATGTGACCCATCCTTACAAAGTGGTACTGAAGTCGCACATTTAGGAGCCTAGATATAGCCTTTTCAATTGGTATAGTGTCAAAAATATCAGACTTTTCAAAATTGGTATTTTATCATTTTTCTAACATATGGGTAGATATCTTTTAGAATCTCTGCTTACTCAACTGAATTTAAGCGCCAAATCCATTAAAGTCATAGCTATAGGTGGCATGGTTATATAGAATTACATAGGAATTATATAGGATTCATAAATCATTATATGTTTAATATGTCAATTATCTCAGTTTAATCAATTTTTAATTGATCCGACTAAATTTACCAGCAGAAAATCTGTAGAGGGCCACCTGGTTCAAATATGCAAGTGCTATATACCAAATGAAAGCTCTTGATGAGCTGTAAATGGATATGTCAATAACTAAACATTTTGTATGTGCGACTTCCGAACCATTTTGTTAGGATAGGTCACATATATAACATCAAGAACTCATTGAGCCCAAAAATATGACCCAAAAGAAATTGGGGAAAAATCAAAATCCTAAGTGTAGGGGGCTGACTTTCACCAAAATTCCCATTTGCACACCTTCTGTGATTTTAGACCTTTAATTCCCTTTAATCCCGCCAAAATACAGTTATCACAATACCTTTCCACATGTTTTATGTCAACAGATCTAAAAGATAAGTCGCTACACAGAATGAAAGCAATCACCCTAATTTTCACCAAATACACTTGTCACAGCGTCTTTCCCCCTGTTTGATGTTAACAAATTCAAAAGACTCATGCTGATAAGCCGCTACACAGAAAGGAAAAGGTGGTGGTAAGTATCCAGCTGGAAATAGGCTTAGATCATCCTATATAAAGCACCCCAATTTCTCTTTAGAAGGATATATCACTGCTGACCACTACGACAACCGTGTCTAGCACCACTACCTTTACCATCACCAGCACCACCTACCCGCCAGCTCCCTGCCTAACTGCTCGCCTACTGACCTTCATCAAGTGATTTCTGAAGATTTTGCAGGTGAGATGAGTCTTGAAAATAACCCCTCCCTATCTGACTCTGACGTATGTGAAGTGAGTGTACAGGATCATGTTATGTGTGAAATGAAATTTACTTATAGCGATCGTTTGCTTCATGATATAGGAAGACTGTTAATTGGATCTTGGAAGAAATTGGGAATCTACATGGACATTCCTTATGAGCGTCTGCAGGAGATGGTCGTTATCAAGACGGTGCAGGATATGTGTATGGAGATGTTCCAAACTTGGTGGTCTAAAACTACGGATCATGCCAGATGGGGAGAACTCCACCACGCCTACATGAGTGTTCATCGACAAGATCTGTTACTTCAGTCGCAGAGCTTTTTCAAGACGTACAAATTGAATTACAACAATCCCGACCAGTTTTGAATGGAGAGGTACTTTGTCACCATGTCTGAATCTCTATTCAGGGAGTGGAAAGATATGGGCACGTATTTAGGTTTGTCATCTGAAAAGCTAAATAGAATCGCTCAACAACCGGAACAAGATATGTCTCTCCATGCCTTCAAAGTGTTGAAAATGTGGCAAGCTAAACCCAGCAGTACACATCATCAGCTCATTTGAGTGCTGATGGATGACATGCGGAGGTTTGACGTGGCCAGATATATATTGCTTCACTTTGAAAACAAAGGAAAAGAGTTGATAAGTGGAGAGTAATTGTGGAAGGGCATGGTGACTTATGTAAAGGAGTCGGAGGTGTGCACTACGGGAATCCCATCTTAAGTCGCTACACAGGAACGTGGTGGTGGAGATGGAGAGTATGCAGCTGGAAAGGGGATTAAGCACATCTATATAAACCACTTATGTCACATCTCTGCTGTCTCATTTACCACCTTGCCTACCACTGATACATCCACACTCGACACAGCTACTAACACCGTCGTCACTGCTCACACCACGTTAGCTACCTACCTACCTAAGAGAATGATCAAGTATGTACGTTTCGTCGGTTTATTAAAGAGACTCAACACTTTAGACACAACTATGTGGAATAAACCCCGTCCTTTCACAAAGAAACTCGCCGCCCACAGATTCTTTTACCTTGGAGGTAAGGACCTTGTTCAATGCTACCAATGTGAAGTCGCCATACACACATGGTTAGAAAGTGACGACATCACCGTGGAGCATTTAAGATATTCTCCTACCTGTCCGTTGGCCTCGGAAGGTATGAATCTAAGTCCACAGAGCAAAATTTGAGCAATGTTGAAGAAATTGAACTTTCTGGACTATGAGTTGCAGCTTTTTAGAAATAAGCGTGGAGGAGTTTTTACTTTTGAACAAGCAACTGCTATGTTTTCTAACGCTGTAACGTCGGAGGACACAATAGATAAATGAGAAACAACATATGTACACCAGATACCTCAGACAACATATATGAACGACCAAAGACCATCCACAATGAATCAAGATTCATGTATAGATAAGACACCGACATAGTTTGTATGTAAAAAAAATGAAAATGAGATCACAACAAATAAAAAAGTGAAATCCGTACTACTCCATATGTGGGTTCTATTGTATTTTTATTCAATATTTAACTACCTTATGTAAATTTTACTTTTACTAAACCCGCCCCTAACCAAGGGGTGGGTTTACTTAAAAAAGGGGCCCACCCACCCCAAAGGCCCCCCAACCCAATGGTTCCCCCAAAGCCCCCCCCACCCCAAGGGCCCCCCTCCCCTCCCCAAATATTTCCCTTTTTTTTTTCTTTTTTATTCCACACCACACCACATTTGGCTTTTTTTATTTATATAAAAAAACATCTCACTATAGTCGCACCCTCATCTACATAATAAACCACACCTCTCATATTAATAAGGTCATGGAACTACTTGCTTGCTTGCTTCATACAGCTAACTGACGGTATGACGTGTGGACAGCCAGCTGGCCAGCCAACCTATCAGAGGTCTCCATTTTTTTTTTTTTTTTGGCAAAAATTGTTTAAAAAATAGAGTGACGTCACCAAATTTTTCAAATTTCCCACCAAAATGATGACCTCTGATTGGTCCATTCAAATTAGGGTCATAATAGTGGTCATGTGACCTAAGCAGCCAGCCAATCAGAGGGCACCATTTTGGATGCACACCACAGTGGGTTTGGGTCATGTGACCATTTTTGAATTTCCCACCAAAAGAGAGGGCTCTGATTGGTCCATTTTGGCACCACACCACGGGGGTCTAGGTCATGTGGCCCACATTTGAATTTCCCGCCAAAAGGGAGGCCTCTGATTGGCTGCATGCCCAGTGAGTAATATCCTTAGATTAGCTATAGTCCCGTTCCGATACATACTATACTACTGTATTAGTTCTTAGCAGCCTTTGAAAGACAGAAAGCTGCGCAAGTCAGGTACCACACTGTCTGATATGTGACCCATACTTACAAAGTGACAGATAAGTCGCAGGGGTATAGATATGGGTTATCGTCACAGATCCATAAAGAGGGGATCAAGAGCTTTTATTTGGTATGTTACACTACATGTAGAAATATGGGAAGTATGTTCAAGTTGTGGCTGAAAAATATAACCCTAAATATCTTAGACAGAGAAAATGACTCATAAAAGCGCTGGTTTCATATTCAGAAAACTAATGAATTTCAGAATATGGTTATCATGGCAACCTGAAACATTCCACATGTTGTGATTAGTCAATATCCCTGTTTATATCCATATTCTATTAAAATACAGGTTATGATCGCATATACATATTTCTATTGATACCGTAGCACTATTCAGAGTGAAAAACCTACTTAGAAATGTTTGATTCATATATATATATATATATATATATATATATATATATATATATATATATATTAGTTGACATATTTTACCAAAAACTGTCCAAAACCCATTTTTACCTTTGATGCCCTCTATCTATGTGTTCAAATAGGCAATGTATCCCTCATTTTGTAAGGATGGGTCACAATTTATGCTAGATCGATTATCATAGTCACAATAAAGAGACTACCGGTACTTGATAAAAGTGGTGTTTACTATAGGGTGTTGTTATTGATTAACAGCGATGACTATGAGGTATCTCCACCCAAGAGACCCTAGTACAGAGGAAACGAATACTAGTATTGCCAAATCGATAACAAGTCAAAATAGCAGTCAATGGAACTGAATTATACAGTGACTCTTTAATAGAAGTGTAGGACTACGTGTTCACACATGAGATTGGATGCCAGGGTATATTTTAAAACGATTAAATTTCAGATTCTCATAGAAAATGCAAAGTAAATTGCACTGGAGGCTTTTGTGAAAAGATTGGGAATTTGATTTTCACTGTAGCTAGCGCACCTTCCAGTTTCCCCCGATTCTCCACCCAGAGAGACCAATTCCCACCTTATACTGTAATGGAATCGACTTGCTCCGAATTGGACTGCATGGCAAAAAGTTGGGAATCTGGTTCCATGATTGGTTCCCATAGTAGATAGGCCAGGGAATTGGGGGAAGGAACCAGCCAGGAATTGGTTCTCAAATGGGAAGCATTCACCAATTCCCAACCACTCCTAAACCACTTCTCTGCAAACCAAACCAACAGGGAATTGATTCCCTGTGGTCAGTCAGTTCTGTTTCTGGAATAGCACCTCTGACAGAACCAGTTCCCAATCTTTTTGCAATGGCCTCCTGGTGTTTGTTTAGATTTACATTGCAAGTCAGGTTCTCAAGAAAACTGTTCAATCGTGTTTACTCATGGGCATAACATGTTATGTCAGCAACAAAGCAAAGAAAATATAATTCAATTAATTAAGATAGTAGTATCCTCATCCAGATCAACATATTTTCCTTCACCATTTGGCACACATATGTTGTGACTCTACATATTACACATCATTTTAACCGCATTTAATGTCTTTTCAAATTGAGGGCATTTTATCATGTTTTGAAAGGTTTGGAATGTCTATGGAACAAAAACGTTCTTTTTTAGCTTCTTTTTACCAGTATTCCATTATAGGATGTAAAAAGGATCTTATTATGACCTTTGATGGATGGAAAATAGTATTGAAGTCATTTTCTAGAGGGCCTTTTTTCCTTATGTTGATATTCCAATTATTAAGGTCTCCAGAGGTGGTCAAAGTTGCCTAGTTGCTAAAAAAAGATAAATGGTGAAACCCCCCTATTATCACCCATTTGATATCAATTTTACTCCCCACTCATCACAGATGAAAATTACCTGATTCTTATATCCCATGATGTAATTCTTAGGAAAAAAAAAAGCTGAAAAGCTTTTTGTTCCATAAAAATTCCAAAGTTTTAAAAAGGCTGATAAATGAATTTAATTTGAAAAAAAGGTATCAAATGTGGTTAAAATGATATATGATAATTATGTGTAGTTTCAATGCATGTTTGTCAAATAGTGGAGGAAAATGTGTTGATCTTGATGAGGGCACACTACTACCTTAAACGATTAATGAAACAAAAGAGAATGGAGATAATTATACTTTGAAATTGCATGAAAATTCATTATATAATACATGTACACCTCGCTCTGGATTAAACACTGTTTCTTCTCATATACATGTAGGTACATATTCCACTCCTGGAGTGAGTGAGGGAATTGCGTTGTTGTCTCTTTTCTCCACCCATCTTTTTTTTAACACGCTCATATAGAACCTATTGGCCTTAGCCAGAGCCCCCCCCCCAAAAAAAAAAAAGCACATTACTCAATTCAATTTCAATCCAATTTAGATGTTTATCATATTGAGCAAACATTTTCTGTAAACAAATACAGTTATCAATAATGCACTCAGTGTGTGGACAATAAGAAAGTATTAAATCAGTCCTTATTTACAATTATATTGGTCTTATATTATATCAAATACTTTCTTTTCACTTTTTACAACAATCTGAGTAAAAACTCGGTGATATTACTTAATCATTATAGTGAACGGAAGCTGCAAACTTTGAGTACATGACATGTATACCATACCTTTCAGTAGCAGGCACAGGAGCAGGGATGTGTTTACTGTGGGTAGAGACATATTGGTATGACAGCAATACAGCAGGGACAGCTTGCCACTTGAGACAAATCAATTATTAAACAATAACCGCACCATACATACCCCATGCTTAGATCTTTTACCGCACAGCAGTGGCGGATCCAGGGGGGGGTGGCCCAGGGCCTGCCCCCCCTTTCCCCACAAAAGAAAAAGAAAAAAAAAACAGAGGGGAAATGGAGAAAGAGGGGGTGAAAAAAGGGAAAAGAAAAGTGTAGATAGAGGCCCAAAACAGGGGGCTTGCGGTGCTCGGGGACACATATATAGTACATCATCAGCTTTCTTGGCCCCGCCCTTCTAGAGAATCCTGGATCCGCCACTGGCACAGCACTCACAAACAACTGATGAAGAAATTTGATGTCTCCACTGGGGCAATTAATTGTGTTTCAAGTCTGAGGCAAGGCTTGACTGAGATATCCGGAACTAGAATATTCCTGATGCTTTTGTGAGGATTCCTTCTGAAACAATGCAGGTGAACATTGTTATGATCAAAAGTCATGGATCATTGTCAAATGGCTGGTCAGAGGGGCCCCAAAAAAAATTTGCAGTATGGTAAAATCCTTTTGTGTATTATGTTGGGCCACAATGCCCACATACGAGGGAAGGTTAAATATATTTCATAGGATGCCCACAGTACAATGCCTTATTACATGGTTGTAGACATGTCCATGCAATATATACTCAATGCCATAGCTCAGAGTTGCAGTCAGGCAGAATATCCTCACTAACATGCAATGTTCCTTTCAAATCAAGGAACAACAAACATATAATGGTTTTACTTAGATACAAAGCAGCTTGCTGTATGACTTCATGTATGGTCATAGACGTGTCCCTGGTCGTAGACGTGTCCTTGCATTTGTATTCAGTGTCATAGCTCAGAGTTGCATTGAGACAGAATAATCTCATTAACATTCAATGTTCCTTTCATATCAAGGTATAATTCACACATAACAAGGACAGTCAAATATCAAGCATCTTGCAATATAACTGTAGACACGTCTATGGTCGTAGACGTGTCCTCGGTCGTAAATATGTCCTCGTCAATACTTTTCTTATGATATCTCTGGTTCTATCTGGAATCTATTAACCAAACTTACCGGGCTTTTTGCTGTCATATCAAGGTATAAGGCTAATATAATAAGGATAGCTAAATATAAGGTACCTAGCAGCTATGAGTACATGTATGGTCGTAGACGTGTCCTTGCATAAACTACCCCAAATTCATATAATAGCCTCTGGGACATACAGTTTAACAGGCAAGTTCAAACCTTCTTATGGGCTACATAGGTACATGTAAGGTCTCTACCTGGTAAATTTTATTAGTCCATTCATAGTGTCTTTCATGGTGCAAAACAACCCGAAAAAGGTTGTAGACGTGTCCTCACGACGATTACACCAAAGGATTTATGCACCCAGTGATCACAAAAGATAATGCATGGATCCCCAACTATTATAGAAATATTCTCTACCCCAGGGGGAATATCCCAGATGGTTTTGGCCCTTTATTTTTTCTTTGGTAGCAAGGGGAAAAAAATAGTCCCTCGTTTTTACCCAAAAAAATTACCCTTTTGGGCCCTTTGCACCCCTGTTGCTCACTTATTATGCATAGGAACTAGGCAAAACCATGGTTCGCCTTCAAGCTCCAAGTGTCAAGAACCAGAATGCAGAAATAACACAACTAAATCACTTATTTTGAACAATTTATTGAGTGGGAGGCAAAGACAACCCATTTGACGATAATCAGTGACTATCAGTCTTATACTATGAGCAAAATGAAGTTAAGACTGTCAAATGCAAGGCCATCAAAATTATACCATTTCAAAAGAGTCAATCCTTGTTTGGCTACACTGTAAAAATAGGTGTTTAGGAATTTGGAATAAAGATATTTAAATCCTAAACAAATGGCAAAGAATGCAACTACCAATCCAATATGTTTATACTTTAAACATGTTTAGACCTCAACATTTCAAACCCTTTGCACTTTTAGGGGAGGGGGAGGGTTTCTGCCTACTTTCCCTGAAAACATACATGGTTCTTCCCTAAAGAGAAAGAGAGTATAAGGTTGACTTTCCATCCCTATCCCATGTAGGAACTGAACACAATGTCATACAATTCTTAGATAGTTGAAATAACCACTGATAACACCCCCCTCCCCCAAAGGGCAAAGCCTGTGGCTCCTATCCATGATATTCACTTGAGGCAACAGGAGTATATCTGGCATACACCCCAATTCCATAGGATGATTATGTCGTTTAAGTTCATGATGGCCTTTTTTTTCTCTCTCAAATGGCCCGGGGAGGATATCTGGTATAATCATCCCCGGACCATCATCAAACTTATCCCCTCTTTTCTGACATAGGAATAAAACAGCTTTCAAGTCTGTTTGAAGATTGTAGCCTTCTCCTGAGGATCTGTCCAATAAGCCAGTACTGAACACCTACTACATATCACAGAACTATGAGACCATGGCCAAAAAGTTCTTCTATAGTTGGCATTGGCCCACTCGATACTACATTTTACAGCATTGTGAAATTATTTTTTTTCGAATTCTTTGCTTCCATGTTCCAAAAGATCTAGAATTTGGCTAATATGCCAAATTCGAATTAACCTCCTGCCAACCAGGAGGTTAATTCAAAACATCCTGGAATCGCAACCCCAGCGATCTTAGGAATTATTCTATTAAGCGATCTTAAGGTCAGACTGCGTTCATATTTCCTAGCCAGCACTAAGATCGCATCGATTTTAGCCTCAGCCCTCCTACACTATTCCAAGAAGTACTGACTGGGCACAGGGGTAAGAGTCCCAAAATAAAGGAATAGCTGTGGAATCACTCTTCTTCACAACAGTGTTTATACCATCGTTCCCCATCGTCATATGGGCTAACAAAAGAGCACAGGGTGCAGTTGACCCAGTACAGTATTAAAGAGTTGTTCCCATGAATGTATGATATATGATCCCCTATATGAGAAGTGTTGCGACTATACTCTGTGGAAGTTTGCAAAGAGTTTGTCTCCATGCACCATAACAAGGACAATAAATACATATAGCTCCTCTATATATCATTTATCAATTGTGGATAGACTATTGTGTTATCTGCCAAGTATTGAATCCTTAAAACATTAATGCTGACGTGAGATAGTGAAGAATGATGTCTCTACTTGAGTCTCTTTCTGCCAAATTTAATAATTTAGCACTCACCCATTATTAGTCATCTAACAGGCCTTTAGAATGACAGACATTGGCCTACCAGTAGGTAACTTGAAAGCAGAAGTTAAGTATTAATGGGATGTGATCTTGATGTGAATTGTACCAACTTATTAATTAGCAATGAAAGCTATTGGTCAAATGAGTTTAAGTTTTAGGTAAGCCTTTTTACATATTCCAAACAACCAAAGGTTTGATTTTCCTTGCTCACTGTCCATGCACAGCTTTTAGAGCATTATGCATTTCATCCCCATGCTCCTTATTATTTTCTTAATCTACAACGTATTGGGTACTGGAGTGGTGGAGGCGGGGACCGAGAAATTCTTCGTAAAATACATCCCCTGCACAACAATGTCCCTGACACCTACTTAATTAAGTGGTGCAAATGAAACTGATTGGTGCGGGTACAAATTCACAAACAGCCATAATTATTTAAGGTGGAGAATACACATAAAACCAGACACAGTCAATTTCAATCTAAAGTGGCATTTATTACCGTTGTTACAACATTAAATCTAAAATCATTTGTAGCAATCAATGTTTCCACTTTGTTGAAAAGTCTTCATCATGACCATAATAAATTATTATTGTTTAACATTATTGGTGAAATTGAGTTGTCTAATCCACTTGCGAGAAGCCGTTTTCTTTTAATCGACTGAACTCAGTGTTTTTACCAATTTTCTGGTAGATCCACAGGGAGTTACTTGCTGGTGTCACATTCAAGCATGGATGAAAGATTCATAGGTCTTTCACAGTAAACACCCTTGTCCCACTTTTGGATTGCCAAATGCACACTAAAAGTGTGATTATCTTTTAAACATTCAGCAATATTTTAAAAACATACTTGTAACACCTTCTTAAACACTTTAATGGGCAAAACACTTTACACTTTTGCCAAAAGTGTTTAAAAGTTAAAAAGTATTCAGATTGAAATGTGTACATCTAGCTCAATAAAGTTTTCAGTTTCTTCTGAGAATAAAGTGCTTTGATTCAGAAAGTGTTTAAAATGAGGTTTATATATATATGGCCTTTATGTATTTTTCAAATCATCATCACTTCATCTTCCTATAATGAACCCATGGTCCAGGTTTTTAGGATTAGCAATTCCTTCCGTCTCCATATAGTAGTCTCAGTAGGTACAGAATATCGAACACACATTGACAGATGGTAGATTGGTGTTGATCATCCAGTTGTTAACATTGATTCAATGTTCTTTACCCTCTGACCTATATAGGGCTGAAGTCAAGACAAGTTCGCATTTTGATGCATAGAGTTCTTAGGACCAGGTTGTATGTATCAATCCCAAATGCTACAAAATGGTACGTGTTTACCATGGGTTACATTGCAATTAAGGTACTGAGAATGACATTTCTATAAATGTTTATAACATGTTAGGCATTGATTACTCACTTAATATTATGTATTCATTCTAAGGTGAAGTGTCAATGTTATGCTCTAGCAAGTGGTTGCGAAGCACGGGGTATATATATTATGTAACCTGGTTAAATCCCATAGTTTATCTAACTTACACTATGGCCTAAGTTTGTCACACCTTGTGTATATGGTAGGCATTTTGGCATTTCTATACCCCAGGTTATGTGATATATTCACAGTGAGATTGTTTCGTTCTAAGGGAGTGATCAATTGTGACAAAACTTGGGAAAATCCCTTTTTTCAAATTCACGTCTTCAGCTACATTTTAGTACTTTGCATGATAAAATACTCCAACTAGCTACAGAAATATAAGATCTCAAACATTCGTTATTAGCAACATGAAGAAATTTAGGATAGCCCTTAACTCAATTGCATATTGAAATATTGTGGCATAATGCATACAAAATGCCATTGTAGGGGCCGGCATCGTTGTATATATATTAGTGCGCTTCATCCGAGAGATGTGTTCGTGTGGTGCTTGTTCCTTCTATGCCAACCAGGTGTCGCTTTGCGATACCTGTTTGGTACAAGAGGGGGCAGCACCACGCCTCGCGTCCAGCTCCTACTAAGGAGCTGGATGAACTGCAGAAGAGGACTGGACCTAGTCAAGTCCAGACGTGTTCTTCTCGGAATAAAGACCTACCCAAACAGTAGGAAGTCTGGGGCTTTGTCCAACCTGAAATCCTCGTGTTGTGTTGGTACCTCTAGTGTTAAGCGAGCCAAAGAGCCACCCAACATATAAGTCGAAATGAACCGTTACACTGGTGCCGTGACCAGTTGTTTCGGGGTGGAGCGCGGCCAGAAGGCCGAAAGTCACAGACTGCCTAATGCGAGTTCCTCCCGCCCAGGGCTTGAGGGATTCGAAGAGGATGGTATCACATCCCAGCATCTTGCTGTTAGACTGGAAACCAGGTCAACAGCTTATATATAACCCGGATGGTGTGCGGGGAATTTTCTCGACACCGCATCTAACGGACAATCCCACCATGATTGGGGAGCAATTGTAAAATTTTAGAAACCCCTAAGGCTCAAGGTCCAATTCAACGGACTGAGATGCCTACGGGAGGGGGAATACATGGGTCGACCCAACTGACTCGGGAGACACCATTGATGACATCATCGGATCATGAGAGCGATGACGATAGGGATGGTGAAGATCCAACAGGACCCACCAACACAATTCATAGCTGCACAAAAGAAAATAGAAGATGAGAGACAAGAGCGGATCAATAAGCTCCGTTCTACCAAACAGGAGGTGATTCTAAAGGAATCTGACCTCGAGTATCGTTTGTCGTCCCTGGCCCATCGGGTCGAGCTGAAGACAAAGGATGAAAAGGAGAGAGACAGTAAGTTGGCGGACCTGGAAAAGGAAGAAGCCAATAGACGGAGGGCGATTGACAAGGCTAGAGCTGAGGAAGTCGCTTAAGCTCGGGATGTAAACAGATTGCAATCCGAGTTGAGTGCAATGGAAGAGAAGTTAAAAAGACTTCAAATTCGAAACGGAGTCTAAACTGATCTCGGAGCAGGATAAGATCCGCAGGGAAACCACTGAGTACCAAAGGTCTCAGAAAGAAAAAGGTGAGAAGTATCGTTTGTTAAAAGATACTTTGAAGAAGGAGGCACAAGCCGCCAAGGCAGAACGGAACCGAGCTGTATCGGATAATGAAATGATCCGATCCGAGATCTTGTCCGAGAATGCTCAGTTAAGAGAGGAAGAAAGGAACCTTACCACAGACGTGGCAACCCTGACTCTGAACAAGTCTGCTATGGAAAGCTACTTGCAGAAAAAGGAGCATTCAAATGCACCTCCAAAGAGTACGGACCAGAATCCCGACTCTACTTTTGTCAAACAGGGTGACTTCGTCTCCTGCGCGACACCCAAGCAACCGACAGGGGCATATAAACGACAATGCCTCTCGGAATGTTGATCAAGGTGGTGTCTATGTTAGGACCCAAGATCAGAATGGCCGGACTAGTAGAGTCTGCATTAGTGAGGTTCCGACAGTCCATAATTTGGACCCGGACTTTGTACCCAGAGATTGTTCCGGCACGAGTGCATGTGGATCAGGCAGACAATGTCGGGTTGGACGCCGGTAATCCGGGCAACCAACAGAATGCTCAGGGTAGCAGTAGTCAGCAAGGACAGGCTGGCCAAGCGCCTAACGCTGGTGGCCAGAGGGGGTCTGCCAATGCGAGTGGCCAAGGGGGTAGTGGCACCTCGGGTACCAACCCTAATGCTGGTGGTGGAGGTTACGCTGGATCACAGTGGAATTATACCCAACCACCACCACCACCTCCAAATAATAACAGTTTTGGAGGGCTAGGAGGCAATCGAACCTTGAATGAAACCAAGGTGATGGAATGGAGCAAACAGCAGTGCAGCAGGTTGTTGTATGCTCATAATTCAGCCCAGAGGGTAGCCGTCATCCCTAAGGAATACGACGGTACTCGGCCATAGAAGGAATGGTTCGAAGATTTCATGGATGTGATAAATTGAAATGGGTGGACCCCATACGAGGCCAAACCACATCTGGTTAGATGTTTAAAAGGTGGTCCGGGATGCATGGCCGTTGAGCAGTGGCATACCTGGTATGGCCTCACTGGGAGTTTTGAGCAGCTCGTTGAATCTGCTAGTGGACTGTTATGTAATATGGTCAAGGAGGATCCGCTGGTACGTTTCAGAAAGCGCACCCAGAAGCCTACAGAAGCTTTTAGAGCATATGGGATGGAACTCCATGCCTTATTGAGTAAGGCCAGACCTGGGACAGAAAACCAGGACTGGTACATGGACGACTTGATAACTCAATTCGTCAAGGGTCTGAGGGACTGAGACAAGCAGATTGCTGCAAGAGACGCCTGGAAAGAAGGGTCTACACTGCACGGCATATTCAATGGAATAGATATGGCCGTGAAGAAACGTACAATGCTAGCCGGGGACGTTCCGAACATAACTGGGCCGGCCCCGGTAGCGTCTGCCATACACCGTACCGAGGCAAATAACACCTCTGATGATTTTGAGTTGATAGACTTTGAGTTGATAGACAGTCATCCGACCAGGAGGTCGGATGACTGTGGGTGCGCACCCTAGCATTCCGACCAGGGCCAGGGACCCTAGTGTCAATTTGTGTGGTGGTGACAATTACGAGGCGAGTGGCAGCACTGAGGGAGAGGAAGGATGGATCAATGAGTTGATTCGAGTGTGTGGGACACGCCTTCCCCCAAGTCATCTGTGTCTGGAGTTTTTAAGAGGACTCTGATTGAATCTTGGTGATTCGGAAGACTTTCATCAGTTTACCAGTAACCCATCCCAACTGGGAGGGAGACGGTGGTATATACCCTTATCTGTGGAAGGCCAGGTAGGAGAATTCTTAGTGGATACTGGAGCTAGCCACTCCTGTGTGTCCAAGAGATTCTTCGACTCGGTGGCCAGCAGTCATGAGAACCTCAAAACGGGGTAAATGCTTGCACAGCCGACGGAAGCAGTATGAGAACTTTTTGGAGGACTTTTATGCCTATCCCGATAGGTGGCAAAGAATTTAGAGGTTAGAGGCAGAGGTTAGTGACGACAGAATTCTTGGTCTTGATTTCGCGAGCCTATATGGGGCCATGTTGGATCCGCGGGATGGGATGATGAGTATCCCTTCCATTGGGCACATCAATATTGATTCAGCGTTGAGACAACGTTTGCAATGTTTGCATATCAACGGTTGATATAGGCTTGAAATATAGTTGAATTTGAAAGTTGACACAACATAATCAAAATCAACTGTGATTCAACATCTAACCATCAGCGCTGATTTAACGTTTCTATTTCTATGTTGATTCAACGTTGACACAACATTGACACAACATTGATATGATGTTGAAACAACATTGGTTTTTGTTAGGTCATTCTTTGTTGACATGTCAATGTTGAATCAACATTGAATCAACATTGAAATCAATATTGTTGATTCAACATTGACAAATCAATGTTGAGTCAACATTGAATTGAGAACAATATTTCAACATTGATATGTCAACTGTTGATTGGATGTTGAAATGGTGTTGGTTGACAACATTGAAATAGAATCATTGAAAAGGTGTTGAAGACAGGTTGATCAACATCATCAACACAATATCAGCGGGTTGTCAATGTTGATGCAACGTTCTGTGCCCACTGGCCTATGGTTTGCATGTACAATGCGTATTGAGACAAGTGTCTTCAGTAGCTTCGGTTATACATACGGTGAAAATCCCTCCGGGTACAACATGCGAGGTCCTTTGTGGCGGAGCAATGGCCCAGAAGGGTGAGACGGGAGTCTTCGAACCCGACACGATACATCTATCGAGCATCGGGTTGGACTCAGTGGATACGTTGGTGGTGAATGCAGCATGGTCTGTATTACCCATGACTAACCGAACCGGATCAGTGATTTATCTGAAACGTGTTGGGGTGATGAGTTCGGTAGAACATGTCACTGAGGCCAAGTTTAATAAACCATTGAACCCCGTTAGTAAGCATCCACTGGATGAAGAATTTCAGAAATTGATTAATAAATCAGATTTACAGGATACCGAGCATAAACGGCACCTAGGGGACCTCCTGTGAAGGTATGAAAATGCTTTCGGCAGGGAGGGAGGACCCGTGGGTAAAACCCATAAGGTGTTGCACACTATCCATGTGGGCGACGAGAAACCTTTTAAAATACCGTATCGTAGACTTCCTCTCAAGAAGAAGTTAATATGTGAACAGGAAATACAAAAGCAGCTGGAGTTAGGGGTAATCGTGCTGAGCTCGAGCCCCTGGTCCAGCCCCGTTTGTATGACCATGGAAAAAGACGGTACAATCCGTTTCTGTGTTGATTACCGGAAACTGAACGGTATGACAAAGAAGAACTCGTATCCCCTACCAAGGATTGACGAGACCCTAGATAGCTTGGGTGGGAACCAATGGTTCTGCACCCTGGATTTACAGTCCGGGTATTGGCAGATACAGATGCATCCCAAGGAGATAGAGAAAACTGCGTTGTCTAGTCATTTGGGACTATTCGAGTATAATGTCTTGCCTTTCGGATTGTGTAATGCACCCGCTACGTTCAAGGCTATGATGGAATCTCTACTCAGTGACCTGCTGTGGAAGAAGTGTCTGGTTAACTTAGATGATGTTGTCATGTTCGGCAAGGCATTTCAGGAGTGCCACATGAACCTACAGCTGGTCCTGGATCAGATTCTAGCCAATGGCCTAAAACTCAAGCCTAAGAAATATAATCTGTTTAAGAAAACAATTACATACCTGGGAAGGATCATCACCCCCGGCAGGGTAAGTGCGGATCCGGAGAAGCTTGAGGCTGTGGAAAATTGGGATAGACCCACGAGTGTGAAGGAGGTTAGATCATTTTTAGGATTCTGCTCCCATTACTGTGATTTTATACCGAATTACTCTCGTGTAAGTTTTCCCATGCAATGCTTAGCTCATTGGACACTGAGTAGGGCTCGGGAACCCTTCCCATGGACCAGCAAGCAAGAAGAATCTTTTAAAAAGATTTATTTAGAAACACCCCGGTATTGAAATATCCCACTCCCGAAGGGCATTTCATACTAGACACTGATGCGAGCAATGATGCTATAGAGGCAGCACTCTCTCAGGTCCAGAACGGGGTAGAAGTTCCATTAGCATTCGCTAGCAACATGTTAAGCAAAACCCAGTGTAATTATTGTACCACTAAAAGAGAACTTCTCGCTGTAGTGGTGTATACGAAGAAGTTTAAGCATTTCCTGTGGGGAACTGACTTCACTTTACGCACTGACCATTCATCTCTTAGGTGGCTTTTGAATTTTAAAGACGCCGAGGGGATGATTGGAAGATAGTTTGGCTCACTTATCCGAGTTCTGAATTAGCGCATAATCAGATTGAGCACTGGCCGGGTGCAAAGCATATAAATGTGGATGCCTTATTGAGACGGCCAATCCAAGAGTGCCAAAATGCCACTTGTGAAGACTGCGGGGCCCACAATGCTGTGGTCGCCGGGTTGGTATATACCACCTCCATATCCCCTGGGAGGAGGCTGTATGCAGCTATCTCGATTGGTCCCCAGAGACCATCAAGAAGTCGGATCCCACCACTGCGCGCATATTGGAATACTTGTGGAAAGGTATTAAGCCAGTAAGGCCAATGTTATCTCTAGAAGACAGAGAGACGAGGCAATTGATAGCTCAATGGACCGAGCTGGAGATCCGAGATGGCATATTGTGTAGATGGAAGACTACTTCCACCGGCAATAAGCTATTGCAAATAGTGATTCCCACTTCGATGAGAAGGGATATCATGTATTATTGTCATGGACACCAAACGAGTGGCCATTTTGGGAAGAAAAGATCCATAGAACATCTGCAAAGACCATATTACTGGCCAGGGATGAGAAGTGACCTACTTCGGTGGATTGCAACTTGTCCCGATTGTTGTAAAAACAAGCCGGGACCCGGCCTAGGCAAGTTACCCTTGTCCCAGGAATTGTTTGGTGTCAGATTTGCTCGAGTAGCAATAGACATCATTGGTGGATTTAAAACGACGCCCAGAGAGAATACTTGTATGAGGGTCGTCACAGACTACTATACTAAGTACACTCGGGTGTTTCCTCTTCCTAATCACAAAGCCGCTACATCAGGTTAGAGACGGGAATATCTTGTTAGGACACACCAGGATCATAGTACAAGAGTCTGATTTTAGTCTGTACTAAGATTCTGATACCATGCACAGTCTTAGAATGTACTGGGATCTTAGTACACTTGTGTGTGCACTGGACCATGACACTCACCTCTGCAGGTGTATGGGCCAATCAGAGCCTTGGTCACTGGACCATGACACCTACCTGTGCATATATTATTGGGGTCAAAGGTGGGATGGTGAAACCACTCCACTATTTTGTACTTACATTTACATTAAATGATACATTTACTCCCTTATTAAATAACACTTGGCTAAAATGAACACGTCATTTTGTAGGCATTTATCTATTCTTTAATCTTGTGGGTTCATATTTATTAGCAAATTTAACAACAAATTAGCAAATAGATTTTACTATACCAGGACTAAGGGGAAATTTATACATATAGCCATTTCTCAGAGAATATTCTGATTTTAGTTCTGTAAAAAAGTGTATATGTAAAATATAGTCCCCATGTACTTTAGATGACTTTAGAATTATGTATTTTGATGAAGAAGTTAGAGAAATTTGATGATAAAACAGTGTACTAAGTTCTTAGTACACCCCATGATCCAGGGACTATCATTGAATCTTAGGGTGTACTAAGAAACAGGTTAGTCCTAAACCTGTACATGTGCTGAGGCATTTGTAAAAGGCTGGGTGCTACATTTGGGCGTACCCCTCATGATGCACAGTGATCAAGGTAGAGAGTTCGAGTCAGAGTTATGGCAGGAAATGTGCCATTACTTAGCAATATGTAAGACCCGAACCAACCCATACCAACCACAATCGGATGGTCAGGTAGAGAGGTTCAATAGGACTTTGATACAAGTACTGAAGCCCCTGGTTAATAGCCACCAGGACGACTGGGATGAACAGTGTGAGTTTGTAGTACACGCCTGCAACAGCACTGTCCATTCATCCACTAAATGCACCCCAAACCTTCTGGTGTTCGGCGAGGACATAATTATGCCCCCCGACTTGGTTTATGGAGTGGTTTGAATAGACCCGGAGGCACCCTGCACTGTGTTGTTTGTGGAGTCGTTACGGGACAGATTCAAGCATGCATACGAGTTAAATGGCTAAATGCTATTTAAGGTTGTACGCATCATCTCCTAGTCAACGGTGATGGTGGAAGACTGCTACACTGGTAGAAAGTGGACAACCAATGTAGGAACGCTCAGGCCCTGGAAGGGACGCGAAGCGGCAGAGAGGGAGTTCGGATACCAACACCCTAGGTCACAGATAAGTAGGCCTAGTGTTGTGGGACCCGAGAAACGCCGTTAAAAGTCTGGACCAGGAGCGGATGTCATGGATATACCGTTGTACCCCCCGGGGTATAAGACTTCCATCCAGCGCCTCGCCCACATAGACGAAGCCGAAGGAATTGTGTACACTAGGTGGGGGACGTACATTCCCATGCATCCATCTATGTTTGGATACGGCCCATTAGCGGTAGTACCCGGTCAACCCGAGACTATCCCAGATGACTTTAAGGCATTAGTGATAGACTCGTGCTCTGATGAGCTGGCCGAGAGTATGCCAGTATCATGGCTCCCCAACTATAAACGGTTGGCAGGAGCCATGATGTACGACGAGAACTTGGCGCGAGCTGTCCTGCTGTCCGAAGGGATCACCCGGAGGGCAAGTCAGCTAAGGGAGTCGGAGTCTGACATGGACACTGACTCTACCGTCACTCAGTCATCGGTGGAATCGGGGCGGACCAAGAAATTGGTCCGTAAGCCTACACCAAAGGGGAGTCTGATCTCGAGGACAAGGACTTTCGGATAGGGATCGAGAGGTCGAAGTCTGAGAAAGAGCCAGGCGCCAGTATACCTGAGGCGGCTGGTAGCATCCCGGACGAAGATATATCTCGTCAGCAAGCTGCTGTGGAAGCCAAGTGTCGTGAGCTTGAGGCACAGCAGAAGGAGCTAGCCGCTGCCCGCCGGGCCCACCACAAGCAGCAGGCTCAGCTCCAGTAGAGTGCTGCTTCGGACACTGACACTCCAGTCAGCAGTAGGAGGAGCTTCCGGGGCAAGGACAAGGAATCCAGTAAGTTCGGATTCTAGTCCCGAGCCCCCGCCACAGCCTACTTAAGGGAAGAAGAAGACCAAGAAGAAGGGAGGAAAAGGGTCTCCGGCAGTACCTGAGCCTTCCACTACTAAGAAGGGGAACAAGGGTTCCACCACAATCACAGTGACCACCCCGGTCACTGCAGCACCCACTGCCACCACCAGCGGGACTGTCGCCAGCACCTCGGTTGTGGCTTCGACTGGTACCACTACCACCAACTGGACCCAACCTAGAGGAGCGGGCATCTACTCGAGCAGCTATCCGCGTCAGCCAAATCTGATTTGGAGTCCATGACGACGTGGGAAGAAATGACCACAGACGTCCCAAAGGACAAAAATCGGAAGTGAATGTGGAAGAATGCAGCCGAGGGATTTAAAGAACGCGTCCCCCTCTGCTTCTCGGATTGTGCTTACGACACAATCCATTACATCTGCCCGGGCGCTGTCAACAAAGATGGTGACAGTGATGATGAGGAGTGGATGAAGTCCGGTCCTCAAGACACACCTGTTGGTAAATTTTACCTGATTTGGATTGACCAGCTCAAGTCCAGGTTGGGTATGATTTACAACTACGAGTCCAGGACCAAGGTTCAATGGGCTATGACTCAATGGGGACCAAGCGGCAGCCGCCGCAAGTGCCTGTTTGAGTCGTGCCGGCTCTCAATCACAGGGGAGAAGATCTTTGATACGAAACCTCGGTTCGCCAGGCATATCGTGGAGCACCACATGCACCATAAGTCTTTGATGAGGTGTGTCCCTGGTGACTGCCCCAGCAAGCTGTGAGACGGCACCTTCGTGACTAACCGACACCTGGAACTGGCTCTGCATTTGCAGAAAGCCCATGGTAATGGCCTGGAAAAGACACGTAGGCGTGCGGTAAAGTTCTTCAACGAGTTCCTGGTGAAGTGGGCTACGTTGACCCCCAGTGAGGTACGAGAGCAGGCGGGACAACAGGTCTCGGCTTGGACATGCCTGGCAACCATACCCATCAGGTGGTTAGCCAGGTCGTACCACCACCATCTGGCTACACAGCACAGCGCCCCCCCGTTGTAGACACCAGTAGTCAGTAGGCACCTTCTTCGGTACCAAAACTGGCCACAGTGCTTGGTGGGCCGGAGAAGAGACGTCCCAACAGCAGTGCCAAGCATACGAGGAGTACATGGCGAGATTCCCTGCCATGGGACCTGCGGGACCCCAGTCACAGGTCCTTTCCCTCTCGGGTAGACCGGAAGCCCGGGGTAGATGCCGTGGTGGATGCAAGTCCACCCGACCAGCCCCTGGCAGCAGTTGAGGCCGGGGAGGTACGACGGTGGAGGGTTCTGTAGTCCCTAGCGCAGGTGCTCCGCCTGTTATTGTGCCATCTCCGGCACCAGTACCAGCTGCTACCTCATCTGGGGGCTCTCGGGTCTCCACAACAGGTCTGGTGGCCAGTACATTGGCAGGTCTTCAGGATCCGGATACATTCGTCGACCATCGGGACGAACGTACTTGCCACATCCAGAATGGCCTGATGGCAGAATGGCAGTCTCTGCACCGCCAACAGTCAATCAACTACTGGTTGGACATAACCGAAGCCACCTTCAATCTGGTCTTTGAGATCCAGAAGAGGGAGGAAGACAAGATAAAACAGCAGGAGATAAAGCGGGTCGAGGAGGCCTACAAATCCTGTCGAGATAAGCAGAGGGAAGCCGAGAAGCTTAAAGTGTTCCATGCCGCTGAGAACTTGAAATACATTAATCGGTACAAGGAGGCGGACTGAAAGTTCTTCCTCTGTTTCGGTAAGCATCTGGATGACTGGGACGGCACCGCGTCGTGCCTGGTCATCTCTTCGGATGCTACTGCTGAGGCAGCGGAAGACACTCCGTCTGAAGGTATGGGTGCTCTAAGCCTCCTTAGCGATACGAGCACCAATACCCTTAAGCTTCCAACCGTGGAAAGTAGCAGCTCGGCTCCAGAACCTAACCCGGAGCCAGCTGTGAAGATGGACATTGACGGCGAGTCTGATGACTAGTAAGTGTCCATCTGCCGGCTTCCTCTCACCAGTACCCGAGGGTAAAGGCATACGATATGCCAGAGATTAATTTCTCGGAGGACTACTCGGATCCGACGGACTGGAATGATGACCTGCAGCCAAGATGGACGCCACCCAAACCACTCATGGATTACCATACGAACAGGGGGCTCCATCTTCACATCCTCACCAGGGCACTACACACAGCAACGTGGCTTGCCACCACTCGTGTGTCGCCGAATGGAGCTGCAGAAACCAGTCATTCCAGGTTCGCCGGAAGTTTAGTTTTATTGTAAGGGTGATCCTGCTACCCCGGTAGGACACCTCTTAAAGTCATATTCCTATGTATAGTATAATTTATTTTTCTATAAACTATATTTTTTTCTATAAACAAAACACAAATTTTTTCTTCGGGTTATCTTACCTCTCGGATCAGTTGACATTTCATATTGTATATAGTACGTTTGTACCACACCATGTCATATCCTTAATAATATATATTTAATCACGTCTTAACTACAATAACTTTGTAATATTGTTACCCTCATATTCCACCATAGGTTGATGGTGCATAAGGCACCACCTCCTATTTATGTTATTATTTAGATACTTCGGGTTATATATGACAATGCCTATTATTATGTACATATTATTTATAATTCCCCATAATGTCATACACTTTGTACAACATTGTAATAATAGACTTACCTATATATACTGTGATATAACTTTAAACAATAGGTAGTTTTAACACCTACCCTAGGTAAAGTCTAGGGGGGTGGTCCTTTTATGCCAACCAGGTGTCGCTTTCCGATACCTGTTTGGTACAAGAGGGGGCAGCACCACGCCTCGCGTCCAGCTCCTACTAAGGAGCCGGATGAACCGCAGAAGAGGACTGGACCTAGTCCAGTCCAGACGTGTTCTTCTCCGAATAAAGACCTACCCGTGCGGTAGGAAGTCTGGGGCTTTGCCCAACCCGAAATCCTTGTGTTGTGTTGGTACCTCTAGTGTTAAGCAAGCCAAAGAGCCACCCAACATATAAGTCGTAACGAACAGTTACACCATTATTGAAAAATAACAACTTTTAAACATAATCATCCATAATTTTGGATCAAGAAGGTATAATTCAATTCTGTTTTCAGTTATGAAAACCTTATGGACAGGTTAATACGATAAAGTAACTTTTTATTCAAAAAGAACAAAATTATGATTTCCATGGCAACCAAATGTCAACAAATGTGCTAAATTTAAGGAAAAACATTCTTTTTGTATTCTAAATAAGGTAATTTTAGAAAGAAAATAGAGTTGGCTACAGCATAACCAGATTCCTCAGAAAAAGTTACCCTAGACTTGTTTTGACTTAACCTTTTACTATTTTGGTCATATCTCCTTAAATATCATATTTAGAGCATTAAATTTTGTGTGTATTTCCCTTTATGTTTTCATTTTCCCTGTTTCGTCACAATTTTTAACAATAGGGGGGGGGCCTGGTGGGTTTGATGGGGGGTCATAATTTTTTCAAACCCTTGACCAGGGTGGGGTCAGAATAATTTCACCTGTTTTCAGCGAAAAAGCCCATGTGTTACTATAGGCTAAAAGGGCACATTCACACATGATTTTCACCTCACGAGGGAGAGGGGTCAAAAAAATGTTGACCCATCGAGAGGGGGGGGGCGGAATATTTTTCGTGCATCCATGTGCAAACCCCCAGTTTGTCACACCTTGTATATATGAGAAGCATTTCTATACATCAGGTTACGTCATATATTCAGGGAGAGTTTCTTTTATAATAAGGTGTGACCATAGTTTCAATGTTATGGTAGTATCATTATAAGCTACACCTGCAACCTAGTTGAGTCGGATTGGAACAAAAAAATTCTAAGATGAAGTGTCAATGTTATGCTCTATCAAGTGGTTGTGTATCACCGTTATTCATACATTTATTCAGACATTTGTGTCCCTATCTATGTATACATGTTATGCCCGGGATCTTAAGGTGGCACCATAAATGTGCGAAAGCATGCATGGGAAACAGAAATCACTTTGCTAACCATCTCCTCCTTAGCATGACTTGGAGAAGATGTAGTAGAGTAACTTTAATCATATATGAGAAGATTCCCAAAATGGCCTGGTGACTTCTGTATTACACTGCCACCTGCTATCAGGTAAACGCACTTCACCAATATTAAACCTATAATATCAGTGCTGTTCATCCTGCAGTGTTCTGCATAAAAAAAAAGCTGGGTGACCCAGATGTCAGCAAAGCGAATTGCCTTCCTTAGGTATGTAGTAATCTTGAAATTATTGACGGGTTAAGTTTACAGTCAAAATATCTGGGCTCATATGGACCAAGGGGCATAGTGCATTATCGTCAATGTAAAACATCATCCATTAAAAATGACATTTAAACGTCCAATTTGATTTGCACTGCTGTTGACAACGTCACTCACAACTTATAGCCTTTACTGATATGTATGTCATAGAATTGTATACTCTCCCTATGTGATGGGGTGCCACTTATTCTGGTAATAGCTGGCCCAAATATGTGCAATACAGGACAGCGGTTTGAGCTGGTCTTGGCCCTTTGGTGGGGAGGTCACCGGAGAGCTCGCAGCGAGATCTCGCGAGACGAGATGTCAGACGCCATTTTGGTTATAACTAGGGCGGAATCCTCGTGGTAAGACGCCACTGATTTCACTCCAGTTATTTTGCGCCCTCCGGCAGCTTATAGCTGTGCTTCTTTATCTTTTTTTATTGGACGAATCCTTTGGGAGGAGTCCAACGTTATTACTGCTAATTTTATTTTGGAAGATCGTCCGCTGTAATGGCGCAGGGGACGATTGACGCTGCGCGTCAAATGGCCAACGTTGAGTTGGGTGGAGACGAGGCCCCAGTGGCCGCATCTCGGGTGGAGGAAACTATGGACTCCTCTAATGCTGACCTCCGAAGAGAGTCAGAAGTGCAGGAAGCTGCAAACTGTCTCGCTGCCATGTCGACCGAGGTCACTGACAGGGAGCAGATGCCTCCTCCACCGAACCCGGGTCCAGTACCTTCAGCGACGGGTTCGGGTAACCCACCCGACCCGTCTGGACCAGGAGCGGATGTCATGGACATACCGTTGTACCCCCGGGGTATAAGACTTCCATCTAGCGCCTCGCCCACGTAGACGAAGCCGAAGGAATTGTGTACACTAGGTGGGGGACATACATTCCCATGCATCCATCTATGTTTGGATACGGCCCATTAGCGGTAGTACCCGGTCAACCCGAGACTATCCTAGATGACTTTAAGGCATTAGTGATAGACTCGTGCTCTGATGAGCTGGCCGAGAGTATGCCAGTATCATGGCTCCCCAACTATAAACGGTTGGCAGGAGCCTTGATGTACGACGAGAACTTGGCGCGAGCTGTCCTGCTGTCTGAAGGGATCACCCGGAGGGCAAGTCAGCTAAGGGAGTCGGAGTCTGACGTGCACACTGACTCTACCGTCACTCAGTCATCGGTGGAATCGGGGCAGACCAAGAAATTGGTCTGTAAGCCTACACCGAAGGGGCCACTGACCGAGTCTGATCTCGAGGACAAGGACCTTCGGATAGCGATCGAGAGGTCGAAGTCCGAGAAGGAGCCAGGCGCCAGTATACCTGAGGCGGCTGGTAGCATCTCGGACAAGGATATATCTCGTCAGCAAGCTGATGTGGAAGCCAAGCGTCGTGAGCTTGAGGCACAGCAGAAGGAGCTAGCCACTGCCGGCCGGGCCCACCACAAGCAGCAGGCTCAGCTCCAGTCGAGTGCTGCTTCGGATACTAACACTCCAGTCAGCAGTAGGAGGAGCTTCCGGGGCAAGGACAAGGAATCCAGTAAATCGGATTCTAGTCCCGAGCCCCCGCCACAGCCCACTTAAGGGAAGAAGAAGACCAAGAAGGTCACTGCAGCACCCACTGCCACCACCAGCGGGACTGTCGCCAGCACCTCGGTTGTGGCTTCGACTGGTACCACCACCACCACCACCAGCTGGACCCAACCTAGAGGAGCGGGCATCTACTCGAGCAGCGATTCGGGAAGCGAAAGCGACCCGGAGCTACCTGCGTCAGCCAAATCTGATTTGGAGTTCATGACGACGTGGGAATAAATGACCACGGACGTCCCAAAGGACGAAAATCAGAAGTGGATGTGGAAGAATGCAGCCGAGGGATTTAAAGAACGCGTCCCCCGCTGCTTCTCGGATTGTGCTTACGACAAAATCCATTACATCTGCCCGGGCGCTGTCAACAAAGATGGTGACAGTGATGATGAGGAGTGGATGAAGTCCGGTCCTCATGACACACCTGTTGGTAAATTTTACCTGATTTGGATTGACCAGCTCAAGTCCAGGTTGGGTATGATTTACAACTACGAGTCCAGGACCAAGGTTCAATGGGCTATGACTCAATGGGGACCAAGCGGCAGCCGCCGCAAGTGCCCGGCTCTCAATCACAGGGGAGAAGATCTTTGATACGAAGCCTCGGATCGCCAGGCATATCGTGGAGCACCACATGCACCATAAGCCTTTGATGAGGTGTGTCCCTGGTGACCGCCCCAGCAAGCTGTGTGACGGCACCTTCGTGACTACCCGACGCCTGGACCTGGCTCTGCATTTGCAGAAAGCCCATGGTAATGGCCTGGAAAAGACACTTAGGCGTGCGGTAAATTGCTTCAACGAGCTCCTGGTGAAGTGGGCTACGTTGACCCCCAGTGAGGGACAACAGGTCTCGGCTTTGGACATGCCTGGCAACCAGACCCATTAGGTGGTTAGCCAGGTCGTACCACCACCACCTGGCTACACGGCACAGCACCCCCGGTTGTAGACACCAGTAGTCAGGAAGATTGGAGCACCTTCTTCGGTACCAAAACCGGCCACAGTGCTTGGTGGGCCGGAGAAGAGACGTCCCAACAGCAGCGCCAAGCGTACGAGGAGTACATGGCGAGATTCCCTGCCATGGGACCTCCGGGACCCGAGTCACAGGTCCTTTCCCTCTTGGGTAGACCGAAAGCCCGGGGTAGAGGCCGTGGTGGATGCAAGTCCACCCGACCAGCCCCTGGCAGCGGTTGAGGCCGGGGAGGTACGACGGTGGAGGGCTCTGTAGTCCCTAGTGTAGGTGCTCCGCCTGTTATTGTGCCATCTCCAGCACCAGTACCAGCTGCTACCTCATCTGGGGGCTCTCGGCTCTCCACGATGGGTCTGGTTGCCAGTACATTGGCAGGTCTTCAGGATCCGGATACGTTCGTCGACCATCGGGACGAATGTACTTGCCACATCCAGAATGGCCTGATGGCAGAATGGCAGTCTCTGCACCGCCAACAGTCAATCAACTACTGGTTGGACATGACCGAAGCCACCTTCAATCTGGTCTTTGAGATCCAGAAGTGGGAGAAAGACAAGATAAAACAGCAGGAGATAAAGCGGGTCGAGGAGGCCTACAAATCCTGTCGAGATAAGCAGAGGGAAGCCGAGAAGCTTAAAGTGTTAATCGGTACAAGGAGGCGGACCGAAAGTTCTTCCTCTGTTTCGGTAAGCATCTGGATGACTGGGACGGCACCGCGTCGTCCCTGGTCATCTCTTCGGATGCTACTGCTGAGGCAGCGGAAGACACTCCGCCTGAAGGTATGGGTGCTCTAAGCCTCCTTAGCGATACGAGCACCAATACCCTTAAGATTCCCACCGTGGAAAGTAGCAGCTCAGCACCAGAACCTAACCCGGAGCCAGCTGTGAAGATGGACACTGACGGCGAGTCTGATGACTCGTAAGTGTCCATCTGCCGGCTTCCTCTCACCAGTACCCGAGGGTAAAGGCATACGATATGCCAGAGATTAATTTCTCGGAGGACTACCTGGATCCGACGGACTGGAATGATGACCTGCAGCCAAGATGGACGCCACCCGAACCACCCATGGATTACCATACGAACAGGGGGCTCCATCTTCACATCCTCACCAGGGCACTACACACAGCAACGTGGCTTGCCACCACTCGTGTGTCGCCGAATGGAGCTGCAGAAACCAGTCATTCCAGGTTCGCCGGAAGTTTAGTTTTATTGTAAGGGTGATCCTGCTACCCCGGTAGGACACCTCTTAAAGTCATATTCCTATGTATAGTATAATTTATTTTTCTATAAACTATATTTTTTTCTATAAACTAAACACAAATTTTTTCTTCGGGTTATCTTACCTCTCGGATCAGTTGACATTTCATATTGTATAAAGTAAGTTTGTACCACACCATGTCATATCCTTAATAATATATATTTAATCACGTCTTAACTACAATAACTTTGTAACATTGTTACCCTCATATTCCACCATAGGTTGATGGTGCATAAGGCACCACCTCCTATTTATGTTATTATTTAGATACTTCGGGTTATATATGACAATGCCTATTATTATGTACATATTATTTATAATTCCCCATAATGTCATACACTTTGTACAACATTGTAATAATAGACTTACCTATATATATACTGTGATATAACTTTAAACAATAGGTAGTTTTAACACCTACCCTAGGTAAAGTCTAGGGGGGGTGGTCCTTCTATGCCAACCAGGTGTCGCTTTGCGATACCTGTTTGGTACAAGAGGGGGCAGCACCACGCCTCGCGTCCAGCTCCTACTAAGGAGCCGGATGAACCGCAGAAGAGGACTGGACCTAGTCCAGTCCAGACGTGTTCTTCTCCGAATAAAGACCTACCCGAGCGGTAGGAAGTCTGGGGCTTTGCCCAACCCGAAATCCTTGTGTTGTGTTGGTACCTCTAGTGTTAAGCAAGCCAAAGAGCCACCCAACATATAAGTCGAAACGAACAGTTACACCATTATTGAAAAATAACAATTTTTTAACATAATCATCCATAATTTTGGATCAAGAAGGTATAATTCAATTCTGTTTTCAGTTATGAAAACCTTATGGACAGGTTAATACAATAAAGTAACTTTTTATTCAAAAAGAACAAAATTATGGTTTCCATGGCAACCAAATGTCAACAAATGTGCTAAATTTAAGGAAAAACATTCTTTTTGTATTCTAAATAAGGTAATTTTAGAAAGAAAATAGAGTTTTGGCTACAGCATAACCAGATACCTCAGAAAAAGTTACCCTAGACTTGTTTTGACTTAACCTTTTACTATTTTGGTCATATCTCCTTAAATATCGTATTTAGAGCATTAAATTTTCTGTGTATTTCCCTTTATGTTTTCATTTTCCCTGTTTCGTCACAATTTTTAACAATAGGGGGGGGCTGGTGGGTTTGATGGGGGGTCATAATTTTTTCAAACAATTGACCAGGTGGGGGTCAGAATAATTTCACCTGTTTTCAGTGAAAAAGCCCATGTGTTACTATAGGCTAAAAGGGCACATTCACACATGATTTTCACCTCACGAGGGAGAGGGGTCAAAAAAATGTTGACCCATCGAGAGGGGGGGGCCGGAATATTTTTCGTGCATCCATGTGCAAACCCCCAGTTTGTCACACCTTGTATATATGAGAAGCATTTCTATACATCAGGTTACGTCATATATTCAGGGAGAGTTTCTTTTATAATAAGGTGTGACCATAGTTTAAATGTTATGGTAGTATCATTATAAGCTACACCTGCAACCTAGTTGAGTCGGATTGGAACAAAAAAATTCTAAGATGAAGTGTCAATGTTATGCTCTATCAAGTGGTTGTGTATCACCGTTATTCATACATTTATTCAGACATTTGTGTCCCTTCCTATGTATACATGTTATGCCCGGGATCTTAAGGTGGCACCATAAATGTGCGAAAGCATGCATGGGAAACAGAAATCACTTTGCTAACCATCTCCTCCTTAGCATGACTTGGAGAAGATGTAGTAGAGTAACTTTAATCATATATGAGAAGATTCCCAAAATGGCCTGGTGACTTCTGTATTACACTGCCACCTGCTATCAGGTAAACGCACTTCACCAATATTAAACGTATAATATCAGTGCTGTTCATCCTGCAGTGTTCTGCATAAAAAAAAGCTGGGTGACCCAGATGTCAGCAAAGCGAATTGCCTTCCTTAGGTATGTAGTAATCTTGAAATTATTGACGGGTTAAGTTTACAGTCAAAATATCTGGGCTCATATGGACCAAGGGGCATAGTGCATTATCATCAATGTAAAACATCATCCATTAAAAATGACATTTAAACGTCCAATTTGATTTGCACTGCTGTTGACAACGTCACTCACAACTTATAGCCTTTACTGATATGTATGTCATAGAATTGTATACTCTCCCTATGTGATGGGGTGCCACTTATTCTGGTAATAGCTGGCCCAAATATGTGCAATACAGGACAGCGGTTTGAGCTGGTCTTGGCCCTTTGGTGGGGAGGGAACCACTTGGTTAATTGGTACTGGCAACAGCCTCCTGGCAGCAGCACTGAGTGGCCTGCTCCCCTGCCACACATCCAAAAAAGTCACCACCAGTAGGGAATACAACTTTGCTTTATGACATCAGATGGAGCCACTGTGCTGGTGCAATAAAGACTGGATAAAATGCTGGAAGCATTTTATTTTCAAACAAATATATGCTTAAATTTAGCATGGTTAGAACTTACGAAATAGATTGAGATTTTACCAGAATGCTCTAAAAAGTACTGCGAGGATATACATGTAAAAAGTGGAAGATCCACATATTTGACATCTTGTAGCAGCTTTAAGGCTGCATTTTCTCGATTTGTCAAACATATTATATGCAACTGTTGGATGACAATTAGAGTTTTCTTTCTATTGGAAAACTGTAATTTGCTATTTTCGAGTTATTCCTTTTGTTACAGATGTCAAGCTCCTTTTTGCTGGTTACAATTATGTAGGAACATTCGTTTATGAACGTAAAAGGATGGCATGTCATTAAGAATAAGAGCACATTACGATTAGAAAATCAAAATTGACAACATTAGGAAGTCTTTATTATTTAAACATAACTTTTTGGTATCTATAGATGCATTGCAATTTGCCCTCTTGAGGTCATCAAAATGATAGACATTCAGCTAAAGATGACGATTAGGGGAAAGGGATGTTATATGTATATCAAAGAGGAAAGATCACTGAGATGAATCACAAAAGCATTTTTGACCAAAACTGTTTTTTTAAAGTCGTTAATTGGGCAAGAAACATATACAGAAAAGTATGTGTTAAACCTAGCTCCTATGCGTTGTAGTGCTTACGCTAGGACCCCCACAGTCCTTTAACCTTATATACCGTATTTAGTATGAAAACTAGCAGTCACATGTCATAGTATCTTATAAACACCACATACAAGGGTTCAAGAAGGATTGACTACCCTAAATACCATAATTGAATATAATACCGTTTAGGTGTGATGGTAATGAGATGAGATGATTCATCTGTAGAGAGCACTTCTCAAGACTATTGGTTTCAGGCTATGTGGCACAATCAATCTTTTGCCTTGATGGAACCTAGTAACAATATCTCTGTTATAGAAAATCATCAAATCTATAACCAAACATGTTTGCATCAGCTTTATAATACTGTATCACCTTCCTGCGTAGTGGCTGAGGTACCTGTTTAAAGTGTCTGATAGCAATGTTATAGCTGGTATTCCTATTGTGGGGAGTGACTGCTAGTTGGGTGTTGGTATTGTTGTACAGTGTAGACAGAAGATATTGAGCATCATGCTTAATGGTCTCCAGTTTGCCAATGTAGTCATAACGTACAGCACATGGGTGATTCAATTCTGTCAACCTCTCCCAATGGTAATTAAGTCTGAAAGTACGATTAGCATACACAAACGTATAATTCAGGAACTCTGTAAAAGTGAAATTATAGTTCTCCAATTTATTGGTGTTGTTCACAGCAGTTTCATTAGTCCAACCTGGCCTGACCTTTGCAAGAATGCCAGGGATTTCTCTGATGTAAAATTCTGCTATGGAGAATGCCTGTCTGTAAATTGAGACCAGTCGCACCAGCGGGTGGCGCACAATGGTGTACTTGTAGTAGGTCTTGAGACGATGGACCTTCTCATCGTAACTGTAGGAATCTAATCTACGCAGCCCATACCTAAAAGGAAAAAAGCATGATGCATTAGTATTGACTATCAGTGGGATCTATTGGGAAAAAGGACCCTATACTATAATGTCCCCTTTTTTTTGCAAATCCCATCACAGTCATCTACATGACATGTATTAGGAGAACTTTGAATAACTTGATAATTATGTCAAACCTATTGGGGTGCTCTGTACAACTAAGTGGCTCATTCTTGTGAAAGGTTTGATAACAGTTTTCTTCCTCTATTTCTATGGGAACTGTAAGAAATCACTTTTTAACCATTTTGCCAGGTTCATATCAAAGACGACTTTCCTGACATATAGAGTTTTACTTATTATGGACCTATATTGCGATTATCAGAGGAAAGGTTAGGCCCAAAATACCACATTTTTCTTGATATTTCTCAATAAGTTTCTGATATGCTGTGGGAAATAAGAAATGTAAATTAGATATATGACTTTTCCTAACATTTTTATTAGGACCCAACATAAATGAAATGTTTTAGGCTCACGATAAGATCATTGCATCCATAATTATTGGTAGCTGTTGGGTCAATTTGTGTATTTCTCCCTGCAACGGATGATCATAATGAACCCCCTCACAAATTCTTTAGAATTAATGTATCGGCATTACCTACCATGCCAAAAATTGCTTTCTCTGCATTGCTATGTAATAAAAAAAATAATTGAGCAGAATCCAACAAGTAGCTGGGAGTTTGCCAGAGTAGGCTTCTTGTGTAGTTCTTCCTGACTAATGATAGCGTATAGATCACCCTTTCTCCTATGCAATTCATATTTAATTATATAATTGGTGATATTTGGCATGAAATACCCAAGAGATAAAGGTAACTATCTGGTAAGATATTTTGAAAAAAAAGAGAGATTGATGCAATTAAGAACTACCTGAAAAGGTAGAGCTACACATGTCTTTTATTTCTGACCACTACTGATAGAGGAGCAGCACAGGGGGCCCTCTGGGGTCATTTAATTCGTAAGATTACTGATAGCTATAACTTGCTTTTTTATGTTTTCCAATGTCTCTGGGTATGGAAAAGTGATGTTTGACCAATGAAAGCTCGTGCAGTCACTGAGAAATCTGCAATTCTATACAACCATCTCTTGAAAATTTTAGCCTTGTTTTTAAGAGCTAAAATACATATTGATCTACCTGTTCTGGCACTAATATTCATCTTACAACAATTCCAATGGTACCTACCCCCCCTAAATTGGACCCAATGATCACATTGCAGCCAATCTTTTGTTGCTATGGCAAGCGGTTACCTAGCAACAGCCGATTTTAGCTAGCAACGGACCCTTTCCGAGACAAAGAAAGACCTTAGCTAGGAATGACTTACAGAATGGACATCATGGATACTGTTTCACATTTTAGTATTGAGAAGGTCCATGCCATTGTTAAAAATGCAATATTGTACCAAAATACAGTGTGTTGATCAAAGAATGTAGAAAAAATTGATCTAGCAAGTATAATTAAAACAAGCCACTTTAGCATTATCTTCTATTGCCAAAAATATTCTTTACTGGGTAATTCTAGTGTGTATTATATCCTCAAAAACATTTGAGGCTTTCACTTTACTCCTAGAATAGCTGACTGCCATAGCAATAACACATTTACTTTGCAATCTATAATCCCTGTGGCCTAACGGGTAAGAACGTGCCTCCGGGGGGGATTTTTAGTACTGGTTTTGGCCACCAGGGGGCAGAATATAGGTAAAACACTGACAAATATGCTAAAAAAAGCTTTAGACCAATTTTTTATAAGGAATCCAGTGGTATGCTTAAAATCCTTCCATCTCCACTGAAAATGTTCCATTTTTGGAATGTTGGTTGCCATGGAAACATAGAAAATTGGTAGATAAGGCAATTTCTGGTTGCCATGGAAATCACTCCCCTATTCCAATTGTGAATTTTTGCCACAAACTGATTTTGAAATTCCTTCAGGAACCCAGAACCGAAAACAGAACTCAAAAATTCCCTCTAGAACCAATTTTATGACAAAAACATCACATTTCTTTGGTAATTTTTCCACAAAACTGTATTTCTTTGCACTTTTAGTGTTTATGATAGGATATAATGCATTTAGAGCTTATTTCCTATTTTCATTTGTGCACACAAACCTATGTTTGACAAGCAATTACAGCAAAACTACCGGGGATATTTTAGCTCAAGATATCTCATTTTAAAGCTCATGACTTAAACCTATATGTCAAGAAGTACATTTGGAAAACAGACATTTGGGATTGATGAGAATTAGGCATCCATGGACTCAATGTATTTAAAAACAATTATACCTCAAAATGCCCCCCAAAATAGGAAATAATTATATTTAACAATTGTGCAGTTGGTCATTGTTTAGAAAATATTAGCTTTTCCATAGCAAGTAGCCTAACACCTGACACACATATGCTCCAGAAATAAAAAAATAATTTTAAACCACCAGGTATCCTAGTGATTACCTTTTTTTTTTTTTTTTACTAAAGATGTCTATTGCTGGGCAATAGACATCATGAGTTAATTGCTTGTAAACCAACCACATTCCAAGGATCATGTGATAGCCAAGTACATGTACATGTGCATTTGTAGATCTAATGAGATGAGATTCAAATATTAATAAGCTATATTTGGATTTCCTGAAATCGAATTCATATGCATGTGTGGGTCTGTGCTAAATTTAGACCACTATAGCTCATCTACTGAAATCAGCAGACCATGACCTAGGGTGCTTAGGCCTTGTCCAAGTCTCATAAAATATTTACACTTTGATCATAGCATTGGTTCAGTACTAAGACCCTTGTCAGATAATCATAGCAATAGGCCTATTCAAGCCTACTGCCAGTATATGACCATTAGATGACTATAAATAGATCATTATATACCAGCACATGGCCTAGACACAGTGGCATAGTCCTCTACAAAGAGGTATGAATGCTAAGCTATGCTATGTGCGCACCCTCCCCTCAAATACTCATGCCTCTATCAACTTATATTGGTGCCTTCACTAACCTGCACACCGCCCTCGCATACTAAGACATATAACAATCATCACAATGCCCAATACCAACTTCCCACCCTCCCCTCATGTAAATCAGGCCTCTAGTACCTTATATTGTCGCCTGCACTCACCTGCACACTGTCTCTACATACTAAGATATACAAGAATCATTACAATGCCCCATACCCACTTAGCACCCTAGTCATAATCATTAACCATTGCAATGTAATTCATCTCAGCTACGCTGAGCTTCTCTCAAAATATTCCTTAACCCATTAAGTAAAGGCCTCCTTGAAATAAGTGTGACATAAAGTCTATGTGCTTGATTACCCACTATCATTGGTATCATGCCATTCCTGTCATGGAATGCTTCCAACATTAACATATCAAGTCAACTTGCTATCAAGAGCTATATTTACCATAGATCCAATCAACCACAAGTCATATACCCGTCTATACAAAGTCATATCAAATATACAGACTGTTTCAAATTACCTACTGATAATGGTCAAAGCTCCCCCACCAAAATGGTAAGGCTAAAATTAAATATTGCCCCTAAGTGATGCCATCATACATAACACATAATTATCACTATCTTGAATTCTCTCAATCTAAAGCATACAAAGAATACCCTGGGGAATCTGAGGCTTAGTAAATACCTTGCCTCTAATATGTATCTACATATCAATTAATGCTTTTGAGTGATATTTAGCAACATTATTAGAATATATTTATGACCTAGGATTAGAATTATAGGAACTGTAACAAGAAGACACTCCTTATGTACCTAATACTACCACAGAATCATGCGTATAAGGCATGGCTTCTACATGAACCCAACCCTTGTCTTGTCTTATACAATTTAGGATGCCCCTCTTCCTTGTAGCCTTAGCCTCAAGTCAATTACCTTAGGCCAATACTTAGAGTATTAGTGTGTTAGACTTATGAAATGAGGCAATGGCTACTTAATAATGTATTAAGAAAATCGGTCCATGACTGTGGGTGTGTGTATACAAAAGTTCTATCAAGGATATACAGTAGTGTTGACCATGCCAAATTGCTCCTGCTACAGGGGCATAGTGAGTTCTCTCTTACTCACTGCAGAGTGTACCTCAAGATTTGAAATGCTATAGAAGGTGTTTGGTTCATATTTTCAATGCAATATTCATGGGATATCTAAATACACTATCTCTCTCTGCATATCTCTGATTTCTAAGCTTTTGGAACCGTTTCTCAATTTTAAAATAGTATAATTGTGAGAGGTGTTTCTGCCCCCTCAATAGGCCTATGTGGCTGCGGGGCTGGGTGGGTGAGTAGCCCCTGTAGCCCTGTAGCCTAGGGGTCAACTAGGACGCCATCTAGTCCTTTAGCAAATTTATGCTGCATTAATGTATCATGCCTACCCTTCAGAGTGTTTTAGTACCAACTGAGAAGGTGGAGCCCAACAATGAATATTCAAATGCTAAAGCATATTATGAATGTACATGTGACAATGCCCTGCAATATGTAGGCTACAGTAGTTCCATTACTTCACTAGCACCAGATACTAATCCCTGAACACATCTGGATAGAATGCTAATTGGTATATGGATGTTTTCCATTGTCTAGATGATGATCACTGGTGACAGACAGATGTTCCTATGTCTCTTTAAGAATATATCTATGTCCTAAAATAAAGTCCCAGCTAATATCTTGTAACATGACCTTCCAGCAAGGAGAATGGTCACAGGTAGGGTCTTTTGGTTAGTTTGCTAGGCACTTTCTGTTCGTTGGATCATATGGCTGGTACTTGTTGCCTTATGCTGAGTCCTACCATTAAGGTTCCGGAAACAGAAGTGATCTTATAAAGCAGCCAATGGGATCACCATTGACAGAATGATGATAGCAATAGCAAAATCCATGCAATCACAGTTATCTGATGCTGCTAGATTAAGTTGTAGTTTTCTTAGTAGAACTTCTACAGAAGGTATTTGACAGAATTATCATACATTTTAAGCAGATATACTTCAATTATATTTGATTCTGATCAAAGTCTATATAGTATTATAAATGACATAATTTAGAGTATGGGTACTTAGCAAATATTTGATTGCTAAATTGTAAACAGGTCTAGCAATAAAGCTTTGGCAGCACTGAGAGAGAGAGTACACACACCTTCAGCTTTATTTTCTTTTTAAATCCATAGATTCCATAATCATGTTTTCATATCTGAGTAGAGCCGCTGTCAGTTGGTGAGCCACTTGCTAAGCAAAGGCTAGCAATGTTTAAGCAGCTGCCAACTCTTTGAGTATTAGACAACTATCTGACACATTTCCGATTACTCCAGGCATATTTCTAACAAGACTTACTCAGTTCTGAATAAATTGAGTCTAATAATAGTTAACTCTCTTCACAATAATACATATTTGTCTATAAACAAGCTCCTCTGTATAAGTTGCTATGTAAATTTGTTGCTAAGAAATCACTGCCTACAAGTATAGTAAAATCTCAGATGTTTTCTCATTTCATCAGTTTCAGGATATAAGACCCACTACAATTGTCCAGTAAAGAATATTTTGCCAATAGAGGATAATGCTAAAGTCACATGTTTTCATCATAATTGCTATACCTTTTTTTCTCCATTCTCTGATCAGCACACTGTATTTTGGTACATTATTGCCTATTTAACAATTGCATGGAGGTTCTCAATAGCAAAATGAGAAACAGTATCCATGATCTCCATTCTGTAAGTCATTCCTAGGAAACGTCTTTCTTTGTCTCGGAAAGGGTCCGTTGCTAGCTAAAATTGGCTGTTGCTAAGTAACCGCTTGTCCTAGCAACAAATGGTTGGCTGCAATGTGATTGTTGGGTCCAATTTAGGGGGGGTAGGTACCATTGGAATTGTTGTAAGATGAATATTAGTGTCAGACAAAGTAGATCAATATGTATTTTAGCTCTTAACCCATTAAGGGCTGGCTATGAGAGTACTTTGAGAGACTAGGGGACTGAATTTTGATCAGTACATTTACCAGGGGGCGGGAGGGTTCAAGGTATATTACACTTTCAATGACTTTGATATCATTTTCAACCATTTTACAATGTCTTTATCACTGTTAACTTCTCATATTCAAATTCCTCGGCCCCAAAATAGGTAATTAACATCATCATACCAAATATAGCAATCCACTTAAGCCTATCTTAAATTTCCAAATATGGCTACCACATTATATATCTATGTCGATTATACTCAACATCAGGCCCTACATGGTGTTGAAAATACTCAACATCCGCCCCTACATGGATGTTGAGTATTCTCAACATCAGGCCTTAATGGGTTAAAAACGAGGCTAAAATTTCAAGAGTTGGTTGTATAGAATTGCAGATTTCTCAGTGACTGCATGAGCTTTCATTGGTCAAACATCACTTTTCCATACCCAGAGACATTGGATAATATAAAAAAAAGAGTTATAGCTATCAGTTATCTTATGAATTAAACTCCTAAAATATGGCTCTTTTGAAGGACTTGCTGCTCTACTATGATTTCTAGCAACAGATGTTACTCCAAACAGTCCCATAGTGCAGGCCAATCCCCCTACCACCCCCAAACCTCCCCCCTCCACACCCCCTCCCTACAAGAAACTAGGTGAACTTGTGTTAAGTATTGGGCCCTATGTAGGATAAGGGTTTATGGAGCTATCATGTATCTTTATGAGAGAGATACCAAATAAAACAAAGGGACGACCTACACTGTCAGTCTGCCACAAGGGTTTTACAGTAGAGTAATTCTTATTCTGCAATACAGTTGTAGAGCTGCTGTAGGTATAAAACAAATAACCCGATGTGAATCCTACTGTATGTACAGCAGGAGTATAAATAGCCCATTTACAATAGCAGATGAGAGTGTAAACAAAAATACCATGCCAAATCCAAAAATGTTGGTCTTTATTCTCAGAATTTGACATTTGAGGGGGGGGGGGAATTTTCAAAATGTACAAAAATTATATTGAAAATAATTGCAAATCTTTAAAGATATGTACATGTCAATAAAAGTTAGTACCTCGATCCACATAGCCAAATGATGCCTATCTCTCAATCTGACAAGTACATGTACTGTATCTGTGCCTTGGTCTGCCTATCCCACATACAGCATATCATTTAGTGTGCCTATAACTCATCCTGGCTCTCTTCAATCTAATACATCTAGAGCTAAATCTCTTTTAATTAACTTCTGAGGCTTACCCCTCAGCTTTAATTTTACGTCTTCTTAATAACGCATAGCATAAAGCCTATACCTATCCCTTATTGTGCCTATCCCTCGACTATGTCCCTCATTTTAGACTTCCACATCTGTCCCTAGAACCCATGTCATTTTTCTTTCTTTTTTAATTCTTTTTTTCATGCGCTCACCTTATAAGGCACTCTCTGGGCCTATCCCTCAAACTGTTAATTTCTCATACTACTTATCCCCCTTGCTACACATCCTTTTGAATACATATCCCACATGCTCACTAAAAAAACACAAGTACATACACAAAACTTAATATTGTACCACTATCAAGCCCTACATATACTCTTTAGAGTACCTGCTATGCCAATAAATATAGTGAATGCATCGTAATACAAGCTTAATGTGTTATAACATGCTTAAAATAGCATTTCAAACTTTGTCAGACATCCAATAGTCATAGCATGGGCATAGTAACATAGCATGGGCATAGTAACTGGCCAGTGATCACTTTGAAAGGCACATGGAGATTTGCCTACTGAAATATTTAAAAAAAAAACTTTCTTGCTTAAAATGAAACTTTTCACAATGAGCCTTGTACTCCACAGGGGCATCCCTAGGAACATCCCTAGAGAGTACTATACGTGACAATACTTGAGGCAATAATGGTGATCTGGTTATTTGTGATACAAGTTTGGTTTTCTTAATCATTTCCATTGCTTACAGTATAGCATGGAATGCTGACATACTTGTTAGTCACTCAGTGTGCACATATCAATATACATACTTGTTTCTACCATTCAGCAAATCATGGATTCTCAAATCTTGAAATGGTGCACTACCATTGGCACTATGCAGACTGACCAGCTTTATCTTCCACATGGTGCAGCCAGCTTTAGGGATGTAGCAGAATATGGCTTTGTACTCATCATCCACTAGGTACAGGCCTTGCTTATCAAGGTCTTTGGCCAATAGTTCCTCCTGCTTTGGGCATGTCTTATTTCGGTTACATGCCCCCAACATAGTCAGCTGGCGCTGTCTCTGTTCTGCATTGGTATTCCTTCTGGAAATATTCCATGTACATAGCTCTGCAAATGAACAGAGCAGATGACAATCATGTTTGCACACAAGAGACAATTAGTTATGGAAATTGAATGAGGTAGTCTATCATAAAGGATATACAATAGTACTGTGTAAAGTTGATGATCACTGAGTAATTACTGCTATGGGGATTATAATGATGGTTCCGATAAGATCATGGACATAATTATGGAGGATGTATCAATTGGCCTTATGATCATATAGGAGCCCATTCATTATGAGGTATATAATTAGCAGGGGTTAAATGATTATGCAGTGGATTCGACTTTAAAAAATATGACTCATTACCTTTTCTGGGTTCCAAGGGTATGACCTTAGATAAAGTGAAGGTGCCCGATGACACACAGTATAGCAGCACAAACATAAAGGTTCCACAGACAACTACAAACAGCCATCGGCCTATGGACATCCCACATGTCTGCTCGTGAATCTGTGAACCCTTCAATAAATTTATGCAGTATATGTTAACATGTGTCAGGTGCAATGGTACTATTGTCCCAAGTATAATAACCATAATAATGCTATGATGCGTATAAGACGCAAACAATTGTAAACTTCTAGATGTGCAAGAAAATTTGAAAAAAAAAACGCAACTTTTCTTCCAGTAAATTGAATTTAGACAGCCAAAAACTTTGGCAAGAAGCTTATTTTTTCCAACATCAAATCCGTGTATTCTGTATAATGCATATCTTCAACATGACGAAAATGTCCTATAAAGATTGATAACAATTTTAAGCATTATAACTGACTTATGTTATTCAAGTTCTTTTCAATGTATCTGCATCTATGTAATACTACTCAATTATATACAGGACAAATCACTTTTTTTTCTTATTTCAGGGTCACACAATATGGTTATGATGATTATCTAACATGCCAATGCACAAGAAACCCAGGGAAAATATTCAGTATACATAATGAAGTGTGTGATGTTCTTATCAAACAGCTATCCGATATCATAGAATCTAGTAACCTCCACTAGTACAGTTAAATACTTAGTGGCACATTGAGATTATGGCCAAAAGCGAATTTATAATGTGTTTTTCAGGTTATAATTATGCCTAGAGGTAGGTCACATCTTTTCTGTTGTAATCGGATTAGAGTGGGGGAAGGGGGGCTGGCTGGAGAATTGTTAAAATGGTTTTCTTTTCACGTCTAGACTTAACCCACGTGCACACTCTCAGCCAGAATTGTAAATAGGCAGTAAAGACCACTGCACTGCATACACAGCCAGCTACTGTAGGGTAGTTGGATTTGTATTAACAGCAGCCCTTACTGTTTTCCAAAAATAAAAGAATGTACTGTAAATATATCCTGGCGCAGTCTGACAGTGCAGGTATTGCTCCCGATGTTTTCTGACCGCTTGGGGGTCTTAAATAGGGTAGTTTCACCAGTTCCGGATGTTCGTTTTCATGCTCAAAACAAGAAAAATGTTGCAAGGACCACGGATAGGAGTTTCTCATTCAGGATATTAAAAAAAAACAAAAAAAAAAACATACAGAGAGTATTCAATGATGAAAATTAACATGATGAGTGAGAAATTATTATTGGCACGTGCTTATTATACTGATGCGTACACTTTTATATCAAAGGCCAGTGCACTTTGCTATGATAATCAATGGTTATTTTATACACAAAGTAGATTGTCCCATATCTAATTTCATCATGCCATAGAATCATCTCAGGTTGTCAATATGATTATACCATTGTTTGAAAGGTTTTTCATGGCACATTTATCATATTAAAGAGTGAAAGCCTCTTAAATGTGTGTCCGACTCAAGGTGAAATTGGTGTCCGACTCAAGGTGAAATTATAATATGGTCTCCCTTTCTTCTATGTAAATGATAATTTACTAGGATTCAACGCTTCTTTTGATGTTAGTTTTCTTCTCAAATGGCTTAATGTTTAATAGGGCTGGCCCTGCTTTGCTACCTAGGATAGGGAACCCTAAAAGATACCCTTTATCCCCAGTGGCTTAATTTGTTATTCAGTTACATGCGTGGAATTTAGAATGTGTCCAACAGTTCTGCGGTGAAAGATATTTCCCGGGGTACTTCATTTATCATTACTTTTTATTGTAGGATAAAAGTCTACATCAAATACATAACATATCACATTTGTTGGCCATGCCTTACGATCTGATTGTTAATGTACTAGTTGCTCTAGCTAGATTTTCTGATAGTACAAATCAAAAATGATTATCATGATCGTCATAATATAATCACTAACACAATGCTAATTTAGAAATACGGTAATCTAACGCTGACTAGTCAGCTGCAGTCATGTATCCGGCGAGAGTTGAACCTACCATCTGCTTTTGCGGTGTTTCGATATTCCAATTATCCTGGATTTTGTAAAACGCTGTTTTTCCCTTTTCAACTATACTGCCGGTATCAAACTGCCAGTGCACCTTTCCGGGTCCAGTATGTCGTTGTTCAGTCACGTCGCGGTCGTCTGGCTAGTCCCATGCAAGTGGAACAACCGTAAGCCTTATATTTAGGGAGTGGTCATTATTTATCAACGGGGGGGGGGGAGGGTGGGTTTGAGGGGGGGGGCATAAAATTTTCAGACCCCTCCCGAGGGGGGGGGGGCTAAAAAAATTTTGACTCCTCTTGAGGGGGGGCTAAAAAAATTCACCCTCTTTTTAGCAAAAAAGCCCGCGCGCTACTATAGAGCAAAGAGGGGCGCGAAAACTCTCCGCGCCTCCGGCGCGGGGGGGGGCGCAAAAAATTTTGACTGCCGTTGAGGGGGGGGGCTTAAAAAATTTCCGCGTGTCCGCGCGAAAACCCACCACCCCCCCCCTGTTGATAAATAATGACCACTCCCTTAGTAGTAAACACGAGGTAGGGGGTGCGTGGGGTGGGGTCTAGCAAGTGAATGGTCAGGCTAACTAGATGTAGCTACTTCATATACACATGTACTAACATGAACCCCTGATATAAGCTACACCCATGTATATGCCTCGCTGAGTTTGTGGGATTCTTAAGAAATTATTAGATAATTACGGTTAATAAATGGATCTTCCAACTTCAAAAGGCTACAAAATGTGTATACGTGTACGGTACACATGATCCTCCCCATCTATTTTGCCATAGAAAGACTCTCATTAGACCTGACCCCTATGCCCCACCCTTTGTCCTTCCTTGGTCTGAAATAGTGTTTGCAAACCTATCACATTATGATGTGAGGGAGACAAGCCCAGTATGTCATATTTCATTGTTACATGTATATATAATTCTGCCTGTAACTATGGGGTCTATGCGATGTGCCTTATATATTCTTTACATGAAATGGGAAAGGTTAATGTTCCGTTTTAAATCTCTTATCTGAATCATTACTGGGTAGGTTCACAAACTGTGTCGTATGGCCTAATCTTATAGTACAACCATAGACCTACACAGTATACTGTGTGCTGTACAGGGATCTATGTTATAACTAAGTAGTTCCTTTGTCTACATTATGTGACTAGTATACAATGATGTTTTCAGCACAGCCACTGAATGGATTTCTTGAATAGTTTTATTTTTTGACCCCTCTGAACACACACTTAGAAGGCCCTGGCTGGGCTCTAACAGCATTTTTTAAAGTATTTTATTTGGTACATAAATACATATACAAGTAGGTGCATTTAATCCTAGCATGTGCGCGTTGCACTACTTCCGTTAGGCCCCCTCAATAGACAATGATGCTATTTTCAAAATATAATACGATAAGGCAGCACAGCCAAGTGTGTGATTATGATTGTTAACATGTACATGCAGGATGTATGTTATATAACAATATTTCCATCATTTAAACTTTTCAGAGATTGATGAGATGGGATGAGATGGGAAACAAAGAATTATCATACTTAATACAATGTGTATGTAACGTACAATTACCCCTCACTCACATGAAACATTTCAGATTAAAAGAAATAAATGCATACTCAGGTGGTAGGCCCCTGCATGTGAAGTTTCATATTTCTGTGATCGATAAAATCAAGAAAGTTTTCACATGTTTACCTAATTTAAGGCCAAAAATTGAATACTTCTTTTAAATACTATATTCTAAATAGTAATGGGGCATGACGAGGCATATATACTCACAGAACATTCGACTACTCTCACTCTACTCCGTATATAGGGTTGTTTTTGCAGCCTTTTTGTCAGCTGACAAACTTTTAAAGCCTAAATTGCACCTATTATCATAACTAATCATTGCCGAACATAGGTCGTTATTCATATCTGAAATCCAGTGGCGGATTTAGGGGGGGGGGTGCGGGGGCGCTAAGCATTCTACCAAAATCTAGCTATTCTAATATTTTCATTTTTTTCCCAAGTCTCCAAGTGAGGTAGTCCACTAAGTTGAGAAATTCTAAACCAAGAAATAATAAGAAATTCACTTTTATCTTCAGAAAAAAAGTTCCAAGAAGTAACGTTATTGGGATTCATGGCCAATCCTTTTGTACAATGGATGTGCGGAAACTAATGAGCATTTACATAAGATTCTTTTAGGCATAAACCCCTGTGGTCCTTACATACCTTTTTTTCAGCATGGTATATCATGATAGGGACACCATCATATTGCATTCTGGGAAAATGGGTTCTAATAAATTATGTGGATCCCAAAGCAAGTAACCATAACAATCTGTTTGAAAAAGTCTGAATTTGTGTTCATTCCTACCATAAAAAAAAAAAATGTGGATAAGCAGCAAATTATTGGATCTAGGGCTTATCATCACTTATAGGATGTTCCAGCACTCAGTGTGCAACTAATAAAGAGAGCAATGTAGGGTAGATTAACCTAAAGACGGCCGTTCCTGTGCAGGTTTTCAATTAGGGAAATGTAGTAGCTCATATCTTTGAGTCTAAAAGATCCTTAGGGTTCCCCAAGGTACTAAGTGAAAGACAATTATTTGGGCTTTTGGACCAATTACCTTTCTCAAATCCATGTGTAAAGTTTATCTATTGTTTTTCATCATTTCTAAGACCATCTCACTTAGTCTATTTTCACCTTGAGACGACCACCTTGCACCTTGTGCTGACCACTTGATAACTACCCTTTTAAGGGGGCTATGTTCATTAAACTATCATTTGAAAAGAAGAATTATTGTCTTCTATAGATACAGGTTACCATGCAAGAAGAACTCAATCTTGAGATAAACCAATATTTACATACTTTTAACTCATTGTGGATAAGTAAAGAAAAATGTTGTGAGAAATTTGTTTCTTTTCATAAATATTCCCACTTTTGTTCTGTGGTCTTACAGATGTAGCTCTTGTCTTACCTCTCAGTGAGTATTTTCACTCACTCCCTCAAGGGGGCACCCCAGTCACCCTTAGTGCATGGTTGTCTTTACTGATAAGGGTACTGATGACGTCATCAGTACCCTTATCTAGGTGACTGGGGTGCCCCCTTGAGGGAGGGAGTGTATTTGCTTCAATCCACCTATTACGTCAGATATGCCTTATAAGCAATTTCTATGGTAATTATGCAAATAGGCACTAATTAATTGACTAATTCTAATGTGCAAAGGCTTTTCATGATAATAGTTGCAATTTGGGCTCACTAGTTTATTTGAAATCAAAGTTATGGCCAAAGTTGAATCTTCGGGTGGAAATCAAAGTGCTGACGAACATGCTAATTAGGCACACTTCTACCAAGTTGATTTTCCTAATCTTTCGATTATGTTTATCTATACATATTTCTGAGTCATATGGTACCAAAATAAATTCTCTTGCAATTTGGGTTGGGTTAGGGCTATTTTCGTCATAAAAATGACTGGACCAATCTCACGGTGGTATTCCCAGGACCGCTGTTGACTTTCACTAGAGATTAAAAATAATAAAAAGAAACTGAGCTATGGTTTGAAGGCGCACTGAATCAAGCACCTACATCCACTGACGTTTACACTATTGTGCCATCACCGATTTCAGAGTTCTGGTGTCCACTTTAGTGGGGACTCCACTACGCGATTTTTGACCAGAATCGCAGCTATTCTCACAAAAGCTGGTACAAAAACAGATCATACAGTGCTATTTGCTATTATTGCAAAGTAAAAATAGAGTGTTGAGAGAGCTTTTTGTTTATGTTGGGAAATGTTTGTGTACGATTTGAGGCACATTTATGCTGTCAAATGATGTCTAAATCAAGTTGACCTAATGTAAATATTGCAGACTTTAACACTGATGATTCTCTGCAATTCAATATCAAACAGGTTTGATTTTCACATACAAGACCCTACGATCTATAAGATATTATAGAATGTTTTGTGCATCTGCAAGAATTATTTTGTGTACCCGCAAGAATTATTTTGTGTACCTGCAAGAATGTTTTCTGCATCCTCAAGAATTATTTTGTGTACCCGCAAGAATTATTTTGTGTACCACAAGAATGTTTTGTGCATCCACAAGAATTAGTTTGCGTACCCGCTAGAATTTTTTGTGCATCGGCAAGAAATTTTTGTGCATCTGCAAGAATTTTTGTGCATCCACAATGTTCCTGTACCCGCAAGAATTGTCCAGTACCTGCAAGAATAATTTTTCTCCAGAAAATCTTTTATTTGGGATGTCCTATTAGGGGCTCCGTAATTTTCTCTTACAATAGGTTTCCAAATGTTTACACACGACTTCACAATGCCCCTGTGACCTACTTCATTGTTCCAGAAGGAAATCAGATTTGATGAGGTTAACTCTGTGAACACCCTCTATAATTAATTCCAATCCTGATACCGTATTACGGAGGCCCTAATAGGACATCCCAAATAAAAGATTTTCTGGAGAAAAAATAATTCTTGCAGGTCTACAAAACATTCTTGCCAATACTCAAAATAATTCTTGTGGATCCACAAAGATTTCTTACAGATGCACAAACATTTGTGTGGGTACACAAATCATCTTCCTTTAACTGCATGAATTACTTCTGCATCTGCAAGAGTACTTTGTGTACCTGCAAGAATTACTTCTGCATCTGTAAGAGTACTTTGTGTACCCGCAAGAATTATTTGTCCACCTGCAAGAATGTTTGTGCACCCGCAAGAATTATTTGTGCACCCGCAAGAATGTTTGTGCACCTGCAAGAATTATTTGTGCACCCGCAAGAATGTTTGTGCACCTGCAAGAATTATTTGTGCACCTGCAAGAATGTTTGTGCACCCACAAGAATTATTTGTGCACCTGCAAGAATGTTTGTGCACCCGCAAGAATTAATTGTGCACATGCAAGAATATTTTTTTTGGGAAAAAATTATTTTTTGTATGTCCTATTAGGGGCTCCGTACTCATTGGCCATGTGCATTGGTGTTAGAACCATTTAAATTACATTGTACTTGATAAGTCAGTAATCGAGGCTTCCAGCACTGGCCAATTACTAGTATGCTGGATACCAAATAAATGTTTTGTAAGTATGATCAGGTTTGATAAGTCGGCCAACCAAAGCTGTGTAACCCCCATCCTGTCTTCCCTGCCTGTCAGGTCAGCGGCCCTTACATATAAATCCCCGGCATAAATCTCTACCTAAACATCATCCTATCCTTTGATAAACATTGTTTTGTGTCCATATGATTGTGCTGAAATAAGCACCAGAGGTAAGGGTGTGGTTGGCCTAAAATATGTACCTGGGCACAGAGCAGCCAGGGAAAGAATTCCAAGTGGCAAGCATATATATATTTTTTATGTCCTATAAAATAGGCATTTATTGTAACTGCACATGGTGATTTTCTGTTACAATATGAAGACAGGATATACAAGATTGGATACATTTGTTTCCTGTGTAATGGTTCGTATTGACTTATATGTTAGGTGGCTCTTTGGCTCGCTTACCACTAGAAATACCACCACAACACGAGTAGTTCGGGTTGGGCAAAGCCCCAGAAACCCCTACCTCTCGGGTAGGACTTTATTCCACTCTAGTCTACAGGTTAGGCTGCGCGTCTGGACTGGACTAGATCCAGTCACCTTCTGCCGCTCGTCCGGCTCCTTAGTAGGAGCTGGACGCGAGGCATGGTGCCGCCCCCTTTTGTACCAACGGGGTATCACAAAGCGACACCTAGCTGGCATAGAAGGAACAGGCACCACACGAACACGTCTCTCGGATGAACGGCACTAATATATATATACGACGATACCGGCCCCTACACCACCCCCACTAGACTATACCTAGGGTTGGGTGTAATTAACAACTACCTATTGTTAGCTTTATACAATAATATTATACACAAATAGGTAAGTCTATATATACAGTTCGTATAGGATATAGAACATTTAGGGGCATTATAAATAATATGTACATAATGAGGCATCGTCGCATATAACCCGAAGTAGTGGTAATTAATAATAACAAATAGGAAGTGGCGCCTTATGCACCATCGACCTATGGTGATGTGTAGTAACAGTGTTACAATAGTGTTATTATTATAAACAAGACGCATTAAAAAGTCGTAGACGAGTAATCAGGCGATATGAATAAAATTTTACAGTATTAACTAACCGACCCGAGGTGGGGTAGATAACCCGAGAGAAAAATTTGTTTGTTTTAATTACAAGAATATATATTTGGTATAAAAATATATTTATACAAAAATAATAATACTGACAAATATAGGTGTCCTACCAGGGTAGCAGGATCACCCTTACAATATACCGGACTTCCGGCGAATCTGGAACGACTGGTTTCTGCAGCTCCATCCGGCGACATATGTGTGGTGGCAAGCCACGTTGCTGTTGTGATGTGCCCTGATGAAGATGGGAAGATGGAGCCCCGGGTAGGTGTGGTAATCCCTTTTTGGTGTGTCGGGTTTAGCGTCCATCTTCGCTGCAGGTTACGTTCCAGATATCAGGAGTCCAGCGTAAGGAACAGTGCCTCTGGCATATTAAATGCTTTTACCCTCGGGTACAAAGGAGACACCGTCAGATGGACACTTAAAGATCTTCCGGATCCGTGTCCATCTTCTCAGCCGACTCCACTGAGGCAGATGGAGCCGAGCTGCTACAGCTGCTCGTAGAGAGCGCCGCGGAAGCCTCGCTGGGCGTATCGCCCTCCAAGCTCAAGGCCCTCATCACCGCGGATGGACTGTCCATTGCCTCGGATGCTGGTGGAGCGACCGTGGCAGTTGTAACAGTCCGGGTGACGGTAGGGGGCGGGAGCAGGAGAGCTGCCGGAACTGGCGGAGCAGCCGGGACCGGTGGAGTGGCCAGAACCGGTGGAGTAGCCGGGGCTGGTGGGGCATCCGGGGGTACATCTGGTATGAAGATAAGGGACGACGGTAAGCCGTCCCACTCCTCCAGATGTTTCCCGAATGCCAGGAAAAACTTGAGGTCAGCCTCCTTAAACCTATGGATGTATCTGGCGTTTTCAGCTTGGTGAAACTCCTTAAGCTTTTCGGCTTCCTTTTGCTGACGCCGGCAGGATTCGAGAGCCTCCTGGACTCTGTCCTTCTCCAGCTGCCTGAGCTTGTCTTCCTCCCTCTTCTGGATTTCGTATACCAGATTGAGGGTGGCTTCAGTCATCGCCCGCCAGTAGTCGACTGACTTCTGGCGGTGCAATGCCTGCCACTCCGCCATCAGCTCATTCTGGATGTGAACCGTTTGGACATCTCTGTGGTCAACAAACGTGTTCGGATCCTGAAGACCTGACAGCGTATCCGAAATTAACTCCATCAGGGGTACCCGAGGGCCCGTTGGTGGAGCAATGACTGGTGGAGGCGCGGTGGCTTCCACTGGGGCAGGCGGAGTACCTGCTGGAGGAGCAGACGGGCCCTCAACCGTAAGACCGCCCCGGCCTCGGCCACTGCCCGGGGAAGCTCGGGTGGACTCCAGCCCACCACGGCCTCTACCACGGGGTTTGGTCCGGCCCAGGGAGGTAAGGACCTGCGACTCGGGTCCAGCTGGTCCCATAGCGGGGAACTTCGCCGCGTACTCACTATACGTGGGGCGCTTGCCGGAAGATCCCTCTCCGGCCCACCAAGAAGAATACCCAGATGGGGGAGCGAAGAGTTCGCCCCCACCATCCTGGCTGCCAGTGGCTTCGCCCGGGCGTTGTTCCGCGGGTGCAGGTGTAGAGGTGGTGGTGGCTGGAGTCGCCGGTGTGGCTGCCTGGCTACTCGACCTATGGGCCTGGTTGCTAGGCATATCCAGAGCCGAGACTTGTTGTCCCGACTCGCGACGATCAGCTGGGTTAGCTGGTCTTGGCTGGTCCTTGCCACCCGAAGGGCTCACGGACCGGTCTGCTCGGGTCCTCTTGGAAGCACCGGTAGCTGTTGTTGTGCCTCCGCCGGGACCCTTAGAGCGGGCTTTGGCCTTCTCTCGCTTATCATCTTCTCGCCACTTTTTTACCTTCAGGTGCACCTCACTGGGCATCCCGAATTTCGTGGAAGAGAAGTTGATTTGGAAGAAGGTCAACAAGTTGCCGCTCTTCCATGAGCAGAATCCGGTCTCGAATGCCTGCTCCTTGACGTCTTTAGTGCTCAACGAGGCCCAGTTAGCTAGGAGCTCGTTGAAGCACTTGATGGCTCGTTTCCTGGTTTTCTCCAGGCCGATGCCATGGGCCTTCTGCAAGTGCAGAGCCATGTCTTGGCGCCGGTGAGTGCTGAACGATCCATCACAATGTTTGCTCGGGCGGTCCCCAAGCACACACATCATCACAGGCTTGTGGTGCATGTGATGTTCAACAATGTGGCGAGCGAAGCGAGGCTTCGTCTCGAACATCTTCTCACCCGTGAGAGCCAGCTGGCATGACTCGAATGGGCACCGTCGGCGGCTGCCGGTTGGTCCCCATTGGGTCATTGCCCACTGAACTTTCGTCCGGGCCTCGTAGCTGTAAATCGACCCCAATTTGGATTTCAGCTGGTCAATCCAAATGAGGTAGAATTTACCTACAGGCGTATCCGAGGGGCCGGATTTCATCCACTCCTCGTCATCGCTGTCACCGTCCTTATTGACGGCGCCGGGACACATGTAATGGACCGTGTCGTAGGCACAGTCCGCGAAGCAGCGAGGAGTCCGTTCTTTGAACCCTTCGGCTGCATTCTTCCACATCCATTTCTGATTGTCGTCTTTTGGGACATCCGTGGTCATCTCTTCCCACGTTGTCACGGACTCCAAATCAGATTTGGCCGACTCGGGCAGTTCTGGATCGCTGTCGCTATCCTCACTGTCCGTGTAGATACCAGCTCCCCTAAGGCTCGCTCGGCTGGTGGTGGTAGTACCAGCCGAAGCCTTGGCAGAGGATTTGGCGCCTTTTCCGCTGGTGCTGGCAGTGGAAGCTGCAGCCGAGGTGGCTACTGTGGTGGTTGTAGTTGTGGTGGTGGAGGCGGGCGTCTTCGGCTGACCCTTACCCCTCGGCTTGGTGGGGGGTGTGGGTTCTGCGGGAGACGCTTTCGCTCCGTTCTTTTTCTTCCGGCGCTGAACCTTGGTGGGCTGCGCCGGCATCTCAGGGCTGGAATCCGACTCCCGTCGATTCCTGTCCTCTGTACGAGGGCTCCTCCTTCCGCTGACCGGGGAGTCAGAGTCGGAAGAGACCTTGGTTTTCTGTTGGGCCTGCTGTTTGCGATGGGCCCGGCGAGCTGTGGTGAGCTCCTTCTGCTGCTTGGCAAGCTCGGCTCGCTTTGCCTCCACAGCAGCCTGTTGGCGCGAGATGTCCTCATCCGAGATCTCGCCAGGTGCCTCCGGGATGTCGGCAGCTGGGTCGGTCTCGGTTGTGGACCTCTCGACGGCGATGCGGACATCCTCAGCCTCCAGATCGCTCTCAGTGAGAGGACCCTTAGGCGCAGGTTTACGGGTCAATCGCTTGACCCGGTCGGTTTCCACCGACGACAAGGTTACTGTGGAGTCTGTATCCATATCGGATTCGGACTCCCTTAACTCTGAGGCCTTTCGGGTGATGCCCTCAGAGATCAAGACGGCTCGGGCCAGACTCTCGTTCACCGCCATATTCTCCGCTAACTTCAGGTAGTTGCGGAGCCAAGAAACTGGCATATTGTCAGCCAGCTCGTCACTGCACGAGTCCATTACCAGAGTCTTGAAATCATCTGGTATGGGCTCGGGCACACCACCGCCATTGGTCCACATCCGAACATGGAGGCGTGCATGGGGATGTAGGTCCCCCAGGAGGTGTACACAACACCGGCCTCGCGATCGACGTGTGCCATACGTTCGATCCGAGTCTTGAATCCCGGAGGATACATTGGAATGTCCAGGACATCCACTTTGCTACCCGAAGCAGCTGCTGCAGACGAGCGCTCCGGGCGTGGTGGTGGTGGAGGTGGCATCTTCTCCCGGTCGGTGGCCTCGGCCATAGCCGAGAGCGTCCGGGCGGCCTCCTCTGTCGAAGAATCCATAGATTCCTCGACCCGAGACGGGACCTTCGGGTCCTCGCCTACCTCCAACAGAACATTGGCAGTTTGACGCGCGGCGTCAATCGTCCCCTGTGCCATGGCACTGAGGGCGACTTCCAAATAATTTGGCGTCTGTGTTGGACTCCTCCCGAAGGATTCGTCCAACAAAAGGTGATGTTAGACAAGCTAACCGACAGCTAGGGGCCTGTAAACCGCCAACAACAACTAGAGCAAAAACGGGTGGCGTCTAACCACCACGAGTCCGCTCTAGTTATGACCAGTATGACGTCACGTATCTCGCCTCGCGAGATCCCGCCGTGGCTATCCGGTGACCTAGTTCCAACCTTTCCCGCCGCACCCGCGGCGCCACCTAGGGAACTAGATCCGAACTAACATTCGACTCGACATGCGGGACGCGGCCTACCACCCGAGTGCTATCTGCTGGAGTTTGGCGGTGTATACAACGCTTCAAAGCGAATGTACCGGTTAATCCGACCGCCGCTCACGGGATACAGCTCCCCGGGGAGGGCACGTTCGGCATCTCTAGCCGTGGACATATGCTACCCGACCATGGCGGACAACACGCAGCAGCTCGTTGTGTACTGAGTTAGGTTACGGCAGACCTCAACCGGGGACTGCGTCTAACGCCTTCGGTTAGCCTCTTATTTTTCCCGGCTTTACGTACGGCCCTCTCTGGATTCCGCCTAGCCACAGCGGGCACCTTCCCATACGTAATGCCTTCACTCAGCGAGACATTTTTCCTTTTCTTACGATTAGGTCGTTTCCTGGCCTTCGTCTTCTTTTTCACCATACCCTCGTCTCCCGGCGTCTTTCTCGGCCGGCCTCTAGGGCGTTTTGTCGGTATTACCACGCTCGGTCCGCTAGGGACAGATACCGGTGGTTTGTAGCCGAACTCCCTCTCCGCCTCTTCGCGTCCCTTCCAGGGCCGAAGTTTTCCGACATTTGTCTTCCATTTCCTACCAGTTAGGCAGTCCTCCATCATCACCGTAGATTCGGAGATGACACGAATTATTTTAAACGGACCTTCCCAAGGCGTTACGAGCTTCAGCTTCTCCAGCGGCTCATAATACCTTAGGACTTTGTCCCCTACATTAAAACGAATTCGTTTAGCATTGGTGTCATAACCCACCTTCTGCCACTTCGCACTCTTCAGCAGTTCTTTACGAACGGCCTCGTATGCCTGTTTGAACCTGTCCCTTAATGACTCCACAAACAACACAGTGCAGGGCGCCTCCGGGTCTATACCAACCACTCCATACACTAAGTCGGCGGGCATTATGATGTCCTCGCCGAACACTAGCAGGTTGGGAGTGCAATTAGTGGATGAATGGACAGTGTTGTTGTAGGCATGTACCACAAACTCACACTGTTCATCCCAGTCGTCCTGGTGGGTATTGACCAGGGGCTTTAGCACTTGTATGAGGGTTCTGTTGAAACGCTCTACCTGCCCATCCGACTGTGGTCGGTATGGGTTTGTTCGGGTCTTGCAAATGGCTAGGTAATGGCACATTTCCTGCCATAGCTCCGACTCGAACTCCCTTCCTTGGTCGCTGTGCATCATAAGGGGAACACCCAAATGTAACACCCAGCCTTTCACAAATGCCTCCGCACACGTGGCGGCTTTGTGGTTAGGAAGGGGGAACACCCGAGTGTACTTGGTATAATAGTCGGTCACTACCATCATACAAGTATTATCTCGGGGCGTCGTTTTAATTCCACTGATGATATCTATCGCCACTCGAGCGAATCTGACACCAAACAATTCCTGGGATAGGGGTTGCTTACCCAGGCCGGGTCCCGGCTTGTTTTTACAGCAATCCGGGCAAGTGGCGATCCACCGAAGCAAGTCGCCTCTCACACCGGGCCAGTAGTAACGCCTTTGTAGGCGCTCTATTGACCTTTTCTTACCGAAATGGCCACTTGTTTGATGGCCATGGCAATAATACATGATATCCCTCCTCATCGGGGTGGGTATCACTATTTGCAACAGCCTACCATTGGTGGGAGTTGTCTTCCACCTGCACAGTATGCCGTCTCGGATCTCTAGCTCGGTCCATTGGGCTAGCAACCGCCTCGCCTCCCTATCCTCTAGGGATACTAGCGGCCTTGCCGGTTTAATACCTGACCGTAGGTATTCCATTATGCGAGTTGTGGTGGGATCCAACTGTTGGAACTTCTTGATGGTTTCCGGGGACCAATCAAGATAGCTGCACACAGCCTCCTCCCAGGGGATACGGGGGGTGGTATGATTAAATACCAACCCGGCTACCACAGCATTGTGGGCCCCGCAGTCATCACAAGTGGCATTCTGGCACCTTCGGATGGGTCGTCTCGACAAGGCATCCGCATTGATATGTTTAGTACCGGGTCGGTGCTCTATCTGTTTATGCTCTAATCCGAATTCGGATAGATGAGCTAACCATCGTCCTATCATCCCCTCGGCGTCCTTAAAATTAAGGAGCCACCTAAGGGACGAATGGTCGGTTCTTAAGGTAAAGTCACTTCCCCAGAGGAAATGCTTAAACTTCTTCGTATACACCACCACAGCGAGGAGTTCTCGTTTGGTGGTACAATAATTTCGCTGTGTCTTGCTTAACGTGTTGCTAGCAAATGCTATCGGCACTTCGACTCCCTCTTGGACCTGAGAGAGAGCTGCCCCAATTGCATCATTGCTCGCATCGGTGTCTAAGATGAAATGTCCCTCGGGAGTGGGATATTTCAACACTGGTGTATTCCTAAACAAATCTTTTATTTTATTAAAAGATTCTTCTTGCTCGCTGGTCCATGGGAATGGGTCCCGTGCCCTACCCGGAGTCCAGTGAGCTAGACACTGCATGGGGAAGCTCACACGAGAGTAATTTGGTATGAAATCACGATAATAGGAACAGAATCCTAAAAATGATCTCACCTCCTTAGCACTCGTGGGTCTTTCCCAATTCTCTACGGCTTCCAATTTTTCCGGATCCGCACTCACTCCGTTAGGAGTAATGATCCTTCCCAAGTATGTAATGGTTTTCTTAAACAAATTACACTTCTTGGGTTTAAGTTTAAGACCGTTTGATAGTATCCGGTCGAGGACCAATTGCAGATTCGCCAGGCATTGCTTGAACGACTTGCCGAACACGACCACATCATCCAAGTAAACCAGGCATTTCTTCCACAAAAGATCACTCAGTAAGGATTCCATCATAGCCTCGAATGTAGCGGGGGCGTTACACAATCCGAAGGGTAAGACATTATACTCGAATAGCCCCATATGACTGGAGAATGCTGTCTTCTCCTTGTCATCGGGGTGCATCGGTATTTGCCAATACCCGGACTGTAGATCCAAGGTACAGAACCATTGGTTCCCGCCCAAGCTATCTAAAGTCTCGTCTATCCTTGGTAAAGGATACGAGTTCTTCTTTGTTATACCGTTCAATTTCCGATAATCGACACAGAAGCGGATTGTACCGTCTTTCTTAGTGGTCATACAAACAGGGCTAGACCAGGGACTCGAGCTGGGCACGATTACCCCTAGGTCTAACTGTTTTTGTATTTCCTCTTCACAAATTAACTTCTTCTTTAGAGGAAGTCTACGATACGGAATTTTAAAAGGTTTCTCGTTGCCCACATCTATGGTGTGCAACACCTTATCGGATCTACCCACCGGTCCTCCCTCCCTACCAAAAGCACTCTCGTACTTCTGTAGGAGTTTCGACAGGCAATCCTTATCTTCCGTATTTTCTAAATCGGACTGATCAATCAGCTTTTGGAATTCTTCATCCAAAGGATGCTTACTAACAGGGCTCAGTGGTTTATTGAATTTTGCTTCGGCGACATGTTCTACCGAGCTCATCCTCCCAATACAGTCGCCTCGCCTCAGATAGACTACTGAACCACTTCGGTTAGTCATGGGTAATACAGTCCAAGCTGCATTAGCCACTAATGTATCCACTGAGTCCAACCCGACGCTCGACAAGTACACCGTATCGGGTTCATAGACTCCAGTTTCATTCCTTTGAGCCATAGACCCGCCACAAAGGACATCGCAAGTGGTACCCGGTGGGATCTTCACCGTATGTATCACTGATGCGACCGAAGACACCTGTCTCAATACGCATTGGACATGCAAGCCATACGGGTTCCGTATACTCATCATACCGTCCCTCGGGTCCAAGACGGCCCCGTATAAACTTGCAAAATCCAGTCCGAGGATTCCGTCATCACTAACCTCTGCTATAGTTGGCGAAAGAACGAATTCTTTGCCTCCTATACGGATAGGCATAAACGTCCTACCAAATGTACGCATACTGCTTCCGTCGGCCGTGCAAGCATTTACCCCCGTTTTGAGGTTCTCATGGCTGCTGGCCACCGAGTCGAAGAACCTTTTGGACACACAGGAATGGCTAGCTCCAGTATCCACCAAGAATTCTCCTACCCGGCCTTCCACAGATATGGGTACATACCACCGTCTCCCCCCTAAGGGTGAGGGGTTACTGGTAAACTGGTGAAAGTCTCCCGAATCACCAAGATTCAATCCGAGTCCTCTCAGGAATTCCAGACACGGATGACTTGGGGGAAGGCGTGTCCCACACACTCAGATCAACTCTTTGATCCATCCTTCCTCTCCCCTAGTGTGGCCACTCGCCTCCATACGCTCACCCTTATACATATAAACACTAGGGTCCCCGGCCCCGGCCAAGGTGCAGGGGTGCGCACCCCCGGCCACCCGGCCTCCAGGTGTAATTGATTCGAAATCTTCCACCGGGTCACCCCCGGTAGCATTTTGGCATTCGCTCTTCCATGGGGTCGTATCAGATGCCGTTGATACAAACCCCACTAGTTTTCCACATCAGTGGAATCCGTAGTGTTCTCCCTTCCTTCGCCGTTGTCTTCGGGTTCATAGAAGGCAGCCATTACCGGTTTAGCAGCGGTACATTCAGACGAATAGTGTCCCATGCGTTGGCATCTAAAACACTTTACAGTTCGGCGATCCACTCGGGGTCTCTGCCGACTGGCTTGGATGGCATCTGTAATTTTCTTACACATGTCCTCCATAAGTTTGGTCATGTCCGGGGACTGACCCTTCGATTTATCGGCGCTTACTAAAGGTTTGGATGCCTTCTCACTAGCCTTCGGGTCACTCTTGACCTCGGGTGGTGGTCTTGAGTCCCTTGGCTTATTGAAAGATTTCCTAGGAATATACTTCCTGCCCGAAGTATTTTTCCTTAATTGGACCGAACAGAAGGTTCCGTCCTCCTGTTCGATTTCAATCAATTCAAAATCATCTGAGGGGACTTGCGCCTCAGACTGCTGGACTACTGATACCAGGGGAGCCGAGCGGCTGGCATTCGGTATGTCACCAGCTAACATTGTTCGCTTCTTCACGGCCATATCTATACCATTAAATATGTCGTGAAGTGTTACGCCTTCTTTCCAGGCATCCCTGGCAGCAACCTGCTCATCTTGGTCTCTCAGACCCTTGACGAATTGGGTAATCAGATCGTCCATATACCAGTCCTGGTTTTCAGTACCGGGTCTGGCTTTGCTTAACAGGGCATGGAGCTCCATACCGTATGCTCGAAAAGCTTCGTTGGGCTTCTGCGTTCGTTTCTTGAAACGGACCATCGGGTCCTCCTTGACCATGTTGCATAACAGTCCACTAGCAGATTCTACCAACTGCTCAAAACTTCCAACGAGACCGTACCAGGTTCGCCATTGCTCTACAGCCATGCGACCCGGGCCGCCCTTCAGACATCTTACCAGATGTGGCTTGGCCTCGTATGGGGTCCACCCATTACAATTCATCACGTCGATGAAGTCTTCAAACCACTCTTTCCATGGTCGAGTACCGTCATATTCTTTTGGAATAACGGCTACCCTTCGGGCAGAATTATGAGCATACATCAATCTAGTGCATTGCTGTTTGCTCCATTCAACCGCCTTTGTTTCATTCAAGGTTCGGTTGCTCCCTATACCGCCGAAGCTCGTATTGCCCGGTGGAGGTGGTGGTGGTGGCTGAGTATACGTCCACTGTGGGACACTGTGGTTCGTATAACCCGCGCCACCCTGGTTAGGGCCAGGACCCGAGGTACCACTGTAGCCTGTGGGACCCGGGGTACCGCCCCCTCCTTGTGTGCTTTGATAACCGCCGCTCGAAGGCTGGTTACCCGTCGGATGACTGCCATCGTTTGATGGATTGGGTTGGTTGCTGTCATTACCAGCTCCCAACCCCACACTGTCACTCGGATCCACATGTATGTGGAATCCGTTAGTCTCTGCACTGCTGTCAGAGGCTTCCCGTGGTACATAGTCCGGGTCCAAATTGTGGACTATGGGGACTTCACTTATCCGGACTCTACTAGTTCGGCCATGTTTATCTTGGGTTCTAATATAAACTCCCCCTTGATCTACATTCCGCGTCGCATTATCATTGACAAAAGGATTATACGGCGGATGCTTCGGCGTAGAACAGGAGACAGGGTCGCCCTGTTTAACGAAAGTCGAGTTCGGGTTTGTGTCCTTACTCGCCGGAGGGGCATTCGCTTGCTCCTGCTCTTGTAAATAACTCTCCATAGCAGACTTATTTATTGTGAGGGTAGCTAGATCTGTGGTCAGGTTTCGCTGTTCCTCCCTCAGCTGTGCGTTTTCTGCTAAGATTTCGGATCGAATCTTTTCATTTTCCGCCACAGCTCGGTTTCGTTCTTCCTGAGCGGCTAAGGCCTCTTGCTTAAAAGTATCCTTTAGTAAGCGGTACTTTTCACCTTTTTCTTTCTGAGACCTTTGATACTCGTTGGTCTCCTTCCTTATCTCGGCTTGTTCCGAGACCATTTTGGCCTCTGTCTCCGCCTTTCGGAGTTGAAGTTTCTTCAGCTTCTCCTCCATAGCATGCAACTCGGATTGTAATCTGTTTACATCCCGGGCCTTAGCAACTTCTTCGGCTCTAGCCTTTTCGATTGCTCTAAGTCTATTGGCTTCTTCGAGTTCCAACTCAGCCAATCTTTTCTCTTTCTCGAGTTCGTCTCTCTCCTTCCTTTCCAAATGATGGGTTGCCGAAGTTAGACGATACTTTAGGTCAGATTCTTTTAGAATCGCCTCCTGCTCCTCGGAACGTAATTTTCCGATCCGAGACTTAGTTTCCTCTTCTATTTTTAATTGGGCCGCCATGAATTGTTCATGTTGCCGCTTAGCTTGTAACTCTACCTGTTCTTTGGCTTTCAAATAGGCCGGGGTAGTTTTATACCCAGGGCCCATCCGACGTCCGTATATAGACCTGCGACTGCCTCCAGGATTAAACATGGAGTCAGACAAGCCTTCATCTAGCGATCGGCCTAAGTGATGCCTTTCCGAGCTTTTCGGTTCAGCACCCCTAGGCTTATTCTTCGCATTTATGCTTGGGACTATTGCGTCCCTTATGGCTTTGACATCATCGCTCTCATGGTCCGACGATGTCATTAATGGGGGTACCTCGTTTGCACCATCCGGTACTGCTACTGGGAGGGTCGCAGTACATTTTCCAGGGCTTTGTGCCACTGGCGTACCCAAGTTGCTAGCCGAGCCTACTGGTACAATAGGACACAGATGGCGTCTACTAGTTATAGCTTGGGACCAATCACTCAGGTCTAAAGTTGGGGGTTTTACTATTCCCTTGAACAATCCCGTATCCGGTACTCCCATTCGGGGTGTACCCGGATACAAGTTTACGATACCATCACCTGTGGCACCGTCCATCAGACCAGGTGTCGAGAAAACAGTTCGGACACCCGCCGGATTATACATTTGTTGTTGACTGGGTTTCCAGTCTAACAACAGATGCTGGGATGTAAAGTCATCCTCTTCGAATCCCTCTAGCCCAGGGCTGGGGGGATCCGCTTCGGGTTTCCCGAGGCTTTCGGCCAATGTGGCCGCGCACCACCCCCGAACCAACTGGTCACGGCACCAGTGTAATGGTTCGTATTGACTTATATGTTGGGTGGCTCTTTGGCTCGCTTACCACTAGAAATACCAACACAACACGAGTAGTTCGGGTTGGGCAAAGCCCCAGAAACCCCTACCTCTCGGGTAGGACTTTATTCCACTCTAGTCTACAGGTTAGGCTGCGCGTCTGGACTGGACTAGATCCAGTCACCTTCTGCCGCTCGTCCGGCTCCTTAGTAGGAGCTGGACGCGAGGCATGGTGCCGCCCCCTCTTGTACCAACGGGGTATCACAAAGCGACACCTAGCTGGCATAGAAGGAACAGGCACCACACGAACACGTCTCTCGGATGAACGGCACTAATATATATATACGACGATACCGGCCCCTACACCTGGAATAGATATAAAAACAGTTTCACAAACAGCATATTCGCATCATGTTGGTATGTCGGTAATTCCAGTAAATTACTATATAGCATATCCTATGGTGTTTCTATGGGTTTACAAAGCTTACATCATGTTGGTATGTCGGTAATTCCAGTAAATTACTATATAGCATATCCAATGGTGTTTCTATGGGTTTACAAAGCTTACATCATGTTGGTATGTCGGTAATTCCAGTAAATTACTATATAGCATATCCAATGGTGTTTCTATGGGTTTACAAAGCTTACGTTTGTGTATGATTTCAAGAAATCTCTAGTACAATATAATTCTGATCACATAATGTGAGTGCTTGTCCGGATCCGTCCAATCATGTCACCATTTTGGCACCCCAGGTGAGGAGGGAGGGGGGGGGCGCTAAGGTAAGGTGATCGTCTCGGGGGTAAGGTACATATGACTGATGTTACCTGGGGGCTATCTATAACTATGGACGACCAGCCTAAACTGGCATCTGTGGCCCCACCCATGGTAGCGGCCAGATATGAGGGGAAGCAGTCACCTGCTGTGGCATCCGAAGGAGCTTAGGGAATGGTCACAGAAATTTTTTACGCCCCCCCCCCTCGACGGCAGACAAAATCTTTTGCACTCCCCCCCCCCTGCGCTGGAGGCGGGGAGAATTTTCGCGACCCCCCTTGATCTATAGTAGCACACAGGCTTTGTTGCTAAAAAGAGGGTAAATTTTTTAGCCCCCCTCCTCAAGAGGGGTCAATAATTTTTAGCCCCCCCCTCGGGAGGGGTCTGAAATTTTTACGCCCCCCCCCTCAAACCCATGCACCACCCCCCTGTTGATAAGTAATGACCACTCCCTTAGGGCTTCCTGTTCATATAATTATTAACCCCACCCCCTTGCTTTCTCTCTGACAACAGCCCATTACACTTTTATATAACATAAAGCCCAAAAAGCTAGCACATTACTGTAACAATAATATTATGTGAGACAACTTCTGCACAAAGGTGATAATTGGAAAGGCCCACTGGAGGATTTAGGTAGATATCACAGGCGGCTGGGGTGGTATACAGAATAGGGCCTATTATATTTTTATACATGTACCACGATTCTGGCCTATACAGTGCTTTTCCCTGTATATCTGGCGTGCATTATGAGTGCATATACGCACTGTTTTTAATTTTGGGTGCCTTGTGAATTTTTGGATATACTTTTTCGAGGTCAAGTTGAAGGAAGACATGAATTTCATATTTTGGACTGGATATTTTTTAACATATGTCATATGTCACATGTTAAAACAAACGAGAAATACACATTGTCAATAGGTCATTTCTATAATTATGGTTGTCCTATTGATGCGAGAGTACAGAGCTAATGATAACTCTGTGCAGGTTCCAGTGAGGTTTTGAACGAAGTACTTAATTTTTATTGTCTCAGGTGACATAAATGTCAATGCTAATTATGCAAGTCCCTATAGTTCAGCCAAGGGGCATATATATATATATATATATATTTGCTATTTGTATCTATTGCAATGATTTTCTTTCAGACAAATAAACAATGAACTTACTTAAAAAATGACAACAATTATGATTTTGATATTTCAATCACACAAAAGCAACACAATTGGGCAAAATACATCCCATTAGCGCTTTATGACTTGATAGGGATATGCATGATTCCCATACATTGGATATTTTTCTTATATTTGGGGTATTATGGGGGCTACATTGGCCATGTTTCAATTTACTCTTAATTGTCTTCTTCAGGATGCCATTTCTTAACATGATACGACTGCACAGAGTCACTACAGTTTTAAACTTAATGATAGTGGGTGATTGTACCTAATTGCCTACGACTGCTCTGTATGATTAGCAGTCATTAGCTGTGCTTATATAGTCATCACATGGGGTTTGGTTGGGCAGTGGTAGTACCCAGTACTTCAATCACAGTTCGATCACTTAATAGCCTAATAGGCAGCTGTTGTACGAGGCAGGTGTGTTCCTCCCAACACTACACTCCAAAAGGACCCAGGTAGGTGGTCTTTGCTGCTCCTCCTTTCAGGGACAGGTCATATGATACTAAGGTAGACTTCTGATTGGCTCAGCCTCTAATGAGGTCAGTCATTTTGATATTAATTTCCAAATTCTGCCATAAAAACTTGACAGGTTTCAATATAAAAGATTTCAAAAGTCATATCCCTCAGATTTAACTTGAAGTTAGAGAATTTTTATAAATAATTGGGTCAATTCTACCCATAAGGCAATGGAAATTCATGGCTGGCCATTTGGTGTGTGGTCTACTGTTTACTTTTGTATCTGGGAGTGTTTCAGCCCTCTCGGGGCCTCATCAGGTGTGTCCTCGGGGAGTACTTGGATTTGTATTTTTTTATATTCCCCATTAATTTTCCACCTGCATGTGGAAATTAATGTGGTCTGACCTGAATACTAATGTGCCTGTCTAAAGGTGAGCTAAATAATGGTGGCCTGTGCTGAGTGCCAGTCTGTGACTGTTTTGTACTGTTTTTATATTTTATGACCTGAGTCCAATTGAGATGTTAGCAATCAGCTATTCTATTTTTCCTTACTTGTTGTTTAATTGATTATCCGGTATGATAGACCAGATAACTGAGTGTGGGAAAAAACGATGTGGCATTTTATGGATAATTCTTAACCATAGCGACTCTCCATGATATTCATTCCTGCCGGTACAACTGTTTTCAACCTCTAAATCCAGGAAAATTCAATATTCTTCCTTAGTTTTGTGCCTAGTTTTGATTCAGGGTGTTCATACGCCCTGTTGGGTTCCACTATGTCCACCCATTCCAATGTATCCGCCAGATCCTTAATTCCATTGTGTCCACCATGTTCTGTTCCGGAATGTCTGCCAAAAATTACTATTTCCATTAAGTCCACCAGGTTTTGTTCCAAAACGTCCACAAAAAGTTCCAAATTCCATTTTGTCAACCAGCTCTTGTTCCAAAATACCCACAAAAATGTCCAAAATCCATTGTGTCTGTCAGGTTTTGTTCTGAAATATCCACAAAAATGTCCAAAATCCATTGTGTCTGCCAACTTTTGTTCCGAAACATCCGCAAAAAGTTCAAAATTCCATTTTGTCCACCAGTTTTTGTTAAAAAATGTCCAACAAAAGTGTCCAGATTTCATTCTATCCATCAGCTCTTGTTCGAAAATGTCCACAAAAATGTCCAAATTCCATTGTGTCCTTTAGGTTTTGTTTTGAAATGTCCGCAAACTCGATTTTGTCCACAGAGTTTAGTTCCAAATTGTCCACAAAAATGCTCAGATTCCATTGTGTCCACCACGTTTTGTTCTCGTCTGCAAAAAGTTCCAAATTCCACTTTGTCCACAAGCATTTGTTCCAAAATGTCCGCAAAATTGTTCACATTCCATTGTGTCCAAAATGTCCACTAACAGCGACTAATTCCATTGTGTCCACCATGTCCTCTAATTCCATTTTATCTGCATATGTGGCCAGGTGAGGGAAAACATGCCTCCTAGCGGGAAATGGCTTTTTAAAGTTTGAGTCATGGGCTTTAAAATGAGATATCTTGGGCTAAAGTATCCCCAGTAGTTTTGCTGTAATTGCTTGTCAAACCTAGGTTTGTGTGTACAATTGAAAATGGGAAATAAGCTCTAAATGCATTGTATCCTATCATGAACACTAATAATACAAAAATACAGTTTTGTGGAAAAATAACCAAAGAAAAGTGATGTTTTCATCATAAAATTGGTTCAAGAGCGGATTTTTGAGCTCTGTTTTTGGTTTTGGGCTTCTGAACGAATTTCAAAAAAAGTTTGTGGCAAAAATCAGGTCTAAGCTAAAGTATAGAAATGACCCTGGGTGATTTTTAACCCGGAGTCATTTCTGACCAGGCCCCTTATCATCCCCCCACTTACCCTACTTGAAGAATTTTCACCCCAGAGTCATTTTTGACCCTCGGTCATTTTTGACCCAAAGTCATTTATGACCCTGTCACCTACCCCTCCCCTTCCCTCTCTCTCTGCCTTATCAGTTGACCTAGATAAGTGGCCTCTCCCCTATACTGACTTTCAGTTATGAATGGGCAGCAGATTAAGTTTCAAATTGTGTTTTCTCAAATGCTATAGTTCATATCCAAAAGTTATTTTAGATTTAACTAGGATACATATTGGTCTTTCCAGTGATGTATGATTTATCAATCTCAAATGTAATACAAACTTATCATTTGCATTATTGTGAGCCCAGAGAGCTATTTTCCCTCATACCCACTGCAATAATTAAAACAGAATGCAAAATAAGATGGCTAAAAAGTAGTTTGGTATTCTAGACTACCATTATCAATCCTCCTCTTTTCTTTTATATTGGTTTTATGATGGATAGATAAAGAAAAAGGGCCCCAAAAAGCAAATTAAAATTGCAGACAGAGGGGGGTCATTTTTCACCCAGGATCATTTTTGGGGTTTTTCAAAACCTTAAAATTCCCAATTGGTATAATGGATTGGTTTCCATGGCAACCAGAAATTGCCTTATCTACCAAATTTTTATGTTTCCATGGCAACCAACGTTCTGAAAATGGAACATTTTCAGTGGAGATGGAATAATTTTAAGCATACCACTGGATTCCTTATCAAAAATTGGTCTAAAACATTTCCTAGCCTATTTTTCCATGTTTTACCCGTATACTGCCCCCTGGTGACCAAAACTGGTACTAAAAATCCCCCCCGCCCCCCCGGAGGCGCGTTCTCCCCCGTTTGGCCACATATGTTCAGATACCATTCTGTCCACCAAAATTTGTTCTGAAATGTCCGCCAATTCCATACAGGTTTCCTTCCAAAATGTGCCTATGAATTGATATCTGATGAGGCCTCAATGGTTGTAATGGTCTGGTTTTGTTGAACATAACCACAATGAAAAGGGTCCTTATAGAGGTCTATTGACCAGGGAAAAAAATGGCCCTACCTCTGAACTTGACATCACCACAGGTATTTTTGTGATTTTCAACTCCATATTTTGAGTCTCATGCATGTCAGACGCATTTTCGTAATGTGGTATATGATGGGAGATTGTTTCTGTATGGTATGTAATGGTTTAGTCTTACGGACTTGGTGGTTCGGGCCTTACTAATTGGGAAAGAAGGAGTAAGGCGGTGATTCAAGTGTATGCCAACGGATGGTTTATTACAGGAACACTCACAGCTACCCGGTAGATGGTACAAGGGCAGCTAATGGATAAAGATATTTACATGATCAGAGGCCAGGAGGGCCTCTGACGTAGCGGCTGAGCCCCGGCCCTTATATACAGACCTAGGTGTTCGTCATCAGATGTCACCACAGACCCGGATCGGTGCTGCCACTTATCCGGAACCTGAGGAACATCCAACGACTGGACTCACCCGCCACGCCAGGCAGTACCCACCACTATGGTTTATATTAACGTACCTTTACACTACTCCCCCAGACATTTAGGAAGGAGTTATAACTATTGTATTATTATATAGGGATAACATTACGATATGTCTTTACCTAATAATAGAGGTACAACCATAGATATAACATTAACATCATGTACAGTATCATTCGAAAGATATTTTGATATACCTGATAGTATTTGTGACAAGATCTGCAAAAATGGGGCTTAGTGCAGGGGGTACTAAGACCCCTTCTTGCAGTACATGTCACATTTATAGTTACGGATTAACAAACAGGATAATCGATATAGTGCGAATATGTGGAAAAATAACAGTTATGTGTAATGGAACTGTTAAGTAATGAATTAAACCACACAATAACATCCTAATGAGTTTGTAATTATTATTATCATAGTGATTATGTAGTCTTGAGAAAGACTTTCAACGTAACTATACTATCTAATGATACTTTTTAATTTATGAACATTAAATCCGTTAGAGGTTCTAGGTTTTAGAAACCTTATGACATGTAACCGTTATGATTTATACACTCGAAAAAAAAATAGATATGCATTAAATAACCACCATAGCACCAGATAATTATTATTATACAAAAATATGTCACGCAGGACAATTATGATAGTCTGGTGAATATGTACTATATACATATCGGATCATGTTAAGTGATATGAACAGTGACAAGAGATCCGTATTAATATTTACCCGTATGACACTATGTAATAACGTATCATCATAGTGTGAATATACATATAGATATAGTATTCGTAAGGATAGTGAGGTTATAAACATGACAATATATGTACAAAATATTATTGATGTCTTGTGCTGTAGTCTTCCGGATGCCTTGTAGGTAGGTGGTGTGGTCAGCTAACCATGGGATGGATGTGCTAAAGTCTATTGTTATCCAGTAGAGGTTATATAGAGAAACACGGAAGTTGAAATAGGGGCAGCTACCCACAATCCTCTAGAAGTGCTAGTGTTTATAAGTAAATCCAAATGGTGTGAAGTAAATAGTCCGGTGGTCAACAGGTAATAAGTCCGTTTGGGTGTAGTTGACATAGTGGTAGTCCAAAATAGTTGATCCGGAAGTAATTAACATGGTAAGTAAGTCCATTCGGTTCATCAGTAGATTATATCGTATAAGTCCATCCAGTATAGTGATCAGGAACGGGTAACAGCAAACATCAGGTTTTAACGTAACAGCATCCGGAGGTAACTTTCCAGCAACATTTCTACTATCGGATTTTTATAAATATGGGTTCTAATCCGAATAGAACTTTCAGGATATAATAATAAATATATGTCCTGAATTAGGCTATTTTCTGGTTATAAAGGAACCCGGAACACATAGAATAATCATAAGTGTTGATTTTCATAGGGAACATTCGCAGATATATATAAATTTCTGCAAAAACTAAGTCTGGTTATCAAGGTTTAGGGAGAAGAAATTTTTGCCGAGTAACCCGGAACACACTTAGGTTGATTTCTTCGTGTGTTTCTTTCTAAGAAGGTCTAAAGCCGACTCGGGAGTACCATCCCATTCGTCAATGTCGACTCCGAATACTCTCATGAACTTAGTGTTCAGATTTGTATTCCGAGTTATCTCCTCCTTGCCTGTTCCTTGGCAGCTAAGGCATCCTCCTCCTGAGCTTTTACTTCATCTCGGATGACAGTCTCGAGGCGTTCCTTTTCGGCATCGCCCACCTGTTTCATACATAACAGAGTATCATTCAGGAGACCCTGATGGAACTCTGTTGCTCTATCATGAACACATTTCTCCCAGTGGGTGTAGATGGCCTTTTGGACATCTGCTTCCCCCTGATGAGACTTTTCAAACCAGATTTCAGCGTTACCGGTCTTAATGGTAATCGCGTCGTTTGGTTTCGCAGGTGGTGCAACAACCTTGGGAGGTGTCGACACTGCCTGAGGGGCACTTCTGGATGTGGGGCTTCCGGACGTTCCTGCTGTTGGAAGACAGTAGGTGGGTGGCAGATTTTGCCTTATCCCCATCTCCATGTACATCTGTACTTGTTCTGGGGTAAACGATACCTGCTGGGCGGCTGCAGTACTTGCAGATCCGGCGGCAGCAGGTGCTGAAGTCTTTTTAGGGACTAGACGACCTCCTTTTCCCACAACCAAGGTCTGGCTCTCGGGTCCAGGTCCTTATGCCATGGACGGAAAGTTACGGGTGTTCACTTTCCCCGGTTTAGATACGGCGACTGCGTATCTGGCAGGTCCGGGTCTCTTGAAAACAGGAGTACCCTGGGTCTGCTCGTGTGGGTGACGTGCCAGGGGGGATCTGGAACGATCATCCGCCCTGGTGGAAGTGACAGTAGTAGACTGACCACTGCCGTTGCCACCTCAGTTCTGGTCTCTCCTAACTCTCTCCCGTGCTCTTTTCCCTTCCTTTCCGGACTCTTCGCATTTCTGCCAAAGAGACTCATGCATGTCTAGTTTACCCTTACCGGGAGTTAAGACAATCTTGGCGCGGAGTTTCAAATCCTTGGTCTTCGGAACTTCACAGAGGACTTGGTCCCCTGGTCGGATCTTTGACCAAGCATCTTCACTCAGACTGTCAAACTCCTTCATGAGTTCCTGATGCATGTCCATAATGCGTTTACGGGCTGTATCAAGTCCTTCGGCATGGGCCTTCTTCTGGTGTCTTGCCAGATCGCTATGGCGGTTGTATTGCACCTTCGTAGTACATTTCTTCCCCTTCTTGCCATAACTCGGATCACAAATGTAAACCGGGTGATGGTGGAAGTGGGCCTCTACCAGATGTCTCTGGAACCAGGCTGAAGTGCTCCAGGTCCGGACCATGACATCGCTAGCATCCTGGCAGATGGAGAAGGGACAAGACTTTTGATCGTCTCCGTACCACTTCTCAAGTGCCCAACGCAGCTTGCGCCTCTGGGTATAAGTATAATACCCTTCGGTGTGGTTAAGCATAAGCCACATCTTACGATAGGCTTTGCTCGGATTGGGATCTTCGTCCGAAAGACGCATCCAATCCTCGTCGTCGGATTCACCGTTCTTATTTACTGTATCCGGACAGGCATACAGAGTAGAACCGTCCTTCTTTACTCCGTATGCACAGTCCGAGAAACAAGATGGGATCCAGGTTTTAAATCCGGATTTGGCGTTAGCCCAACGTTCGGACTCGGTTTGAGTAGATGGAGTCACCTTCTCATTGTACTCTACTGAGGACTCATGTACCGATTCCTCATCGGAGGAAACTACTTCCATGGTGGTGCTACCAGTGGCTGAGGTGCTGGCTTTCAGATCGGCTCTAGCAGAATCTGGAAGATTCTTGAGTCGCCGAGAAGCAGACCTCCTGTTCTTACTAACCTTCCAGTCTTCCGGATCCTTGGTTCCGGATTCACTGGTGGTAGATGCTTCTACCGGACTTGTGGTTTTCCCGGTAGTACTGCCAGTGGCTGTCTTAGAACTGGCTGAACTTCTGGCGCCTAGCTTCAGGTCGGGGATTGGAGGTGCGGGTACCTCCGCTTCCCTTCGAGCTTGCTCCAGGGCTTCCTGTTCCGCAGTCAGACGACGGACGAGAATCGTCCGAAGGGCTGCGCTCCTGTCCAGTCCTGTAAGGGAGGTGTTCTGGACTTCCGTAAGTTCGGCTTCGGCTATATAATAGCCATCATCCCACTGCTTGAAGTTAGCAGCGGCTTCCCGATATTCCCTCATGGTTCGGTACTCAGGCCGGACAGCATTAGGGCGTGGGTAGGTTTGGCCTTCGGGTTCCGAAACGCAGCCTACCCAATCAATGTTCGTCTTAGTAACATTCCACTGAGACCTGTCTGGCTTTGGATAAGCTCCTAGCAAGAAGGCTCTGTTCGCTTCATACACCACCTGTCGAAAGGCAATGTCAACCATTAGTCCACATTGGAACCAAGGCCAGTCTCTGAGCCATTCTGCTGGCGTCCTGTTGAGCTGATCAGGAACCATAACACCCTCGATAGCCATTCTCACCTTCAGGTCCAGTTTAACTGGAGTACCGTCCGGGTTCACTACCTGTGCCTGTAAGTCCAGATGGACATACAGGTACCGACCATTGGTACCTTGCCAGAGATTCGATTCGAATTCTCTGCCTTGGTCACTGTGTAGCATTAGTGGTACACCGAAAGTCAGTACCCAACCTTTTACAAAGGCCGCGGCACAAGTGACTGCTTTGTGGTCCGGTAGTGGAAATACTTTGGTGTATTTCGTGTAGTAGTCACACACTACCATCATACAGGTATTATCATTAGTGGTTGTATTAAGTCCACTAATGATATCTACCCCGATTCTCGCGAATCTAACTCCAAAGAGTTCCTGAGATAGGGGAAGTTTGCCCATCCCGGGTCCGGGTTTGTTTTTACAACAGTCCGGACAGGTGGTTACCCATCTTTGCAAGTCTCGTGACATGCCGGGCCAATAGTATTTCTTAGAAAGTCGTGCTAATGAGTGCTTCCTTCCAAAATGACCACTGGTCCGATGCCCGTGACAGAAATACATAATGTCATGTCTCAGTGCATGTGGTATAACCACTTGCATGATTTTCTCACCATTATTACATGGCTTCCAACGGTATAACAAGCCTTTCCGGACTTCAAGCTCGGTCCATTGAGCAAGAAACCTTCTCATTTCTCGATTTTCCAGGGAGACCTCTGGTCTAGCTGGACGTATACCCTTTGGTACCAATTGCAGTAGCTGTGCAGTTATTGAGTCAGCTTCCTGGAAATGTCGTATGTGATCCATAGACCATTCCAGTACACTGGCAACTAGGGGTTCGAAGGGCCTTCGAATCCCTGCTAGCACTGCTCTGTGAGCTCCACAATCAGTACAATCCGGATTATCACATTTCCGAATTGGTATTCGAGACAAAGCATCAGCATTTAAATGCTTAACTCCGGGTCTATGCTGAATCTGGTGATGTTCAGCCCATATTCGGATAAGTGGGCTAGCCATCGACCTAACATGCCTTCAGCATCTCGGAAGTTCAATAACCATCTTAAGGAGGAATGATCCGTACGTAAAGTAAAGTTCGTCCCCCATAAGAAGTGTTTGAACTTCTTTGTATATACAACTACTGCTAACAGTTCTCGGTCATGCAGTAATTGCGCTGAGTTTTACTCAGTGTGTTGCTAGCAAAGGCAATCGGTACCTCCTTCCCATTTTGGACTTGCGAAAGTGCTGCACCAATGCTGTCATTACTAGCATCCGTATCCAGTATGAAATGATCCGTCTCATTCGGATATTGCAATACGGGAGTACTCGTGAACAGATCTTTTAGCTTTTGAAAAGCAGATTCTTGTTCATGTGTCCATGGAAATTTTTCCTTGGCACTTCCTGGAGTCCAGTTAGCTATTACTTGTAATGGGTAACTGACTCTAGAATAATTCGGAATAAATTCCCTATAATAGGAACAGAATCCTAAAAATGATCTCACTTCTTAAGGTGATTTAGGTCTATTCCAATTCGTAACTGACTCGATTTTATCGGGATCAGCTTTTATTCCTTCATCAGAGATGATGCGGCCCAAATAATTTATGGACTTTCCGAACATGTGGCATTTTTTAGGTTTCAATTTGAGACCATTAGAAATAATACGTTCTAATACCAATTTGAGATTGTTAGAACACTCTTCGAATGTTTTTCCGAAGACTATTACATCGTCAAGATATACAAGACATCTTTTCCACAATAAATTACTTAATATAGTTTCCATCATTGCTTCAAATGTAGCTGGTGCATTGCATAAGCCAAACGGCATTACGTTATATTGGAATAGTCCAATATGACTCGAAAATGCTGTCTTTTCCATATCTGATGGGTTCATTCCCACTTGCCAATATCCTGATTGCAAGTCTAGGGTACAAAACCAACTGTTACCTCCTAAGGAGTCAATGGTTTCGTCCATTCTCGGTAATGGATACAAATTCTTTTTCGTTACTCCATTCAACTTCCTGTAGTCTATGCAAAAGCGTATAGTACCATCTTTTTTGTTTACCATACATACAGGACTACTCCATGGACTATTGGATGGGACTACTACATCCTGATCCAACATCTTGTTTATTTCCTCTTCAGCTATTCTTTTCTTTGCTAAAGGTAACCGCCTATACAGTATTTTAAAGGGTTCTGCATCTCCAGTATCTATTTTGTGTACTAGTTACCTTATTTGTCGTACCTAGCTTTTCATCAGGTTTGGCAAAGGCAGTTTTATACTGACAGAGCAATTCATGAAACTCTTTCCGATGTTCTGGATTTTCTAATGAAGTTTCCTCATACAACTTTAACAAGTCATCTGAAATTTCATCGTCTTCTGTTACCTTTGGTAAGTTTAACTTACTATCCATTAAAGTTTCCGAAAGGGTCACATTTCCGAAAACTTGTCCCTTTTTCAGGTAGATAGTAGCATTTCCAGTATTGGAAACAGGCACTACCGACCAGGATGCATTCGCTACTATAGTGTCTACGGAAATTAATCCGATGCTTGACAAAGTAACTACATCCGGTTCTATCACTGCAGGCTTATTGCGCATTGCAGGATCGCTTCTCACAAGCACATCACAGGCTACACCTGCGGGAATCCGCACAGTGTGTGCAAAGCTAGCCATACTGCTTACTTGCCTTAGTACACACCTAACCTTTACAGGATACGGGTATTTCACACTCAACACTCCTGATTGTGGTTCTAAAACCACCCCGTACAGGGATGCGAAATCCAACCCGAGTATCCCCTCATCTGCTATATCCGCAACAGTGGCACTCATGACATAGTCATGTATTCCATCCAATTGCAACTTCACACAAGTTCTTCCATACGTTTGCATGGTACTGCCATCGGCCGTCTGAGCATTTCCTCCCGATGTGAGAGTATCGTGTTCATTCGGTATAAGATCATAGAACCTCTTGGAGATACAGGAGTGGCTAGCTCCCGTATCCATAAGAAATTCGGCAGATCTTCCGTTAACAGTGAGGCAAACATACCACCGACTTCCGTTTAGAACAGAGGGCGTGTCCGTGACGATTGGGACGTCATTGTTCACACCTGGAGTCAATCCACATCCTTTCAGGTATTCCAGACAAGGATGACCCGGGGGTAGGTGGGCACTACCAACCCTGGCTAAAAAATAGCCGCCTACCTCGTCACTGATATTGGGTTTCCCCTGTGCTCCCTGGGCACCTGTTATATCAGCTTCCCTAACCTTCCGTGTGTCTACAACCACCTCAGTGTTAGGCAAGTTTGCTACTTTATGCGAACTATCATTACGGATGGTGATATCATGGCAAGATTTGTCACTGGGATCCCCTTCTCTGCCCATAGGGGGACCCCTCCTTAGTTTTCCTCTGCTGTTAAACCAGAGACACCTTCCTGTCTACGAGGGACAGGTTTCTCAGCCATACATTCGGATGCATAGTGTCCTAATTTCTGGCATCTGAAACATCTCCTCTGTGATTTATCCACCCAAGGTCTTTTCAGAGCCTCTGTCAATCCGGCTATCAATGTCTCTACCAGATTCGTTGGAGCAGCAGCGGCTGCTACGGTAGGAGTGACTGTAGATGTCATGTTACCAGCTTGAATCGGTCCGGAAGCTATTTTATTAGCAACGGACCCTCCTTTTCCTTTCGGATACACTTTTCTATACCGTTTCTGTCGGTAGTACTTTCCAGCTACCTGGACTGAACCAATATATTCTCCATTTTCATCAGAGACATATTCGTCTTCCTGGTCAGCCTCTTGCAAATCAACTGGGGCCAATTGGGAAGTCTCATATACTTGTGCGGGGGCACCTCCGTATTGTAGTGGAGCTGCTCGTACCGGATTTAGTCCTAGACCCACTAGCCTTTTCTTCATATCATGTCCATCGATTGATATAAAGAGGTCACTGAAAGATGTATCATCCTTCCAAGAATCCCAAACTACTTGTTTGTGATCCAGATCCCGCAATCCACTATAGAATTGTGTAATTAATTCTTGCAGATAGCAGTCATCATCATGAGCCCAATTCGGACGTGCCTTGGATAACAAGTCCTGTAGCTCCAAACCAAAGACTTTATGAGATTCTTTAGGTTTCTGAGTCCTCTTCTTAAAGCTTACCCATGGATCTTCTCTAACGATCGAACCAAATAGGTACGCGGCACACTCGACCAATTGATCATAGGTACCGTATATTCCGTATGCTGCTCTCCACTGGTTGAGGGCTACTTTTCCGCCTTTGTTCAACCAACAGATTAAGTAAGGCAGAGCTTCTTCTTTTGTCCAACCACTACAGTTGACTTCATCGACAAAAGCCTGATACCTATCCTTCCATGGATCATTCGAATCATAGGGAGGGGGTATCCTTGCCTGTCTATGAGCCGGAATATTACATCCTCGTAGTCTGTCTGCTTCTCGCATGCTACAGTTCATGACTTCCATGCAGTCTGCTCCCTTCCGGTAGCAGTCAATGCCCAAATTTTGGATACATTGGCTTCTATCAAAGATGTTTTGCATCCCTGCAGGCATGGATGTTCTCCTGTTTGGTTTCCTGCCATCTCCTCCCGATCCTGATCCTCCGGATCCAGATCCACCAGGACCGCCTGGGGGATTACCTCCGGGTGGACCATTATTGGGGTAATTCCCGGACGGACCGTTAGGATACCCACCTCCATAACCAGCATTTCCAGTTGTTCCGGAAGATGCAGACCCGGGATAGGAATTATTTTGATTCCCTCCCTGGTTATATGTATTCCCATAATGGTAGTTACTTCCTCCTGCCGGATTATAGTTATTACTATATCCATGAGGAGTTGCTCTCGGTAAATACGTACCCCCTACCACATTGGGTTGTGGAGGATTCGGTCCATTAGGTACATTGCTCTGACCTGAGGGCAGGTTAGGCAATCTTGCACCTGCTGGTGTGCTATGTCCTGGTTGAGAAAAATATGAAGGTGGTGTAAGTAAATTTCTCACTGGTCCCGGTGCCTGTGGTTGAGCCACTGGTGTAGTGTTAATTCCACTAGCTGTATTAACATGAGTCGATTTAATTTTATGACTCAGATCTGGTATTGGGGGTGCCGGACCTACAACCGTATCAAGCACAGGAGCCTGGGGTGTAATTGCACTGTTGGTGGTCCCTTGTTCGTTCCTACTTGTATAGAGGTACTATTCGGAACACCTACTCCGCTGGATGCGGAATGATCTTTTTTTATAAATTCCGGAAACTACATTTTTGTCTGCCCCATCAGCAATGAATGGGTTATATCTGGTGGGAGTTACATCATGGGATGTATTTGCCAACATAGTAGAGACCACATTTGGATCTATAGTACCTATAGTCAGTTGTGCAGCTTCTACGTATTTATCTAGGGTTAGTGCAGTAGTCTGCAGTTCCTGAAGCTCATTCGTGAGTTTCTGTCTATCCTCTTCCAGTTGTTTATTATAAGCTATAATGCCCATCCGGATAGTTTCATTGTCTTCAGCTTGCTTACTGCACTGAAGTTTCAATTTCTCCAATTCGCTTTGATATTGGCTTATTTCGGATTCGTAATTCGCCTTATCAAGACATAATTGATCATTCGTATCTATGTGTGTCTATTGTCATATTCTTTATTGAATGACTTTCTCATTTCTTGAAGTTTCATTTCTTCACTTTCTAATTCTTTCATGTATTCACTCTTTCTGGTTTCGAATTCATTTCGCATACCGATTAAGTCTTCTTCTAGATGCAGTTTTTCATCGATTACTTCATCTTTCGCTTTGATCAAGGTATTCAAATTCTCGTTCAAAGTTACGTAGGTTTCGTTTAACAACAGGACATCCTGTTGCTTAAATTCCTCGCCTTCCAGTACCACATATGTTACGTCGCCGTCTATGGCGCTGTAGTCTAGTATCGGTAGTCCGGGTCTGGGTATACTGTATGGTAATTTTCCAAACGTAACCCTCTTTGGCATAGGTGCCGGATGTTCTGGATTAGTGCTTCCACCAACTTCGAACATCCAATTACTTAATTTGTCAACAAGTGATTGTTGACCCATCAAATTACTCTTTCTCTGTATAAATGGTTCCTCCATACAGAGTCTGGTATGTTTTCTTCACTATCCATCTTATAGTGAGGTCCGGAATCTCTCCAGGATGCAGTGTCTACATCCTGTGAGCTCGAATGGGTATGGATCAACAATGACCCATTGCCATTCTCCTGGGCAGTTGATTGCCCTTCATGGTTAGCTTCCGCGAGGCTGTCTAACCCATGAACTAGCCGTTCGGACGTTATAACGTCCGGGCTATATACCAGAATTAACTGGTCATGGCACCAATGTAATGGTTTAGTCTTACGGACTTGGTGGTTCGGGCCTTACTAATCGGGAAAGAAGGAGTAAGGCGGTGGTTCAAGTGTATGCCAACGGATGGTTTATTACAGGAACACTCACGGCTACCCGGTAGATGGTACAAGGGCAGCTAATGGATAAAGATATTTACATGATCAGAGGCCAGGAGGGCCTCTGACATAGCGGCTGAGCCCCGGCCCTTATATACAGACCTAGGTGTTCGTCGTCAGATGTCCCCACAGAGCCGGATCGGTGCTGCCACCTATCCGGAACCTGAGGAACATCCAACGACTGGACTCACCCGCCACGCCAGACGGTACCCACCACTATGGTTTATATTAACGTACCTCTAGAGGTATCTGGATAAACCCTAATAATTAAAAGATATATGCACCTACATCAAAAGAGTTATTTCATGTATACAGAGGTATTTTTATTCACCATGGTGGCTGCTATGGACTAACATGCCAAGACCCATTTTGGTGATATTCTATAGATTTTGCTAAAATGGTCATGGTGTTGAGAATTGATGCTGTATTATGTCTGTATGACATTGTATTGTAACTGATATTAGACATGTGTTCCTACATGAAAAAAGTTATTTCATGTATGCAGATTTTTTTTCTTCATCGTGGGTGATGCTTGCTGTCTGCTGTCTGGCTAAAAATAGTTTGAATTTTATAAGGCATGGTAGAAACCAAAGATAGGAGAAGCCAAAGACAAAATTTCATGTGTTTCCAGTAACATGACTCAAAGACCTAGGGTTGGCAGGTCGGATTTTTCTGCTTTATGCCTAGTGATGCTATCAACTAGACACCCAAATATTATATTTATGAAAATTTGATGGAAAATTATGAGAAAAAAAAAACAAGAAAAAATATTCTGAAATTCTTAAAATAAAAAAAAGTTAGGGTCTGCCCTGTTTTGCTAGGGTTGGTTGGGTGACTGGAAACAAACCTTTTTTTTATTTGCCCTGATATTAATGTAGTTATTGCTCTAAATCAAAAGTAGTACCTGTTTTGTATATATGCAGTTTTAAAAGTTGAATGCAAAGTGTTCATAACACTGACTCAGGGAAGAGCTGCATACGCGAGACCCATTTTCAGATATTGACAAAAGGTCACAGATGCTGACCAGTGTGTCCAAGTGTTCCACAGTGGCAAAGGACTTCTGGTATGCATAATAGGTGTCCTGTAGACAATGTATAACAATTGGCCTAACCCGGGCAGGGTATTTATAGCACTGACCGACGCCCGTCACCCACAACCCCCCACCACCCCTCCACCCTCTCCAGTCCCACCCAGAGGGAGCTGACACGTCCGGGTACATGTGGCCTGCATCCTGTGTACACATCACTATAGGTTATAACAGAGCTCCACTCACTTCCCATTACAATTTGCCTCATAAGTGAGGATATTTTCATCTTTGTACCAGTGGGCTATGGCAGGCAGAGGGTAAGAGGGACAGTGATGTTCTATAATGTTGTGGGGGAGGGGTAGTTGTGTTATTCGTTTTGTAATAGCTGGGGAGGGAGACCGGAGGTGAAGTTGGTTTAATAATTTGAATGGGGTTTCTCAAATAAAGGGCACCCTTGAAATGGGGTGATCCTTTGCAATGGGGTTTAGCTAGCTTTAGGTAGCTTATAATGCAATGATTGAACTCGGATTTCCACCAGTTATGTTTTCACCTCACTCCAATCTCCACTCGCAGTTTATATTTCTCCACCAATCCATCTCCACTGGCGATGTTATTATATTCGTGGGGAATGATCTCGTGCTAGCATCAAGGGTAGAGCTTTGTGTTTAAATTCCCTAGCCCATGTGGAAAGAAAACACAATTGGGTACTTCATCTCCAAGGGTTTTTATTGAGTCGAAATATGTGTGCCAATTCAAGGTCCAATACAATTCAGACTCCAACGTCGACTTCACATTTCAATTTAGAAGTCCTAAACATACGCCTTTAAAACAGGAAGGGTTTCAATAAATTAAATCCAATCAATGATCAATTCCAATTCCGCGTTGTCAATATCTAAAATCATCAGGTAATAATTGCACCACATTTCATAAATAGTCTCATACACCCAATCTGGGGTGGAAACAATTTCCATCGTGGGTACAGGCACTCAATTACAAACCTTTACAAGTTTCAATCCTCATGACCAAGTCCAAAGATGAGGTTATTTTCCAAACACAAATTCAATAATGATTTGAAATACCTAAACTTCCTTATAAATATCAATCTCCATATGTCATCACAAATAACATGAACTTTTGAAGTCCATCATGGCATAACTCCAGGTTAAATCAATAATCACAAATGAATATCACAATCACAAACTGTTCAGGCCTTAGAACTCCATTAGGGCATAACTTCAAATCAAATGGATAACTCCATGGTGAGATGTTTCAAGTGAGCATTGAGAATACAACAATGTGTAGTGAGAACCAATGAAAGCTAAACAAATCTTTAAAAATGATTCTTTCTGTTAAATGCAAGATTTACAACATTCCAAATTTAGGATAACCTGTTCAAGTTAGTAAAAATCATTTATGGCAATGGTGGATACATGATTTTGAAAAGGAGGGGGCAGCCAAAAAGGAGGTGGCATAACCCCATTTTTGAAAATAAGGAAAATAAACTCTTATGTATTTACACTGACGGTGGAGGAAGGCATTGGGGCATGCCTAAATCCGCTGCTGATTTATGGTGGTGCCCTGTATAACACCATGTTTGATACTAGACTGGGAGTACTCACATTTTGGTGCATAAATACAATAACTAGGTAGCGAATTAAATATAATCCACCCAGAAAGGGTTAAGATATTATAGTTATACAACCCTGGGTGAACACATGCAATATGGGTATTGCGTCTGTGGCCCCATGGCCTAGAATAAATAAATTATAACAATTAACAATCGGCTCCTACTTACCTTACATAGGGTAGATTAACCATAAGACGACCACATACCTAGAGTCGACCACCTGTCAGCTAGATTTTCTCACTCTCACATGTACTGCATTGGTCTTGAACCCTAATATTATTGAAATAGAGGTGTTATAGTACCCCATAGAATGATGTCCTGGAATATATGAAGTAATTGTCATTGCATGATAATACACTGAAGTTCCCATGTTTGAATGGTTTTTACCATGACCAGCTGGCCATTTCATCAGAATTCTCCAACTTTGATTCTATAATTTGAAGATGACAAGTGCTCATATATACAACATTTTGACTCTAGGAATTGATAAATATATTTGCTAAATGATAGCATAAGGAAAAGTGCAGAAATGTTAAATACTTTCTGTATAGGACTTATTTCCTAGAACATACTGATTTCACCTTGAGATGGCCACCATTTGACCTTGAGTTGACCACTCATTATACACCTTTTTGTACATTTAATTGAATAGAAAGCAATGATTATGTTGGATTACATTACAAGTGTAGGTGCCAGCTCTGGCTGTAAGACCATGGCGGTAGGCCATCTGCCCCATTCCGGTTGCACCAGCCCTCAGGGGCTGGTCAGCTGGTATAAGCTGCCCCCTTGTGTATTATACCGATCCAGATGTAGGTGGAAGGTAGAGAATGTCAGACGGGGAAGTAGCTCAGCGGTAGAGCTTCCGCCTGCAGGTTGGAGGGTCCCGGGTTCGACTCCCAGTTTCTCCAGGACATTTTCCGCCGACCTCTACACTGGTGGAGAAACCGAGTTGGTCCTGACCCGTGTGAGGGGGGACTATGAGAACTCGGTACCTGGGCTGGTATGACACGAATGACGATTCAATTTGCTAGTACTGGGGAGACTTGGAAAGAGGTGGCCGGTATGCGACTCAGTACTAGTCCCGGGTATCTGGTACCTATAGGGTACTGAACCCTATATTGAATCTGGTAGGGAGGAGTGTAGGGGCCAGCTCTGCCGTAAGGCCAGCAGCCCCGTTTCTGGAGATCCCAGCCCCCAGGGGCTGGCATCCGGTGGTAGCTCCCCCCTACGTGTGTGTCATACCAATCCAGGTGTAGGTGCCTGGAACGGTATAATACAGATACGCTTCGACCCTGGCAGTACTGTGTACTGGTAGGTCAACTGGGAAGCCAGGAGTGCCTCACACTGCTTGATAAAGCCCAAACCGATCTGGTTGGGAGGAATGCTTGGTGCTGGTTGGCCATGGTTGAAGCTGGTTGGGAGGAGTGTAGGGGCCAGCTCTGGCTGTAAGTCCATGGCGGTAGGCAATCTGCCCCGTTCCGGTTGCACCAGCCCTCAGGGGCTTGTCAGCTGGTATAAGCTGCCCCCCTTGTGTATTATACCGATCCAGATGTAGGTGGAAGGTAGAGAATGTCAGACGGGGAAGTAGCTCAGCGGTAGAGCTTCCGCCTGCAGGTTGGAGGGTCCCGGGTTTGACTCCCGGTTTCTCCAGGACATTTTCCGCAGACCTCTACACAAGATTCATGGCCAGAATAGTTTGGTATAGAAATCCTCACTGGATTATGCTCTGGTGCATACATTTCAATCTTTACTGTAATGTTATGGTTATTACTGTGTAGAGGAAGTATTTGATACTGAGATTGTGATGATAAAGTTAAGGAATGGATTATTATAGTCCATATTGAAAGTCTATAAAAGAACATTAAAAACAAAGCCTTTATAATGCAGGGTTGGAAATACCACTTCTATTTTGATGAGATTTACAATATCAATGGCCATAAAATTGTCTGCAATTTCCATTCTAATTGAGTCCCTGTAAAAACATACATTTTCTTATGATGCAATAGTTTTAATTACGTCATTTTACTGCATATCTATAGAAGACACTTATTCTTTTTTCAAATAATAGTTCAATGATCATAGCACCATTAAAAGGGTAGTTATCAAGTGGTCCACTCAAAGTGCAAGGTGGTCATCTCAAAAATAGACTAACTAAATTGGTCTTAGAAATGATGAAAAACAATAGATAAACTTTACACATGGATTTGAGAAAGGTAATTGGTCAAAAAGCTTAAATAATTGTCTTTCACTTAGTACCTTGGGGGACCCTAAGGACCTATTAGGCCCAAAGATATTAGCTACTGCATTTCCCTCATTGAAAACCTGCACAGGAGCAGCCATCTTTAGGTTAATCTACCCTATGCACTACATAAGGAATTTGCAGGGCTTTCAGTCTTTGCTGAGTTTGATCTGCCGTATCTTTGGTGCTGCTGGTGATAACTATGCAGTACTTAAAGAAAAAAGTGTCACATTGCTGTTAATTAGAGACTGTTTTGTTAACTTGTGCAGTACGTCCTATCAATAAGAGTCACCTTAGGGAGGTTGCACTCTGAGTGAGATTCCAGCCTTGCTGAACTCTATTTGAAAAGGAGTTAGCTAAAGGAAACTAAAACTGAAAACAAATCTGGTCGAGACTATGACTATTTTGGCTTGTGATATTCAACTACCAGGTCCACAGAAGCGTCTCGTAAATATAGATGCTTCAGATAGATTCGGATTTCACAGAATTTCTGAAATGTTATAGATATGTGCCACAAATACTCCACATGAAAAAGACAAAACCTGGTGATTATGATTCTGAAAGTGGGGAAAATTAGGGGGGGGTGTTGGGCATCTCAATGAACTTTTAGGTTCACTGAGAAAATATTGTTAGTCACATGAGTCTAGATCCAGACTCAGGCAATGTCGCCAAAATGAGTATGACTTGAGACTCAGCCTGATCCTTGGATGATACTCAGGTAAAGCCAGAGTATCATCCAAGGATCAGTCTCAGGATCTGCCTGAGTATCATCCAAGGTTCAGGCTGAGTCTCAAACCATACTCATTTTGGCGACATTGACTGAGTCTGGATCAAGACTCATGTGAGTAACAATATTTTCTCTGTGTTGATCAGAATTTGAATGTATATAATATTATCAGATTATAAGTTGCAAATTTTGTTTGTTACCTGATTTCTTTGCCATGCATCTAGCAATAATCTGTTTTATCTATAAAGCTGGATGAACATTTGAACCTACTGTAAATCCTCATGTATAAGACGCGGCTTATGCACCCAAATTACACCCCTGCATCCTCAGGGTGCGTCTTATATGTGAGGGTTTTACACTATATAACAATACTAAAATGACCGAGATATTACCCCAGATCCGTCCTATATGATTTTACCAAAGTCAGGGTGCATCCTATATGCGAGGGGCGTCCTTTACGCGAAGATTTATGGTAGTTGTTAACTATAGAAAGTATAGCCCGAAAAAGGGCGTTTCATGTTATCTTAACCTAAAAACCTTTGTTTTGCTTTGAAAAATAACTCGTTTAAGTCTATTCTGTAGGAAATACGGATTTAGTGGTAGGCCTACTTGTGAGCTCTCAGGCCCTTTTTATGGTTGACAACCTGAAGTGATGTCCCCATTCTGCATCAAACCATATTGAGGCATGTGCCCGTTGCTATAGGACGGCAGCAGACCTCCCTAAAAGAGGCATATTTAAGGAGTTTAATACATGGTCATTACTAATGGCTACAACTTGTTGGTTCATGTGTAGGGATATCTAAGGGTCCCTGAAAATGATGTTGTACCAAAAGTATCACATCCATTATAAAAAATGAACTTTTATTCAACCAACTCATAAAGTCCACAAACACTGAATTGTACAAGCCCAGTGGCACCATCTACTTGTGCACATAGATACATTTGAATGATTCAAAGTGAAAGCCTGAATGACAGGAGACAACAAAAGACTACTCAGTACTGCCACCTGTTGGATTTTATGCACACTGATCAGACACATGTTTCTTTTCCCACCAGAAAGGATGGGTCAACTGATATTGAAATAAAATTCTGTGCTTTATACATCATGATCCATCTCATTCCAGTGTAAATAGCATGGCAATTTGGAAATTGGTACACTAGTTGAAATGTAAATTATAGTAAAACACATTTCAGGTATTACATCCCTTTATTTGTAGGGAGGAGTCATTACTGAGAGTTTCATGGAACTGCAGCATCTCATTCCCTAAAGCTAAGTCCTCCACTGTGATGACATCAAAATATGTATGATGGAAATACATGATGAGGGGATTATGAAAGGGACGGTATGTGGATGGAACAAACATTTTCTAAAATACATAAGAGGGAGATACCTTAGATAAATTTAATCTTGTATTACTCTATCGTTTCATTGCAAATAGCATTTCAATTGCTGTATTGTAATGAAGGGTCTGCTGCTTGCTATTGGTGTAGGGTCTCGATTATTGATATCCCTATAACAGTAGAATATCAAATATATGATCTGAATGTAATGTTGTTGTTTTTTCATGATTCTTTAGTACCTACCAAGCTAAGGGGAACAGCATTTTGTTCACTGATAAAGATGTAGCAGATATCTCAGTAATAAGTTATTGGTAAACTTAAAGAGAGAGTCTGTTGCTAGGTACACCGCTGGTTGCTAAGCAACTAATATACAAAAAATGATAACTGATCATAATGGAACTGATTTATCAATGCCTTATTTTTTCTATACTGGATTGAAAAATCAATTATGCAAAGTAAAAGGATTGCATATACATGCATAAGCATCTGAGGAATCGCATGTAGTTTACATCATAATGACCTTCTAGATCGTATAACATGTATATAGGTCCTATAAGTAACCAGTAAACCAGTACAACAGCCACTAAAATGTAGGACTACCCCTCTTGGACCCTGGTATAATGTCTTTATGGATGGATGATACTTACATAGTCACCAACCGAAACATGATTAGTGATGGAGCTTTTGTGTTGGGAAAGACAACGTTGGCCTCACTTCTCGATCATACAGTCGTTCATTCCGGCTGCAGAAAATTGGTGGTATGCTATATTTGACAAACTCAAGCTCTAGGAACCTGTTTAAGATGTACGTCTAAAGATAAAACTGTAGGCTTACTTGGAATACAATGTGAAGTTCCCATGTTATTAGATATGAAAAAGAGGAATGATTAACATCCTTAATGTTCAAAAGGTCTAAAAACAGCATCGCATGTTTCTAGTGTTAACAACAGGAGCTCAGATAGGCCCTACACTGCAAAAATGGTGTTTAGATCCTAAACACAATTCTAAACATATTCTTGCAACGTTTTTGTAATCACATTAATTTCCTAAACATGTTTAGCCAAACAATGTGCTTAGCTCAAGTGTTTAGAAATGTAGGTGTTTAGGTTAAAACTTTTGTGTTTAGATATATGAATTTTTGTGTTTAGGTGTTTAAGAATTTTTGTGTTTAGATGTTTAAATGATTTGATGGAGAGTTAAGGTTTGCAGACATGTATGAATTAAAAAACAGAGATATATTTTTTTTTCTCATTTACTTGGGGGGCATCAGCAGGTATTTACTTGTCAAAGTCTCGAAAGATGTCAGCCACACCTATATATGTGTACATATATTACACACTGCATCAGAATGAGAGACTTGAGAAAGTACAACAGCTTGGCAGGAAGGACATTGCCTTATCTATTCCAGAATAACATCAAATAGGTGTCAGTCATGGAGTTTATTGATTATTTTATGGTAATAATGGGGGCATGAAGTGAATCTAGTCAATTTTCTATTGCCCTTTCTATTCACATGACATTCTATGAAATGAAACCATGATAAACATGGGATTTGGGGACATTTGTCACAACAATTGATTATAACTGTGTGCAGATAGTCCAGTAAAAGGTAGTGCTGCTACCTGGTGTGGATTCAACATCCAAGTATCTAAACATATTGATGTTTAATTCTAAACACCTATTATTCAACTGTCTCAAATCTAAACATGTTTAGCATAAATGTTTATGTAGTTAGAATAAAAGTGTTCATTTCCTAAATGTGTAGTCGATGAGACACCTAACTGACCTATATGTTTAGGTTTTAAACGTGTGTAGACCTAAACATGTTTAAAATCTAAACACCATTTTTGCAGTGTAAGCCTATTTTTCCTCTAATTCATATCGACAAACGATCAGACCTCATTAGTTTGCCCTTTTAATGTCATGCAACATGACAATAAAGGTTCCTATGGTCTGTCAGTATTGGCGACCTTATTAGAAAACCATGGGCCCAGGCACAGAAATATTTTCTCATATAGAATTATAATAATCATCATATAAATGAATTACTACTCATGCAGAACTTTCAACATGTGTTATTATCCTAGGGATATTTGAGGCATGTTTTCTGATTGATAGCCTTTCTCTCCGGCCTTTCTCTTTCCCCATCATACAAGAGTGACCCTCTTTCCCATTCTCTGTCATATAGCAACATGTAGGCAACTTTTACAAGGTACCAATTGTAGGTACAGAAGCTCAGTCTCGCCTGTTCATAAATGCCTGTTCAGCCCATCGCATGGCTTACACATGTGAAAAAGGTGCACGTGCATGTTGATCTGCTGATCTGCATTGTCCATAATAAGTATGTTTCCATAACTATAATAATTGTTTATCTTAATGCCTATTTCTGCATAAAGGTTGCAAATTGGCTATTTGGGGAGTGTTAAAAGGAAATCAGATGATTAGGCATTATTTAGGCCCCACCTGTAAGAACCTTGGTCAGTGAGAATCAAACAGGTGCAAAGGCTGATCATCAGGCCAAACATTTTGTCACTGTGGTTTAGTGTCACCCTACCTAGAATACCCCTCCTATACGTGTTTCCCATAAAAATTATCCTTATATCATCTGACCCCCCCCCCTTCATAAACTGCGAAAGGAAGACATAATCTATTTCAGAAAGACCTTCCCATTTGGATCTTTTTATCTCAACTTTTCTATGTTTCTATTGGTCTCATACGGTTGGATATAGTGTATGAAAATGTAAAGAACTGAAAGAAATAAAAAAGTGATTAAAGTGTGTTGTTTTCATCTTAGTGATGGGATATTTGTTTCTCAGTCGCAAATATGTTATGCATTTGCAATGAAATTGCAACTGGTAAAAATGAAATAATTCAACTGCCCCTACTGATTCCTCCAGGGCTTAAACCTGGGGCACACATATTTATTGGGCCCACTGCTGGGCACCAATTAGTGCACATTTCATACCTGAGCTTTGAGTAATGATGTTTCTCACTCAATTGGGCGGCATCCTCTGACAAAGCAGCCACACTCCAGTATCATAGGGACCTGTTGAGATCTCAGCATTGGCCTTATACAGAAAACCATTTGTTGTCAGAATTCTGGCCGTGAAGAAGCTGTTGAGGGCAACAAAAGAGCTTTTACCGAGGTTTGTAAACTCAACGTCTAGATATATTGGAATGTTTAGTGCTTACAATTAGGCAGGCAACTCCTTGCTGCATCGGTTTTTTAATTAGAGTGGAGTCTCTTTCTAAGGAGATCCAAAATAAGGAGACAATATAAGGAGGCTTTGCCTATGTTAACAGGAGAACATTCTTTTTTCAATTAATTGATTTGTCACATGCGATTAGTTTCTTGACTAGTAGGCTAAACATCTGCCTGGAATGATGTATCCAGGTAGGAATGAGTGCAGCTTAATTTCTGATTTTAGCATTAGCATTTGGAATTATCTTCCTTCCTTCCTTCCTCGGTCCCATCTTTCATTTCGTAGGGGACTATAACACATTTTAGTCATTCATTACCCAGCAAATTGTCGTTATCTGTCGCCATGATTGGTCATCAATGGTGACTCCTTTCTGAGTGATAACTCACTGCGTCATCTTTCGCCACTGTGTGTCAGTCTCACATGGCATGACAATTTATCACAACAGTCACCAACATGATCTCACTCACTGCGTGAGTATGTGCCACCCCTTGTCATCCCTCACAAAGCATGGTGACTTATCACCACCATCGCCAACATGGATCTAACTCACTGCGTGAGTATGTGCCACTGCCCGTGAACTCTCACTCAGAATGGCGGCTTATCACAAGCATCGCCAACATGGATCTGACTCACTGTGTGATTATGTACCACTCCCGTGCCACTGGCATCAACTCTCACACAAAATGGCGACTTATCACTACCATTGCCAACATTGGTCTCACTCAATGCGTGAACTTGTGTCACTCCATGTCAATGATCTCTAAGGATTGCATCATCTGTCACTCACTCTCACTCAGAATGGCAACTTATCACCACCATTGCCAGCCTTTGTCTCACTCAATGCGTGAATTTGTGTCACTCCAAGTCAATGCTCTCTAAGGATTGCATCATCCGTCACTCACTCTCACTCACAGTGGCAACTTATCACCACCATTGCCAAAGTTGTTGAGACAGCACCACTGTTCAACATGTAGCCTATCTAGGAAGTGTGGGCATGAAGTATAAGTCCCATACGTATCAAATGTGCTTTGTTTCACACTGATTTCCATGTAATACTTCAGAGTTGAATCAAACAAGATTATATAGAGAGAATATCAATTGAATTTAGATAGAGGTATCTCTAAAATGAAAGCAACTATCCATAAACACCTTTTCTCTGGTTACAGGAAAAATACATAGGGAAATATCAACATGAACACCTTGTCTGTGGTTAGAGGGAAGATACATATGGCAATACCTTCTCTGGCAAAACATACTTTGATCTGGCAGATGTGAGGCTGCATGATTACCAATGTCGATGATCATGAGCTTTTCATCTAACAAGGTGAGTGATCAACCGCCTTGCCATCCCTGGTGAGTGTGAGTCATCACGATCCTCGCCAACCGTGGTGAACATGCTCTATGGCATGGTGTGCATTTCATCTAGCGAGGTGAGTGATCACTCGTGTCGCCATCCCTGGTGAGTGTGGGTGATCAAGATCCTCACCATCTGTGGTGAACCTGTGCTATCACGAGGTACTCGTTTTATCCAGCGAGGTGACTGATCACAATCTTTGCCATCCGTGGTGAATGTGCATTATGACGTGGTGTGCGTCTCATCTAGCCAAGTGAGTGATCACTCATGTCGCCATCCCTGCTGAGGATGAGTGATCACTCATGTCGCCATCCCTGGTGAGGATAAGTGATCACGATCCTCGCCATCCCTGGTGAACATGTGCTATGACGAGGTGCGTGTTTCGTCTAGCGAGGTGAGTGATCACCCGCGTCGCCATCCCTGGTGAGTCTGAGTGATCACCATCCTCGCCATCTGAGGTGAGGCCATGTGATCACCACCATTGCTATTCCTGGTGATCTTGTGCTATAGCGACGTCGTGTTCCATCTAGCGACATGTGTGAGCCACTTCACACAGGTTGACGAGGAGTCACGACAATTTGCTGGGTATTGACTGAATGAGATATTAGTAATATGTAGTGCCATAGGTAAATTAAGGTTCTGTTACCAGGGGCAATGGAGCAGAAATGACTACCGATATGCCTCTTATATATAGGGTGCACCAAGCAAATAAGGTACACCCTGGGAACAAATTTCGATAATTTTTATTCAGGTTTATAGTTTAATACTACACATGTAAGGTAGATGCTAGAGGTGCACACCGTGGACCATTTGTGACATGTCTGGTGATTTGGAAACCCAAGTGTATATACGCACTCTACAAGATCTATCTTCAAAGAAAGTTCATTTTCAGTTCAACTGTATATGCCATTTTTGAAAAAGAAAATGCCATAACTATTATATACAGTAAATACACATAAGTCAATCATGCGAGTTTGTTTTTATTGTATAAAACCCTGAACGAAATAAAGTAGTTTGTAGGCCATTAAACTTTCAACCTAGAACAAGGTATCACATAATCATTTCATCTGTTACAGGTTCTGGCGTTCGAGCTTGACAAGAAGAAAAGTTCACTGAAATATACAGAAGCAAGCTAGCAAAAGATGATCAAAGTTTATGAAAGTATATAAAAAATCGATTGAAATAAAGGAACGGCGGTCGCATATCTAAGATACAACCATCATGCAGTAATGGCTAACAACATAATGTGGTATGTGTATGTGGTGACCAGGATAGGCCAGGCTGTAGTAGGTTTGATCGGGAACCTCCTCACCCTTATCGGTGTGGCTAAGTACAAATACCTGCGCACCACAGCCAATGTCTTTGTGGCGAGTCTCGCCCTCAGTGATTTCCTGCACAGTATAGTGACCGGCCTCATCCTTCCCATTCGGAACTTCTTCTATTCCTGGGATGTCATCAAGGGACTGTGCATGGCAGGCATCAATCTGGAGGTCATCACAGTCTATGCGCAGTTCATGAGTTTCGCCCTATTAGCTGTAGAGCGCTGGAACTCCCTTCTGGCACAGTTGAACCGAAGAAAGCAGTGGGGGATGGGACGCTCACTGGTGCTTGTCATCTCAGGCTGGCTGGTGGTTGTAGGATGGAATATCACCTTGGCTGTAATTTATTGGGATGTCCCTGAGGGCACCCCATGTAGTGTCTTTGCCTACTTTCCTCCTGTCTATGCCACAGTTGGCTTCATCATCTTCTTATTGACCACTGCCACCATCTGCATATTTTATGGCAGTGTGGGGTGGATCGCTTACAAGAGTAAGCAGCAAGTGACTGCTAATGCTCCAATGAACAATCAGCAGATGATACAACGCAAGAACGACATTAAGATAACCCGCATGATGATGCTTGTAGTGGGCCTTTTCTTCATCTTCTACTCCCCATTCTTCATCACTGGCTTTGTTATCTCCAGGTAAGACAACAATAAACCCATTTCAATCCATATGTATTGACCAATTGATCAGAATCAAATTGAGAGGTTTGCCAAGGTTTCATGTCAAATTGGGACGGAGAGAGAGAGACAAACAGTCAGACAGCCAACCAAACAGCCAGGCAGACGGACAGAGACAGAGAGACAGCCCGACAGACAGATAGACACAGACACAGACAGCCAGAGAGGCAAACAGACAGACAGATGCAGACAGAAAGAGACAGAGATTTATAATTTAGGTAGCTATCCCCTTTTGAATTGTACCACAATTACCTACACCTATAGCATTCCACACTGCTTGCACAATTTTCATATATAAAAGCACATAAAATCATAACGCCCACAAATTATGTGAGCTTATACTTTCATTGCATTCCTTGCCGTATCATTGCCCACATAACGCAAATCATAGAGATGCAGAATTTGTGTATACCAATTGGTTTATATTAGAACCCTGACCCTGAGGCCGGTGCCCTTAATTGTCACCTTGCCTTTTAGGTCTCAAACCCCACCCACAGAGGCTCTGCGTGTGTTCATCTATGTGGCTATAACCTTCTACGACATCAACTTCTGGATAAACCCTGTGATCTATGCCTGGCGGAACCAGTACTTCAGAAAGGCCTTCAAAGATATGCTGTCCACCTGCCGCTGTTTTCTGGGAACTGGAACATCCACACCATCTGGACCACCCATGCTGCCTGGACAATCTGGGCCTTCCATGCTGCCTGGAACATCTGGACCCTCCATATTGCCTGGAACATCGGGAAGCTCTGGACCAAGTACACTGCCTGGAACATCTGGATCACCCATGCTGCTTGGAACATCTGGATCGCCAATGCTGCCTGGAACATCTGGATCATCCATTCTGCCTGGTCCTTCTGCACCTGCCATGCTGCCTGAAACACCTGGACGCTCCAAATCTTTCAAATCATCCAACCAGGCAGATCAGGAAGAAGTAGGGTCAGCAGGGACCGAGATTTTGTCTAGTGCCATCAGCAATCATGGTATAGATTGTCTTGTGCAAAAAAACAAATGTCATCGTGGTACAAAGCATCAGTGCTTTTGAACCCACTGTTTCAGTATATTAAGTTGTGGTTTGTGAGTATGATAATTAACGTGATTGGCGTATTGAGTACAATTGTCACCTATCTAGTATCAGCATGATACAGCACAATTGAGTATGTAACCATCGGAAGTTCATAGACATAGGGTACCTCGCCCCTGACTCGACCACTAGGCATGTTGGTAACTTAAATCGACCACCCTGGGTTGACATCTTACAGATTGCATACTGCCCTCAGTTGACTTTGCATCATTAACTACAACATGTATATCCTGCACTTGACACAAACAATCCTGATTTATTGTGAAAATAACTTGAAATAAGGCTGGATGGTTGACTTAAGGTACCAACATCCCTAGTGGTCGAGTCAGGGGCGAGTTGAGGTCTGTGCTCCAATCCCCCGACTCCTGTACTTTATACTTATAGGGTGCATATGCGTCACATGCATTCCAAAAATCACAAAACTATTGGTGCCCTTTTAGAGATTTCCGATATCCCTTGATCTCAAAATAAGGGGTACTTTTCAAATGAGACCAGCGAATTATGGTTCTCGTCCCCAAGGTTTCTCAAGGGATTTGAAAATTAGGGCGTTTTTCTTTGTAAATGTGTTTGTGTGTATCATATGTAAAACAAAGTATATTCAACCCTTAGAATAAATCCTGCATGAAGACTCATGTTACCTGCAGAAAGAGTAATGATGTATTTGGGCCCCTAAAGTTCAATGATTTTCAGGTTGTTTCATAATCGAAATCAGTGCACAAGGAGGGGGGGGGCTTTCTGAAGATGGAGAGCGCAGGTGACTTCACCTTTTGAAGCAGAGTGCAGGGGCTGGGTCCAAGCTACATACATGCTTCTTTATGAGTTGTCCCAAGTGAATATCTATATCATATTATCAAACTGTTGTTGTTGCTGCTGCTGTTAAAATGCTTGATTTCAAGCAAAATGGAAACACAATTATGAAGCTTTCGCATGAATGGGTACCGAAGTATGCAAGGTAATCGACTATTTAAAGAGTCAGAGGCAGAGCTCTATCAAGCTCCTGTCGTGCCCAGCTAATCCTTTATCCATAATCTTTGGTTTCTCATTACTGATAATGCAATCATGTCTATGTTCAACTATATCTAATCACATTTAAAGCAGAGCCACAAGGGGAGAGATCATCAAGTGTCAAACTGGAATGTTAATAACCAAAGGAACCCAGAGGATGTACTGTATAAGTGAAATAAATTGATCGTTGAATTGAATCTGTTGTTGTGAAGCACATAGGCTTCATGGTATTTCCAACTTTGATATAATAATATAATTATGCATACTAACGTATCCACACTCAGTTGAAATGGTTGCAGCTAGTGAACCTATATGATAAGGCCTACAGGCTCACTGTGTGAATCGCATGAAAATAATTATAGCTAGAGCAGTTTGTTGTTAGATTTACTTCAGTTCAGGAAACAGATCCAATCACCACCATTTGTGTGCTCTCATGTTTTAAAATATATGATTTGTCAAACAAAAATAAAAATAACCGAATTAAGTGTTACATATGGTAAGGCAATAGTAGTAGGGCCATGGCCCGGGGGCCATGCAGGCGGACCTCCCACAGGTGATTCATTATTGGTTCAAGTTTGAGAGTGGGCCTAGTCATGTTGTTTGGTCCGAGAAGTGACAGGACTTTATATTTTTGCATGCAATATGTGCTAGAAACCAGGGGGCTACTGACATGGTAGGCCCCAATTGCGAAACTGCCACCCCTTTTGTTGGCCACTTGACTGCCTCCTAAAAAGCCACAATGGTTTTACAGCCTTGCCTTTTTCAAAAGGCCAGGCTGTATCTTGTCACTCACACAAGGAAAGCTCATTTAAATTGAATTCAACATTCCAACACTAGATGGCAACGCTGCAGTGGTTCCTCCTCATTTTCCAGGCTGATGAACTTGCCACACAAGGTGCTGTCACCTTTCGGCCATACATCTCAAGATAATACAGAGAGTGAACCCTTACTACATTCGCTAGTTTAAATATGAACCTGGCTTAATTGACCTAACCAATCCCATGTGAAATGTACTCTGAATATTTTCTTTATGATGTTAAGATTTGAAGCTTAAATGATATAACCCAATGGTCAACCCATATCAATTATTACTAATAATAATCAACCTTATTCATTTACTGAGGATTGTGGAAATAGCAAGATTATACAATTATCTAATGATATCAAAAAGTAACCAATGTAAGATTTAGCTTATTTTGGTTTATTACACAAATACAATGGAGACATAACGGTTTGCACTATGTCATAATGTTGCATACACTGACAGGAAGCATTCTTCTATATGTAAACTTGAAATGACCAGCAATTAACATCAGGGTAATATAAGGACATCATAACATAAGTGCATATATACAATATATAGTAATCGGCAAAATATCTTAATTACCTAATGAGATGATTATAGTTAGACTCTACGAGGACGTCTAATACACATACTATTCTGAATGTACATACCTAAGAATTATTTTCCACCTCAGCAAAGTATTGGTTAGCATAATCACTGAGGCAAAACATATAAAAGAATGGCAATTTATGGTATCTTGCCATTTATGGGCATCTATCATCTACTATCCAGAGTATCAGTTTCAATAACAATGTACTCATAGAAATCACAAAATGGATATGTATATAATCACCTTTTAGAGCATACAGTCAGGTGATCACAAGAATCCTATATAATTTTCCTCATACCTAAAGAAAATAAAAACACTGTTAAGCCTACTTCAGAGTTCCCTGTTAACTCTGCATATCTTGTTTCTTTGAAATCATAATTAGCGGGAAGCATTACCCTTTTCTTATAATTAGGAGCAACTTCTACTTATGTGACTTCTACTTATACATAAAGTGGTTTCCAAAGCTTATTCCATCACCTACTCCTGCATTTCTTCTAGGCAGATACTTTATTTTCCAACCTCAGACTATACACACATGAGCTAGAGAAGGCACCATTTAGTTTTACTCAGTTGATACTTTTAGTACAAGGGCATATTGGATGACTACACGAGTTCATTAGTTTATTCAGTGACCCTTTGTTTAACTATAGTGGACACGGAGGCTATCAAGAGCTTCCTGTTTTGTGATTCGGTGCCAGGCTGAAGGAATATCAGGCACTTTAGCATTATACCATTCTGCCAGCTCATCTTTGAATGTGGCCATGAGCCAGAGCCAATACTGAGAGGACTCCATGTTGGCAGAGGGGGCTATGTCCCAGTCTGGAAGGAACTTCTTGTATTCCCTGTATGGGTGCCTTACTCTCACATTTTTTGTGATGCATTTCCCAGATTTCTTGCACCCTGACCTGCAGGTTTCACAATAGAAGTCGTGTCCACTTTGAACCCAAAAGCCACAGGCTTCTGTAACAAGTTTCTTGCTGAACTCATGGCGGACTCCACTAACCCCCTGTGGCCTGTGTTGAATACATTGGTGGGAATCATTTGGAGACAGATGGTGTGGATCTGTTCTACTACACACTTCTTCACAGAATGGACACTGTGCCACACAGCCCCAGAGTCTGTCCAGGATCTGTTCATATGGGGTTGCATCTTCCCACTTTATGCTGTCAGCGGTGTCAGCTTTGAAGGCCTCGAGAAGCTTCTTCTCCATAGTTGCAAGTTTTTCCAGCAATAGCTTTTGAAGGTTCCCAAAGTCCTTTATCTTCTCTTTGGTAGTGTGCTGCAAGTCTTGCTTTGTGACTGGCAGTTCGTCCAATGTGGAACAGAACCTGTCAACCCACTTCTCAATATCTGGATATTTCTGCCTTTTGACACACGTTCCCGTAGTTTTTATCGCTTTGATAGTGCTCCTAACTAGCCTATCAATATCTTCAGTTGCAAAGTTCACATACTTTGAGGTTGTATTATCCTTCTCCAAGAATACTTCTTTCTTCGTGAATGCAGTTATCCACTGCAAGGCAAAGCCTTTGGTGTTGTTGAGGAACGATCTATACCTGTTGATGCTTCCCCTTACGAGGTCATCAAATATTTTGATCAGGAGACTGAACTTTTGATAGCTGAAGTAGCGCACTATTTCATTAACAATCTTGACTGACATGTTTCGCTGTACAGTTTTTCTTATGAGGAGTTCTAGATGTGCTACAACAAGATCTGCAGCTATGATTTCACTGGCATGTTGTTTCACTGTGTTTCTGAACAGACTCCAAGCTGCGGCTTTCTTTGAATCAAGTTGTTTGAACATGCTGTGTCTCTCCTTATAGGTTGTAGCCATTTTGTTGAATGACCGCAGTGCATAGCGGCACACATGTACAGCAGTCCGCACTGTCGTCTTAGGAAGAATTGTGAAGAAATCCTCTGCTGTGTGCATCATATTGTGCTTTGCAATACCATCAGTGACAATTCGTATGGTATTAGTAGCATATGCTTCCTGGAAATCTGAATCCCGGCTAGTGATATCAGATAGATAGCCATCTACAGTTGCAAGAACAGTGTTTATCACACTTACAGCTTTGGTTCTTACTTCCTTCACATGTTTCTTTTGCTGCATCCAGCCTATTTTCCCTATACTGAGATCAGATTCCTTCACATCTTCATATCTGATACTGTTACAGAGGGATTTTGTTGCAGGAAAGACAGATAATGGCTGTCTTTCTAACTCCTTTCTCAAAAAGGATTTGTCCTGGTTCAAGAATCTGTACATGAGTTGTTCGACAGTGCTTTCAATGTTTGGTGATGTTTCATTGATTCTTGGCATTAGTTCAGCAACAGATTTAGTCCAAAACCTGTTGAACATCTCTTTTAGCTGACTGTCATCTGCTCCTTTTCCCTTTGTTTCTATGGCAAACTGTCTGGCTTTTTGCATTATCTCTCCATCTATGTTTGCAAGCTTTGCATTCTGATGTAGACTTGTTGCTCTGTTCTCTCTTTCTTGAAGAAGCTTGCCTCTTGCAGTATCAAGAAATGAATTGATGTCAATTTTCAGACCATTCATCTTTTGTGTTTTCCACTCAATGAGGATGTCTTTCAAGTTGTTGGAATCGATATAATCTTCAAACTCTGAGCATACCTGGCCTTGCAAGTCACATCCCATTTTCGTCAGTTCAGTTAGGAGTTCTGAATGCCTGGCATCCAATTCATCTTTAGTTGTGCATCGTTCCAACTTGACAGATGCTGTCTTTGTCAGCCATTCAGTGATTTTGCTTTCTACTCTCCAAGTCTTCTCATGGTATGTTCTCTCAAGGACATTGTAGGCTTTAGCTGCCAAACTGTTGCGGAAGCTGAATACAAAGTTCTCAGAGAGGATTGCTCGCCATAGGTCCTTTATGTGTAGACTCATGTCTGAGAATGACAGGTAGGTTTTTCTCCCCTGTGCCAGTTGGTACAGAAGATGATCTCTGACTTCCTGAACCTTTGCTGTATACCCAGTGTTGACAGGTGCCATAGGAGGATTCCCAAACCACAAATCAGGGAAGTACAGCACATTGGTTTCTGTATCAAAGGCTATGATCTGATTAAAGAATTGAATGTCAATGATGTTTTCCATAGTGCATGCTTCAACAGTCATTTTGTCAAGCTTTTCTTGGAGTTTCTTTCTACCCTGCTGTGTTTTCTGCTTTGCATTGATTGCTGGCACATTCTGATGGATGAAGTAACAGGTGCGATATGGTTGGAAATTGTTATCACTGATCTTCATCCTCAGAAATGCATGAACAGCAATTTGTAGCACATCTGCAATGTCTGAGACATTTTCCCCCTTGATATTGAGCAAGGTTAAATCACCCAGACCAATAACAAAAGTGGCAAGCTGGTTGTCATTGTCATGCTTTTGTTGGGCAAGTTCTGGAGCACGAAGGCCTTCTGTGTCAATGATCAAGACAAAATCATATGGAAGATGACTTCTACTTTCATCAACCCTGATGAGCTGCATGTAAACCCCACGGGTACATCGACCTGCACTTACAGCAAACTGAAGTCCAAACATTGTGTTTAGCAACGTTGACTTTCCTGAACTTTGAATTCCTAGTACAGATATCACGAAGACCTTCTTGTCACCAAGTAAGTTTTCCAAACTTGAGAAAACAGCATCAACCCATGACAAGGGAATGTTTGCAGCATCACCATCCATGATCTCCATTGGATAACCGTTCAACATCATGTTGGCCATACAGTCAGGAAGTCTTTCTATAGCCTGTGTCATTGATCTGTTGTGGTGAGCCGCTTCATAGATTTGCCCAACCTCTCAGAGCAGATGTTCCACTCCAAGTGATGAATTAGCTAATTTCTGTTCTATCACTGCAAGCTCTGTTCTCAAAACTTCCAAGACTTTCCTTTTAGCATCAGTGGTCAACTGCTTCCCTAAATCGCTGCTATGGTTTGATCTTTGAGTTGTCCTATTTTCTGAATCCATCAGCTCCCTCCATTTCTCATGGTATTGGTTGTGCAGGTCTGGAAGTGATTTTCTACTCATTTCATCAAGGTATATTTTTACCCACTGCATATAGAGAACCGCACTAGGTGAATCCTTCAACTCAATAAGACCTTTAAGGAATGTTTTGACCAGGTCACTCAAATTGGCACACTGCCTCAATTGATCTTGTCGTAATAGTTTCATCTGAGAAGCAATCTTGTTGATCTCATCCAAGGTATTTGATTTCATATCCTTACCCCCTACATTTTGCTGGGCTCTTAGCAAGCTGCTCCATTTCCCCCAGCTTTCCCCTTGTAGTGGCAGCATTTGTTGTTTGCATATAACTGTTGAAGTAATTTCAATACATTTAAGTACCTGCTCTGCAAGGCCCTTGCCTATCATACAGAATCTGTCCTCCTCATCGACATCAACACCTGCGCTACGTGTCATGGCACTTGCACCTTCAACTGACTGTCCTTCTTGCACTAACAGGCCATTCAAAATCTTTCTCAGTTCTTGTTTCAAATCTTCCAGTGTCCTCTCCTTTTTCCTTTTCAAGGTTGATATCAGTTTGGTGGTAGCTTTGTGAGGACTGCCAACATAGTTGAAATAATCTTCCATTTGACCCTTTAGCTTATGACTTTCAGATTCTTTCATTTGCAGAAGGAGCACTACTTCAGCAGAGCTCTCATGTATTGCCTTCATTGTCTTTCTGACCTCAGAATTATTCAGGTCAGCAGGATCCACACAGCAGACAATGACATTGGAGATGTCCTGAAGGACTTGAAGCTGCCTTTTATGCTCACATGCCTCTCCACGCAAGTTAAGAAACATAGTGGCGTCTTCAAATATGTCTTCTGGTACTCCTGAAGGCAAGTACCACTGTGCTTCTACAAGCCCATTTGCAAGAGGATGTTCTGATGCTCCCATAGGGCATTCTCTGTTCCAAAATGTATGGTGCGGTTGGTCTGATATGACATTGTTCAAGAGAACAGACTTGGAAGAAGGCAGGTTTCCAAGTTTCAGAAAGGAAACAGTCTTCACAGGGCAGGACACAACTGATGTTTCCATGCAAACCTGGTCTTTATTTTTCCATTCTACAATAATGCTCCGCAAAGCCCATAGAGAATACAATAAATTTCCTTCCATTAGTTGAGGAGTAATGAATGGAACAGCCAAGCGACATGCAAACATTTTCTGAAGCAGGATTTGCTTAAGAACCATGTCACAACACGCATATATTGTGACAAAGATATCAAGTGGACTGATCAAACTATCATTGTTTTCCTCACTGGAGATGCCTTCAATAAAGTCATCAAATGCAAAATCCCCATGACAGTCTTTCCTCTCTTTAGCAATTGAGAGAGACTTTCCAGGGTCACTTTCCCGTCCCCTAAAATCTAGCATTATCAGCTTCTGAAGAATCAGCCACGGGAGATCGCATTTGTTTGAACAATCTCTACTCTGAACAGCCATGACATCCTGCAGTGATATCTTTGAAGGGCAATATTCAGTAAGACCTAGTTCATCCAGAACTACCTTAGCTTCAGGCACGGGGGATGGTTCAACACTTTCCTGATGAACTTGGATCTGCTGCCCTGAATTTAGAATCCCTTCAAGAACAGTCAGATCTACCTCAATGTCATTGTCAAGATCAGTCAAATCTTTCCTTCCTACAATGCTCTTCGGAAGACTATCTCTAAAGAATAATACAAGGCAAAAGAAGAGTATGATGACTGTCAGTGGGATTTGCCAGAGAATGCACAGGATTAGCGAAATGAATCCACCATACATGCAATTCCTCACATTCACTCTGTCAGGAATAGGAACCCCTCCTATGAGTCCTTTTAGATGCTGCATAATCTTGTCCATGTTGCTTGTTTCAAGAACGATTTCCTCTTACAACACTCCCACCCAACTGAAGGAGCAGGTTATGGTATGTGGTGCTCTAAGTCCTCTGAAACAGATAAATTACAATACAAAGTATAGGAAGATGCTAGAAAGAATGAAGCATGACTTACTTTTTGGTGACAATAATTAGTGATGGATTAGATTGCCTGGTGGTTTCTCACTTTTATTCCTTTTTCATTGGGATGAGCGTCTTTGCGAGACAGCCATTGACCATAGCAAATGTCTCCCTTTGATTTGTTAAAGATGTGGAAAGAATAGTTAATTCTCTAAAAGAGGCAGGAAATAACCAGGAGGCTTCTCCTAATGTCACATTCACTACCCGATTTCTGAAAAACACCCGTTTGACTACAGATATAGCAGTTCATGTTAACTATAATAACAACAATTAAGGGACGAGTCATTTATTGTCAGCTGGGGGTATGAAGTATGAAGGTTTATTGAGTATTGCCCCCACCCCCACCCCCACCCCCACCCCCACCCCCTATATCTAACAGGCCCCTTCCATCTGGCAATAAATGACTTGTCCCTAAAGCCAATAGAGTGTCCCTGACAAGAAACAACACAAAACACATTCATCAATATTCAAACACATAATGTGGAAAGTTTCATTTATTACCCTTGTCACTCAACACTACTATAGATAGTGCCCTCCATGGCGTGCCCTCCAATAAAGGCCTCTGCTTACCAAATATGTGATTTGTACAACCTACAGGGCATGTGTCTCATTTTCAATTGTTTCTTTATAGTAAGAGCATATTGGAACATCTATGCATTATTTGAGATTATTATTAATTTGAGAAGGTAATTGGACAACGTTATTTAAGCAGGCATCATAAAGCAGGAAACATTTATAACATTGTCTATCTTTAGATCAAGCCAGAAGGATGTAATTATGGCATCTAACTATCTAAGATGATACAACAAGGATCCAAGCCAGTATAGAATATTATAGATATTGTCATAATATGGATATGAATAGCATGAGGTACAATGTGCTAGATTCAAATGAGGACTATTCACTTTTAATTATAATTCATGTAGAACTTCCTCAAAAGTTACAAATATTAGCAAAACAAAAGCATACACCAATTTCTCCCAACGTCTACATTGAGCACAAATAACCCTTTCCCAACTATCTATTCAAAATCCAAGCACGTTCTGATATCAGATTTAACATTCTACCTTACTGATTGCAGTTTTAGGCACAGAGTATTGCAGTGACAAAGCTGGGTTACAAAAGTTGATAAAGACACAAGGGGTTCACCATGCCAATTGACACAACCAACGCACTCTTTTTGATTGAAAATATCTGCCATAAGGAATAATACAATCGTATGTCTACTGCTTATGATATATAATATATGGGTCTGAAATGGTAAGGAACTTAACAGGATTCACACAAATACAACTACATGGAATTTACCAGAGATGAACATGGGGTATCTCCAAACATAACATATTAATCTGTCCTTCAAAATACTGGTAATTGATAAGAATGTCAATGATTAATATGTAGGGAAAAATTATTATTCATAATTGTTAAATGCCACTTAGCAAATATGCCATGTACAAGTTCAACAGTGGGGTATGTCCCACTAAAGATATTGACAAAATGTGTATTCCTGCTTCTTGTACATGTTTTGTATAACACCTGCACTGTCCAATGCTCTTGAAGATAGATTCAACCTTTACCTTCTCCATGTCATGTACCTACAAACAAATCTAATATTCATCAATGGCTATGTTTCACAGGTGGCTATGATCATAGCATAAATGTGTTAAATAATACCGGATTGGAAAATCACTTCAATGTTTAGGTTTAGCTTGATTAGAATGTTGTAAAGTAAACACTTGATTATAGCCATAATGGAACTATCCTTCACTCATAAAAACCTCTTAGCTAATGGTCATGGCAGTGGCATTCCTCAGTTTGTGACATCAATTAGGAGAAAGGTTCTAATTATAGGTACCCCCCTTTTTACAGATCCTGTCAGATATGCTCCCTTTTTTAGTTAAGCCATTCTTTAATGAATCGACCCGATTGTAAAAATGCATTGTCACTTCGAGCTGGTCTAGCTTTGGTATACACGCAGGCTCTCTAGAGCTTCCTTCTTGGTGATTTCCCCCCAGGGAATTTTTGGAGTTTCTGCATTGTGCCAATCTGCTAACTCCACCTTATACTTAGACATGAACCACATCCAGTATTTGGATGACTCCATCTTTCGAGAGGGAGCTATGTCCCAGTCAGGCTCATGCTTTTTGTATTCTTTAAAAGGATATGACTTGCTTCCATTGTAAGTATAACTGCTCTGAACATTGAAGTTGCAACTTTCTAGTGTCAGGCGTCTATCATTGGACCACCTGATCCCACCAACTCCATCTGGCCTGTGCTGAATGCACTGGTGACAGTCCTTGGGCGATAAGTGATTCTTCTCGTTTCTTTGGCAGATCTCACCACAGTATGGACAGCAAGCCTCACAGCCCCATAGCTTGTCCAATATATCCTGGAAAGGGGTTGAGCCCTCCCACTTCATATTCCCTGGTTGTTCAGCCTTGAACGTCCTTACAACATTACTTTCAATACCTGGGAGACGTTCAATCAGCAGTTTTTCAAGGTTTTCAAAGTCCTTGACATCTTGGTCAATAACATACCCCAAATCGACTTCAGATACTGGCAGCTCCTTTACTGTACTAGGGCGTGAAAACTGCTCCACCCACATCCTAATGTCAGGATGATTCTGCTTTGTGACAACCTTTGTTGTTTCTCTGATGCCCTTTGCAATGCATTTAATAAATTTGTCAGTCTCTCTTTCTGCAAAGGAGACATACTTGGACCCTGTCCCATTGTCATCCTGGAAAACTTCCTTGATGGTTGCTGTTGTTATCCATTTAAGGGCGAATGATTTTGGACCTTTGAGAAAGGCTTTGTAGTCACTGAATGTGCCATCAGCCAGATCCTCAAGTATTTTGATGAGTAGACTGTACTTCTGGAAGCCTAGGTAAGGCAGCATTTCCTTTCTGACATTTAGAGGCATCTCCTTCCTCACAGCCTGTTCAACAAGCATCTCTATATGAGCCGCCAACAGATCTGCAGTAATAACCTCATTGGTACTTTGGTTCACCATGTTCTTGAACAGCTTCCAGGCAGCATCCTTCTTTGTGTTCAGTTTCCTGTGAATGCTATGTTTCTCTTTGTAGTCATGGCGCATTTGTTCAAACACAGTTGACGCAAATATGGATGCATAGACAGCAATTTTTACCATCATCTGTGGCCGCAATGTAAAAGAAATCTTTTCTTTGTATGTTGTGTTGTGTTTTTCAACACCTTCAGAAATAGTCTTGATCACATTTGTTGCATATGCTTCCTCGAAATCTGAGTCATTTCTGCAGATGTCTGACAAATAGATATGTACTTCCTGAAGGATGCTGTTTACCACTTTAACAGCTTCTTGCCTGCAATGCAGCACATCGTCCTTACGACCAATGTGTTTCTTGAGGTGCTCCAGGAAGGTCTTGCTTATGCTAAGGTCGGCTCCTTCCATGAAATCAATGGTGATTCCATACTCAAGTGACACAGGCATAAGATAGGTTGACCCCTTCTTCAGTTCCTCTCTCAAAAGTGCACTGTCCTTTGTCAGGTGCTTGTAGAGGATCTGCTGAACTGTTGTGAAAACTGGGATAGTCGATCCAGTGGTCCGGGGAGTTAACTCAGCAACAGATCTGATCCAGAATTCCTCAAACATCTGTGTTAGGTCAGCATCACTTGCCTTTTTGCCTTTTGTCTCATTGGCAAAATCTCTTGCTTTTTTCATGATTTCAGTGTCAATATCTGCAAGTTTCACCTTCTGCAGGAGTTGCATTCGTACATTTTCCTTTTGAAGAAGAAGTTTCTCTTTTGCTGTATCAGTAAATGAGTTGATGTCAATCTTGAGCCCGTTCAGTTTCTGGACCTTCCATTCAATGAGTATGTCCTTCAGATTGTGTGAATCAATATAGTCCTCAAGTTCACCACATACCCTTTCTTGTAAGCTAGATCCCAGTCTTGCCAGGTCAATCTGCAGCTCTGAGTGTTTGGCATCAAGGTCATTGTTTGTTGTGCATCTTTGTAACACTACAGCTGCTGTCTGGGTAAGCCATTCTGTGATGCTGCTTTCTACAGCCCAACTTTTCTCATTGTACGTCCTCTCAAGACCATTGTAGGCCTTAGCTGCCAAACTATTCCTGAAGCTGAACACAAAGTTCTCAGACAATACTGCTTGCCAGAGATCTTTGATGTGAGTACTCACATCGGAAATTGTTAGAAAGGTTGCCCCTTTCTGAACAAGATGATCCAATAGATGCTCTCTGACTTCCTGAACCTTTGCTGTATAGCCTGGATTGATGGGTGCCATAGGTGGATCACCATACCACAAATCAGAGAAGTGCCAGACATTGGTTTCACTGTCAAATTTTATGACTTGGTTGAAGGAATGTATATCGATGATATTTTCCATGGCACATGCTTCTACTGTCATTTGATCAAGCTTTTCTTGGACTACCTTACAACCTTGCTGCATCTTTGTTTTTGCATTGATTGCAGGCACATTCTGATGAATGAAGAAGCAGGACCGATGTGTTTGAAAATTGTTTTCACTAAGTTTCATTCTTAAAAATGCATGAACAGCAATTTGTAGGACATCTGATATGTCTGAGACATTCTCCCCTTTGATGTTCAAGATCGTCACATCACCTAAGCCAATCACAAAAGTAGCCAACTGGTTGTCATTGTTGTGTTTCTGCTGACCTAGTTCTGGTGCTCGGAGACCCTCAGTGTCCACCACCAACACATAGTCATATGGCAGTTGACTTCGCCCCTTATCAACTCGAATGAGTTGCATGTATACCCCCCGTGTGCATCTGCCAGCACTTACAGCAAACTGTAGCCCAAACATAGCATTCAACAATGTTGATTTTCCTGAACTTTGAATTCCAAGAACTGAGATCACAAACAGCTTCTTATCTCCCACAAGGTCTGCTAAACTTGAGAACACTGCCTTCACCCAGGTCAGGGGAACGTTTGCAGCATCTCCATCCATGATCTCCATTGGCTGTCCTTTCAGCAGCAACTTTGCTACGACTTCAGGTAGTTTCTGAACACTGTCTTCGATTGCTGCTGGTTTAGATTCCTGGGTTGCTTCATATATTTGCCCAACCTCTCGAAGCAAGTGCTCAACACCCAGAGATGACTCAGCCAATGTCTTTTCTAAAACACTCAGCTGTCTTCTCAACACAGCCTGGTCTGTTTGTGGGTAGTTGGTTGGCATTTCTGAATTTTGGATCGATTTATTTTCTGAGAGCTTCAACTCTTTCCACTTTTCATGATACTGTCTATGCAGGTCAGGGAGAGTTTTTCTACTTATTTCATCCAAGTACAGCTTCAACCATTGCAGGTAGAGGGTAGCAGTTGGTGAATCCCTCACCTTTAGTAAATTCTTGAGAAAGGTTTCCATTAGTGGACTGAGTTTGTGGCAGATTTTGAATTGATCCTTGCGCAAAAGTTTCATTTTGTCCTCGATTTTGGCAATTTCTTGAATGGTATCTAACTGTTTCTCCTTCCCCCCTGCTGTCTGCTGGGCTTTCAGCAGCTTGCTCCACTTCTCCCAGTACTCTCCCTGCAGTGGAAGCATCTTCTTCTTGCATTCACTCATAGACTTTTGCTGAATGCATGCAATGACCTCTTTTGCAAGTTCCTTCCCATGTCTGCACAGAGTGTTCTCTTCATCAATGGTTATATGTGCAGCCTTGGCCTGAGCGCTCCCATCCTCAATGGAATTGCCACCCTGGTCCGAGAGGGTTTTCAAGCTCTTCCTTAATTCTTGCTTAAGGTCCTCCATCGTTCTTACCTTTTTGCCTTTCATACCAGATATCATTTTCGTTTTACTCCTGTGAGATTTTCCAACAAAGTCAAAATAGTTCTCCAATTGTTTTCTTAAACATTGTTCATTCAGCTCTTTCATTTGTAGAAGGAGGACTACTCTTGCAGAGCTCTCATGTATTGTCTTCATTGTATCTCTGACCTCAGACCTTTCCAGATCAACAGGATCCACACAGCAGACAATGACATTGGAAATGTTCTGAAGGACTTGAAGCTGCCTTTTGTGTTCACAAGCATCCCCACGTAGGTTCAAAAACATTGTGACATCTGCAAATATGTCTTCTGGCAACCCTGATGGCAAATACCACTGTGCTTCAACAAGACCATTCGCAACAGGATGCTCAGATTCTCCCAAAGGGCATTCTCTATTCCAGAATGTGTGGTGAGGCTGGTCAGAAATAACATTGTTCATGAGGGCAGACTTAGAAGACGGCAGATTTCCAAGTTTCAGAAATGTCATGGTTTTGACTGGTTGAGACACAACTGATGTTTCCATACAAACCTGGTCTTTGTTCTTCCACTCTATCACAATGTTTCGTAAAGCCCAGAGTGAATATACTAAGCCTTCATCAGATAGTTGTGGGGTGATGAATGGAACTGCTAAGCGGCACAAAAACATTTTTTGTACAAGGATTTGCTTCAGAACCATGTCACAACATGCAAATATAGTGACGAGCACATCAAGTGGACTGAGTGCACAGTCACCCTCCTCTTCACTGGTTATATTTTCAAGGAAATCATCAAATGTGAAATCCATATTAGACTCTTCACAATCATGTTGATCGTCGATTGGTGTGACCTTAGAGAGGTCACTTTCTCTTCCCTTGAAATCCAACATGACCAGCTTTTGTAGAATAAGCCAAGGTAGATCACATTGTGTCTTGTGACTCCTATTTTGAACGGCCATTACATCCTGCAGTGATATCTTTGATGGGTAATGGTCTGACAACCCTAACTGCTTTAGGAGTTTCCCACTACTTGGACCAATAGATTGCTCAGTACTTGGGGTTCCTTCTTCCGCAGGCTGGTCATTTAAATTCAGAATTCTATCCAGTTGTGTTCCGTCAAATGTGCCTTGGTTTATCAGCTCATCTGAAAGTTTCTCTAGGATTGCCAACTTTGGAGGGGAGCAGGCTAAAAGTTCTTCCACTCTGTCCTTTATATCAGGAACCAACAGATGTTCGATTCCTTTCAAAAACTGACAGACCTTTGATTTTCTGTGATTTGGCTCATCTGATATCATTGATGTCGATTGCACAAAACTTTGAATGAGGAATCCTTGTACATCCTTTATCGTTCCAGCATCTCTGAGTATGCAGAATTTCTGCCACTGCTTCTCTAATAAATTAACAAAACATGTGATGCTCTGCTCTGTAACCAGCACATCAAAGGATTTCCTCTCAGGGTTGAATTGTATCTCACAAAGTGGGGCTTGGAGGACAGAAACTGCATAGAAGTCACCCTTTCTTTCCAGATCAGTGCAAACATGAATGATCGCTAGTGCAAGATCCATTGTTGACTGACTATCAGTATCAACATCCGATTGCCCTTGTGCATGAGCCATTTGCATTTGAGGCAGAAGTATGTCTTTTATGGCTGATATAAAGCATGGTATATCTTGAATCCCGTTTTTCAACAAGCTTGGGCGGTATTCAACTTCAAGGCTAGGACAAACCCAAGACTGAATCGTAGTCCTTAGTGGGAAGTCATGATTTCCTGCAGCCTTTAAAAGTCTCTGCATATCATAATGTGCATGTGCAAACGTCCCAGGGGAGAAATCATCTCTTTTCTCCATAATACCAGCCAGGAAGTCAGAAATGTGTTTGTTGCTGGTCAGTATACCTGCCCAACATTTACCATCTCCTGTGGCTTCGCAGCATTCATCAACTTTATCTGATAACTCTCTTAGGTACTCTGTTGCCCTTTCATCGAGTGGCTCAGACGGGGTCCAGTGAGGCATCTCATCCACAAATGCACTGAGGGAAGCAATTGCATTCTCAATTTGGTCAATTCTCTCAGTATTCACTGAGTGGGAGTTGGTCAGTGAAAGCCAGGTTTGCTTAAGTGTTTCTGCTAACTTCCTGGCATCCACAAATTCATTTGAGTTCTTTTGTATGAGTTCCCAAATCCCCATAAAGTCCCCCCTTGTACTTCCTCTGTCTATAATTGCCCATGTACTGTTGTGCTTCAGCACACCCAATTTCCACAAAGGAAGTGACGTAACCTCTTGTGGACCCCCTCGTTTTGAGACATTTAATGTAACTGTGGACAGTTCAGAATCATCATATGAAGCTGACAAACTGGAATGAGCTTTGATTTGATCTCCACTTACTGAACCGCCTGCTGTGACACCAAAACCAGAATAGCTCATCGCCACAAAACCACTGAGGGCATCTTGAACCATGTTGGAGACCCTTTGTTTATTGGAAGTGTGCTGCTTGGAACAAGTAGCTTGCCAAGTATAGACACCACCAAACTCTATACTGCCTACATTGACATGGGAACCATAAGTCTGAAGGAAACTCTCACTCTTCGCCTGAATAATCTTTTTGTCATCAGTTGCTACCAAAAACCTCTCTAAACCTTTCAACTCCTCTATCACACTGTCACAAAGTTTCAGTTCTTTTTTGTCAAGCTCACATACAGCAGTTGGGAAATAGGAACTTCTCACACAGTTGAGATATGTTCCACTGTGATGACCCTCCTGTTCGCCTTGCTCTTCATTGTGATAACTATGGGATAACCCTAATTTAGCTTCAAAACCATAGCCTTTACCCTTTGCATTGACAGCAAGACTGTGTCCCATAGTGTCAAGTGCCCTGTTGAAAGTATCAGACTGATTCTGTGAAGAAAACTCAAGCGTACTCTCTTTTTGAGTAGACATTGGGGCTTTGAGTGTGAGAACCGTCGGGGTTTCTAAGACAGTCTTACGTAGAACCATACTATTTCCACGAGCATCACTTGTTAGAAGAAGCCCTTTCAAGGCTAAACCACCAGATACTTTTTCAACCAACTCAGTTGGCGACCATTCACTGCGACCAACTGCCAGCTCCTTTATTTCTTCCAACTGAACACTAAACCTTTCAACCAAATCGTCTATTGACTGATGTTTTGCACTTCTAACCCAGGTTTCCTCTGGAATCTGCAAAACCTGCCGCAGTTGTTTTTCTTTTTCTTGAACAGCAACATCTGCCCTGGTTTTACCTTCATTCCGTAATGACCGTAACTCAGCTAAGACTTTTGCAGTCTTCTCTTCATCCCTTTCCTCTACTTTTCTCAGCTTTTGTGTTGGTTCAAAGGTGTCAGTGATACCTATTAACTCCCTCAATGCACCTTTCTCCCAGTCGAACCGGACACACTTCTGAAGTTTCTTTAACTCAGGCTCTTTGAGATATTTGAGTTGACCACATTTAGTAATTCCACACTGTGTGTTCAGAACCTTTACCCAATAATCACCATCTAAAGACACTTCATTCAACTGTTCAACCAAGCCATCCTCTGATGGTCTTCTTCTTGCACCAGCCATTTTTCATGTGTTATGAGGTAGAAAGTGGGTTTTCGTCTTCTTTGGTATCTCTTCTTGGCCGTTCCTGAAAGAAATGAGTGCTCATCATAGTTTGGTCCACTGTACATCTGCATTCTTAGTATAACATGAGTTAAAATAGGTATGGGATGTTGTTTAGATGGCCAGAGCTTTGCATAGAAGCTAGCCAGGCTACCAAAATATATCCTTTAAGGATACGACTAGCAATATGTATTTAATAAGGGGGACCTGTGAGTCTAGCTTATATTCTAATTTGAATTGGTGGCCAGCAGACCTATATGCATTCCTTTGTTAAGGACGATATAGCCCAGGGCTATACCCATTTCCTTATACATGAAATTTACCCTGAATCGCTGTCCATTTCCTCATTATCTTCAATCTAGTCAATACCTTAACAAATGAACCGAGCTCCGCAGAGAAACAAATTTCTAGCTACAAAAGCTACCCCTCCATGGCTATCCACATCTTTATGAAGAAGATAGTCCCAAAGAGCTGTGCCCTTAGCCCTCTTGAAAGTATTTATCAGTTAGTGACGTGACGTTACAGGAGAAGCCCAAGTTATGAATCTCCCTAGAGCTTCTGGTATTACTGAGTTCTATAAAAGAAAGTTCTAGATAATCTTCATAGAACCTACACGTGTCTGCTTACCTATAACAGTAGTTAAAGATGGCAATTAAGATTAACAAAATACATGTTTACCATTTTACTCAGGTTGAAAGATGAAAGGGAGTATGGGTGAGTGTGGAGAATTGTGTTTTGAGGTATGAAATGTACCTGAGAGAGAATACTTGGAGGAAGTATAGGGAAAGCAGTCCCGAGGGAGGGATGGTGGGATGGTGGAGATGAGCAGATGGAAAGACATAAGAATGGATAGAGACCTGGGAGGAAAGGGGGATGGAGAAAATGACATAAAGGCGTATATGGATAGACAGATAATAAATGGAATAGGTAATGGAAGGGAGCGACTGATGTATGGAAGGCCAGAGGGACGGATGGGAGCAATCGGGGAATAGGGTTGGAATGTGCTGGAGGAAAGAGTGGAGTGAGGGCTATAATATGGATATGATACTGTTAATACGTACATCCACCAGTGTTCTTCATGCTGATGCACATTGGTCAAGTTCTGACGCTATACTGCTCTTTCGATTTGGTGGCCTGTGAACAAGAGAAGGACATTTCCCTGTGATTGGTAGACAATAATTATGATTCACATGGTGTCTATGGCAGAAATGTTTAAATATTCATGAATCGAATTCAAGAGGTCCTTACTCCGCACTTTAGCACAGATATGGCAACAATGTATAATTTCAAGATTGATTTACTTTTTGTGAGGTCAAAAAAAAACAAAAAAAAAAAACACGTATAGTGGCCTCACAATCTAGGGTCGGTAGGTCAGATTTTTTTTTTCTTTTTAGATCTTGTATCTAAATGTATGGGTAGATATGCCATATTTGTCGATTTTATGAACTATGAAACTATGAACAAAGCATGAGAAAGGTAAAGAAAAAAGATAATCATGTTAAGCTAGACTCAATAGCCATAGAAATATCAATGAAAATCTGTGAAAATTACAACAATAAAAAAAGATTTATTGAAAATTGATGTAAATTAGCAAAACCTATGAAAAATGTCTTCAAAGTTCTCAAAATTACAACAACAAAATAAGAAATTTAGGGTCTGCCCTGTTTAGCTAGGATCGGTCGGGTAACTGAAAACACAACTTTTCTTTATTGGCCTGAGGTATGAACTTGATGGCACTAGTGACTGCAACAATGTTATTGAACTTGACACTCTTCAAGCACATGTTTCAGACTAGAAAAATAAAACATATGTTTGAAGAGTGAGTAGGATTTCCAGTTACTGCATACTAAGGAGTGAGGCATAGTGGGAGTTAAATATGTTATCTCTCACTACCCTTTGCTGCTTCCTGTACGGTGGTGCCCTGAGGGTTTATACCTCAGGGTACCAGAGTAGTGGAATGCCAGCCAATGACACCCTCCCAGCTTCTGCCTAACATAATTAGGGAAAATGGGAGGGGGAATGGTGATGAATTTGATGGAGAGTGCTCGAATAGATTTATACCCCTATTGCAGTCTATACTGAAACTATTCAGTTGTTAAGCCCCTCAGATTGTTTGTTCTGCAGGTCTAGATTGATTCTGTCAGGACTGAATACCTCAGGAAAGGGATAATGAGAAACAAGAAGGAACTTAATACTATAAACCCTTCATAATTATATAATGGTGTGATATGCAAGCTGAAAAAAGACATAATCATAGCCCAAGGTCCTGAGCTCACATCCAGATTATCTTGTCTGGCAGTCTGACAATTTTGCCAGGCGTGCAGCACTTTGCCGGCTATAGCTGGTTTCCACCTGATTTTCATATTGACTGCATGCTATAAAATGTTCCAATCCAAATGCATTGGTGATGCAAAAACATTCCGATATTTTTGAAGGGGGCATGTATTTTTACATATCTATGGAGAAGGGGTTGGTAGCCTCCCACAAAGGGTGCAGGGGGTCAAAAGGTGACCAAAATTCGAATCAGTCATATTTAAACTGTTTAGTGCACAAACCTCATCATCCCGATTGCCAATCATTCCCAATGGCCATTAAGTAATCCCAATATCCAACCATCTTAAAGGACAATTTCCTTAATGTCATTTCAAGGGCCAATCATCCCTATAACCAATCTCCCAATTCCAATGGCCAATCCCAATGGCCAATGAGCCCAAAGGCCAATCATCCCAGAGGTCATTTATCCCAAAGATGAACCAGTGCAATGAAGGCCAATTATCCCAATTATCAACCGTCCCAGTAACCAATCATCCCAAATATCAATCATCCCAATGGCTAATAATCCCAAGTTAAGGCCAATCATCCCAATGGCTAATAATCCCAAGTTAAGGCCAATTATCCCAATGGTTATTCATCTCAAAAGTCAATCATCCCACGGCCAATCATTCCAATTGTCATTCAATCAAATAATTATGCAATCATCCCATTGGTAATTCATCTCAATGGCCAATCATCTCAGATGGAAATTATCTGAATGGTTTATCATCCCAATGGCCAATCATCCCAATGTTAATTCTAACTTAGGCCAATCATCCTAGGCCAAGCATCTCAATGGCCAATAATGTGAAAGACCAAACACCTAAATGGCCAATCATCTCAAAGGCTAATAATTCTAAAAGCCAATCATGCTAAAAGCCAATTGTTCCAATGGCCAATAATCCTAGAGTATAACCACTTCATAGGCTAATCATCCCAATGGTTTATCATCCCAATGCCAATCACCTAAATCCAATCACCTCAATGGCCATTAATGCCAATGGTCATTAATACCAAATGCTAGTCATCCAAAAGGCCAATCAACCCAATGACAATTTTCCCACAAGGCCAATTATCCTAATAACCAATCATCCCACTGGCCAATCATCCCAAAGTCAAATCATCTGAAGGGACTATTATCCCTTTAGCCAATCATCTAAATGGCCCATAACCCAAAAAGCTTTTCATCCCAAAGGCCAACCATCCTAATGCCCAATCATCCAAATGTCCAACCATCTGAAAGGCCAGTCACCTTAATGGGAAATCATCCTATAATGGCTAATCACCCCATTGACCAATCATCCCAATGCCCTATCATCCAGATGGCCAATCATCCCAATGAGAAATTATCCCAATGAGAAATCACCCCAATGGCCAATTGTCCCAATAACCAATCATACCAAGTCCCACTATCCAAAATATAGTTAATTATCCCAATGGCCAATGGTCCGAGCTGCCATTAAGCCAAATATTCAATCATCTGAAAGGCCAATCACCTCTAGGGCCAATCATCATAATAGCAAATCCTCCTATTGACCAACCATCCTAATAGCTAATCATCCCAGTAGCAGCTAATCATCTAAAGGGCCATCCCAATTTACATTAACCCCAATATTCAATCATCTCAAAGGCCAATCACCTTAACGGCCAATCATCCTAATAGCCAAACATCCCTGGACCAATCATCCTACTGGCCAAGTATCCCAATAGCTACTCATAACAAAGGCCAATCCTCCAAATAGCTGATCGAACCAATATCTAATCACTGAAAGGACCAATCATCCTGAGGGCAAATCATCCCAATGGTCAATCATACAATGGGCCAATCATCACAAAGGCCAAGTATCCAAATGGCTATTAATCCCAAAGACTAAGCATCTCAATCACCAATCATCCCAATGGCTAATAATCCCAAAGGTGCATCATCCCAATGGCCAATCATCCCAATGACTAATCATCTCAATGATCAATCATCTCAAAGGGTAATTATCCAAATGGTCTATCATCCCATTGACCAATCATCTCAATGGCTAACAATGCTAAAGGCCAATCATCTCAAAGACCAATCACTTTAATGACTTATCATCTCATAGGCTAATAATTCTAAAGACCAATCACCTCATTTCCCATTATCCCAAAGGCTGTTTTTCCCAAAGGCTAATCATCCCAATGACTGATCATCACAATGGCTAGTCATCTTAGTGGTCAATAATCTCCAATGGTCTGTCTTCCTATTGACCAAACATCCCAATGGCTACTTATCCTAAAGGACAACCATAATCATCTCAAAGGTCAATCATCCCAATGACCTATATCATCGCAATCACCAATCATCCCAATGACCTATATCATCGCAATCACCAATCATCCCAATAGCCAATCCTCCCATTGCCTAATCACCCCAATTGCCAATCATTCTATGGGCCAATCATCCTAATGGTTCTCCTAATGACCATTCATTAAACCAGGATCCCTGCATGGAACGTCCTTTTTTTTTTAATTAAAATGGTATGAAAAAAAAAACACGTTTGAATCTAGTGCAGTTGCAGTTGTTCTTGCTAAGGGCTAAAAATATTAGAACAAAAAAATATCACAGGCGATAGGACAAAGTCCTATTAAGCAGTCTTCAAGTCAGTGAATTTTATAAGAGTGGGCACTGACACCCTATACAAACAATAGGATTAAGTGTGGCAGTCTTGGACCCCAGTCAAATAAGCAGATTAAAGCCTGCTTGAATATACCAAAGTAGTATGTGTAAAAGATGTTACCTACCGCAGCTCGATGTTTTGATGGGCACTGGTGGACCACTACACGTCTAGGGCTGGTGAGCCTGGAGCAGAACAGAAGGTGAAAGTTGTCATTCATCATGTCGGATTAGAAACTATGAATGAAACCAAAACTAGTCGTTCGCCACCTAGGGTAGGCCTACATCCTTGAGGGGTGGGGGAATCATGTCCGTGGGAGGCAATGACTATCTGATAGTACTAGTAGATCCCAACTGCGAAACTACAGCCCCTCCTTTTTGGCCATTTCACAGTCCCTTAAAATGTAGCTCGATTTTAACAGCATTTTGCATAAATCAAGTCCTATGACAGCCCCCCTTTTTTGAGGAGGGGGGTCTCTCTTCCATGTAAACTGTGGTACTTTTACAATATTATCCAGAACTCTCACAGCCGTGGAGTGACTACATCGAATATAAGTTATTTCTGTTCCATATAATATTATAAAGCTATAGTAGACACTAATCTTAAATTCAATTGACAGCCACCCTTTCCCCCTCGCTTCCCACGGCAGTTGGATACAGTTGGTACCCAAGGCCAAGTACCCCACCCCCCACCCAGGGAATCATGTCCGGGATTCGGAATTTGCTAAATATGTCCTGCAATATCTGGTATAATGTCTACCTCAGTGCCCTTTTTTTCTTTAACCTTCGGGACTTTTGAGCCTGACCGTAGAATGAACAACCTACCTTCATTATCTATAGGATCAATTCCAATCTCTCATCTTAGTTATTTTAGTGTTCGAGGTTCAATATTAAAGTTTCATGATAACAGTGTAATCATTACGAGTGCCACGTCAACGTTCTAAAATATAGACGTGGTTTCAATATTGGAGATTAAACATCAGAATCCTAACGTTAACTGTTACAGACACGTATTAGATGCACCAAGTGGATACATTTCCCATGACCTGTGTACCAAACTACCGCTCGCCATGAATATGACCTTAGCTGTCGAAATGGCGTTAAACATCTATTACTCACTCACTCACCAAACTACCGTACAAGGTGAATTGATATCATATAGTTCCAGCTATAACAAGCTCCATTGTCGTTTTGCGTAAACCACGGGAGTTGAACAGGTCACTATATTCCCACGTTCAGTGTACCTCAGACACAAAAACAGCCCACTTAATTAACCATGGAGGAACACTAAAACTATTCTTTTTGCACAATACTATAGTGGACTAACTATGACCAGTGTACATAGATGTGTTGTACATTAAAAATTTGCTGACTGAGCACCGACCTACAGTACTAACCATCTTACTTAGTCTTTAACCCTTTGGGTGCTACCAGACCACTGATGCACCATGCCCTATTGATGATGAAGGTGAAGGCGAGTCAGATTACCAGGACCCTTAACTAGATCATGAGGAATAAATTTTATGCAGTGCTGGCTGAGCCGCATCCCCACTTGGCAAAAATAAAGTATTTTTAACGCTAGGAAAGGTTTGGGTTAAAACGTTTTTTTACGTTCGCCTTTCAACATTTCAAAAATGTTTGTTAGATATGTTTTAAAACGTCAATACCCGGAAATTGAAATGTTTTATAGAACGTTAAGAAACAGTTTTGCGGTACACGTTTTGACGTTTAAAACAAACATTTGGAGAATTTTTGGAGAACATTTGCAGATATCTGGAAAGAATTGTTACCGCTAAAAAACAAACGTTTTTCTCCCAAGTGGGTACATGAGAACATAGGGGCATGATAGATTAATGCATTATCGATCCTTTAAAAGCTAAGGTAATGTATGACTGGTGTAGGGAGCGGGAGGGGGCAGGGGGCAATACTACAATTGGAAGGCCCCCTATATATTATTAATATTAAAGTCTATAAAAAGAAAGTGTTTCCAACAGAGAAGCCTGTGATACACGCCCCCTCCTCAATAGTACAGGTTGGTACCTCAGTACTGTCTGGGTATTGGGCCCCAGATCAGAACCAAAATACAACATATAGACTTAATACTTTTTATAGAAAGCCTATGTGAACGTGAACCCTCTCCCTAAAGATTTGTCTCTCATGCCTCTGTAGTGCTGAGTGTCTGTTTATCAAAGGGCACTCTTGACTGACGTTTAGCAAGTGTATATATAGGCTAAACAATATCAAGATACGGCCTAGCCTTGTTCCATCTACACACTGCAAGTGGATGTAAAGTCCGTATACATGTAGTAGGCCTACTATACCTGTAGGGACATTCAACAATGCCTACAATCCAGGCATCATGCAGAGTTATTGTCCAGCTTACTATAAGGTTCAAAGGGTCGATACCAAACAATGGCAACATTTAAATGAGAAGCAGTGCATGGTTACAGCTAACATGACATGATAGAGGTATGATCAAGCATGCCCCTTACCTCAAAGCCTGGTGTGGGCGCCCTATGTTTGTGATTGCAGTAAGGAGAGGGTTACTCTTCTCTTCACCCTCAGTGCCTGGTCTGTGTCAGTCCGGCCACCCACAGCCCTTTTCATTCTAACCAGGGACCTATCAGGGAACCGTTGCATAATACATTGTACTATTTTCTTAACCAAGAAATTGAATCATTGACTCTACATTAAAGAACAAAATGTACATGTCATCGCTGACCCCCCCCCCCCTCCCTCCCAATCTCTTCTATTAGGGTAGGAAAAGACATCCATGTACATACCTTGACACGTTCATCCCATTAAATAGCCACAATATTGGGTTTGCTGCTGTGTTAACATTACCTGCTGGTTGATTCAATGCTCATCAGTAATTTGGCAATATTGATTCAGAGATAAATCCATAAATTTTATTGTCAATTCATGGGGTGGACGTCTTAAGGTAAGGGGACGTATTTAGGTTAACCTGTGCCTACACTCCTTGTTGTCATCCATACCAGCAGGAATGCTGTCATGAATATTGCTTCCTTTACAAAGAATTAGGAAATAGATCTTCTTAGGCATATATCGATTTTAGGAAATGGCCATGTCACCATGTCGAATTTAGGCGTCTAGGGCCATTTTGATACGGCTTTCATTTACTTTGTGTATCTTTATTCATCTTTCGCATTAATGATTTATTAACGTGTTCTTCCCTGATATGAATGTTGTACATAAAACCACCACACACAGCAGCAGGCATAATGTTTCCTCATAAATGACACGTAAATTATGTAACGCATCCCACAGGTTGCGATCTGCATCACATAAAAAGAGGCTCTTTCCCGATGTCTACTTCAGACTTGGGCAGGCCCGGGACGATCTGGAAATGGGGAAAGTACCAGACACCGAAACCAGACTGAGAGTGAACCAGTTTCGGATTCTGAGTGCTGATGATTGTCGAGAGCGGGACGTGTGGGGAGCAGTCCTGAGCACATATGGCAAGCCAAATGATCTCCCTTGATAACAGAATCTCACAGTATCTCTGTGTGATGTAGGATATTCTCATTTCTGCACCAAAATCTCTAGTTCTGATTAATGCTTCTACCTGAAATATCAGGATAAAATCTTTACATAGCTATCAGACTATGATACCAAAGCTATAATATTTTACTGTTAGAAATGGTGAAAGGGGCAAATGCTAGCATATAAATTATAAGTTGTTACAACGTCGGTTGAGACCCGTTACTGAATTCTCTCTTACCGCTTGAACGCTAGATAAGAATGAACGTGGCATATCGCTGCGTTCAAAAAATTCTTAATCTTTATCAGACTTCTTATCTATGTTAGATAATATTGTTTGCCAATGCCCTCTTTACAAGTGAGTTATATGATCAGCATTAAATATTCATGATTTACTCATCTACTAGAGCAATGGATCATTATTTTGCTGGGTAGGCCTATGTTCTCCTTCCGCAAAGGTGCCCCCCCCCCGCCAAGGGCAGACAGCTGTTGTGATGAGGTTTAGGGAACGATAGAGGGGCTTCAAATTATTTGATCGAAAAATGTTAACCCTCTCCCTCTGGCGTCGACGTTTAGCTTCGTGCCATAAGACCTCTACCTCATTTAATGTTGATCATTCCCCTTCTCTTTCTGCATGGCATTACCAGTGGAACATTAAACTGATGTAGGCATTACACTGTCCGAGTGGCAGAATTTTGTAAACATTATCATGATTATGAAAAAAAAAACTTCTTTGTTGAAGATGTTTGAACGCTTAAAGGATCCAATCGGCTGAAGTTGTGAAATGTAAGTGTAGTGATTGCAGACAATGTTTATTGCACTCTGGTGAACCTAACGTAAACACTTAACAAAAAGGTTCCGTGAATTCTAGAGCAAAGAACTCCAGGATAAGACACAGTGCCTTTGACTCATGGCACTTTTAATACCACACTTGAATAGTCCAGTATATCGTCTCAATGTAAACAATTCGCTGATAATAAAAGCTACAGTCAGTACATGACTATACCCCCAGGGTCAGATGACTACACAGAAAATAATCCAAGTTAGTAAATACTAATCTAACTTAGACAAAATCACCCATTAGGCAAAATACCCAACATGTTAGTAACATCTTACTATTGTGTTAGTAGTATTAACTAACCTATTAAGGCAAGCTGATTCGACCTAGCCATGTCTAAGGGGTAGTAGTTTTGTCTAAGGGGTAGCAGTTTTGTCTAAGGATTAGTAGATTTTTTTCACACCAGGTGGCAGTGTGGTTTGCATGAGGATTTTTATGGTAAGTGCATATCATGGAAAAGACTATGAATGTCAGAATAATGGTGCTTTAAATGACTATCGACATATTAACGCCTCTACAATTCAACCTGACATGTGATTTAACAGAATACACTTAATAAATATATATTTGTTATTGAAGGAGCAATGAAAAATAATGGAAACACCTTTTCTGTGGAAATTTAATTTACTCATATATCCACATCTTTGACATTATGATAAACCCAGAGCAACTAAGTTCACGGGTTGCAAAGAAAATGATGTGAGGTATTGAACTTGCTTCTCAAATGGAGAGGCTCTGTTCTGGATGTCTTAATTTATGTGGAATTTACACTTACCATTTCAAAATGAAGAGAATTGCTATGTTGCTTGAAAGTCTATGTAGTTAGCGGAAAAGTCTAAGGCAAGTTAGGAGAAATCAGGCAAGTCGGGCATTTTTCCTAAGGGTTAGGCGTAAACTCCCAAGAAAACTTCGGTGGTTTGGGGACGTGCAAACTCCCAACTTGGCTTAGCAAGTCCAACAAATGTTAGGCGAAAGGCCTAAGATATTCAGCATATTTTTTTGTGTGTATATAATTATCTTAGTCCCATATTAGTCAAAATGATAATCATTCCTAACATATTTATAACACACAGATAGGTGATGTCATATTTTTCTGTGCACAAAAGCGTCATCAGCAAAGAGCAAAGACTTTTAAATGCTTGGGTTGAGAGGAGACAATAATTATACCTTATAGCAACACTTAGAATCAGGCTTAATCGCCACCTTTCATAATCTGTTCATCCATTGATTATGATTATAATGTGTGGCCTTCATTTAATAGGCAAGTAAAGTTGTTTTGGGCTTAAATTGCTAAATTTCTGGAAGCCATCTTGAAACGGACGTGTTATCTACTTCGGGACCTCTGTCAAGTGTACTCAGTGTTGACTGAACAGATGAGCCATAATAAATTAAACGAAGCCAGTTGTGAACCTGAGTGCTTTTCACGTTTGAAGTAGTTGATCAGGCAAAATCTCTGTGCCCATATATACTAGGTGGCTTTGGGCTGCATTTTTTCAGGCGGCCCAGGTTTTCCTTGCATTGGGGTACCCTTTCTGCCTGCCAATGCAGGAACGCAGTGTTTTGTGTGAATGTCGCAGCGATACTGACATGAAACTACCGCGACATTCACGTGAAATCTTTTAGAGTTGAGGTGACCAGCAGAAAGGATACTCTAATTCACTACTAAATCGTGTCGCATGTAACGCTGCCGCCCCGTGACGCCTAGTCACAGTGTGAACACTGATATGGGTGATGCCCATCACTTATACCACAAATGGCAGCATGCAGCTGAATGGGGGCATGTTTTCATTGGTTTTCATGCCTTTCTTAGAAATATTTGCCATTGTGGAGTTTAATATCCAAGTGTATTGTGAAACTACACCATCCAGATCTAATATGAACATCTACTGAGTGCTAGATTGTCCATATCAATTACTTTAAAATGTGTTATGGTATGGGTAATGCACATAGTTCTCAAACAGCTGGTATGGGTAATGCATCACACTGGTATGGGTAATGCTAGAAGACTTTGAGCAAATAGGTTACACCCTAAAGTATTTGTATTGGTAGTTGTAGCCACAAAACGATGAGTGTATGGTTATGTATGTAAGAATAGAACTGAGATTATTGTGGACTTGTAAGATGTTATGGTACTCCTAAAAATGTTCCCCCTGCCTGTGTAAGATCATGAGGAATAAATGGGATGGTCTCTTTTGTCAGAGACCTATTTGGTCTATGCTTGTTTGAACTTCTAAATTATCCTAGATTTCGTCAATTATCTCTCAAGAGTAGCTAGAATCATGTAGAATGAGAATATGGAAAGAAAAGTAGGGGGTCCCAAGCTACTTTTTTTTTTAATATTGAATTTTGAAAAATAAAAGCATTTTCATTTGACCTACAAATTAGAAAAAGAAATCCCTCAGTTTAGAGAATTTTTCAATCACAACCATCAAACACAGAGATATGAAACCTCACATGATGGAAGATCTAATATCACCTCCATTACATTGCATGCTGGATTAATCTCACATATTTTGATGAAAAGTGGGACAAACTTTCTATTATTTCACAATAAAATCAATTAGAATTCCTATTTTCAAAACTTGACAAAACTTCATGACATTAGGGTAAAATCCCTTTTTCTAAATTCATGTTGTCAGCTACATTTTGATACTTTGCATGATAAAATATTCCAAATAGCTACAGAAATAACAGATCTCAAACATCGGATGTCAGCAACATAGAGAAATTCAGGATAGCCCTTAACTCAATTGTGTATTGAAATATTGTGACAAAATGCATAAACATGCCATTATTGGAAAAAATAACAAGTTTTAAACATAATCATCCATAATTTTTGATCTAAAGGGGATAATTCAATTCTGTTTCCTGTTATGGAAACCTTATGGGCAGATTAATAAGATGGGTAACTGATGTATTCTAGACTTGTAGTTGCTTGTAATTTGTATATTTGAATGAGGAACAAGTCAGAAAACTTGTAGATTGTTGCAGGACTGGAAGTAGCGTGTATTGGCGGTCCGTCAGTAAATCTTTATTGGTCAATGTTATCCGGTCAGTTCTCGCGGTCATAACATATCTCCCTTTCTCAAACCAGATATGGAGTATTGTAATACATGTAATACGAACAGTAAATGAAATATAGTATAGCACAACAATCTTTGTTGATATCAATATGAAAAGTGAAGACAGTGTAAATGTTAATTAAGTCTGATAGTCATTGAGTTTCTGCGGAACGCACCTAATCCATTTTTTACCATCTTCTTACATCACACAATTGGTACAGAGCAACTCCACAATGTGTAATATTGCGTTCTGAAAGGAAAGACTTCATCTCAAGCGAACAAAATTGTACACTGTTATCAGTAACAAGAAATTCAGGAAAACCTTCACTAGCAAACACTTTGACGAGAAAGTCTTTGACTTTGGAGGTTGTCACCTCAGTGACAAATGAAACCTCACACCATTTAGAGTAGTAATCTACTAGGACAATAGCGAATTTGTACTTTGCATTTGGAAATGGAACTTTTTGCCATACTCTCTCAGGGAGAGGAACTGGGGTGAGAGGTGGTATATGACATGTATAAGGTTTGTCACTAGCAGTGCAATATGTGCAGTTTTTCACAGTCTGTTTTATGTGGCGATCCATTGATGGTCACCAATAGTACTGCCGTAGCCTTTGTTTTACCATAGTCATACCAAAGTGTCCTTCATGGACAAACTGTATCACTCTGGCCTGTAGTGAGTCAGGAATAATGAGGCGCTCACCTCTGTGTAACATTCCATCCTCAAAGGATAGTTCATTAGCAACACTATAGAACTTAGCCATCTCACCCAAAAGTGACTTTACTGGAGGCCATGAAGATATAGTATACTCAATGACACTTTGCAAGTTAGCGTCATTTTTAATAGCATCCTGCAGTTCATCTGCAGTAATGACACCATTTGTAACATCCTGTATGTCTGCAATACTCTCATCCATGGGAGAATCATGGCAGAACTCATCAGGAGATCCTGGTACCGGAAGACTTGATAGACAGTCAGCTATCTTGTTATTGGCACCGGGAACATATGTAGCATGGAAGTTGTACTCAAGCAGTCATGCAGACCACATGTTGATCCTAGGACTTGTTCTGTCAGATCAGAAACCCTTTGTCGTCAGTATGTCAATCAAAGGTTTATGATCAGTACATAGTGTATAGGGTATTCCCCACAGGAATGTGCGTAGGCACTGAGATGTCCAATAGCATGCTAGCATTTCTCTTTCAATGGTAGAGTACCTTTTTTCAGCGTCGGACAATATGCAAGAGATGAATGCGATAATTTTCTCCAAACCACCACTGACCTGAGACAATACAGCACCAAGACCGTATCCACTTGCATCTGTAGTGACAATTGTCTCGACTCCGTCAAATATGTTGAATGCATGTAGAAGTGGTTTTGAAGCAATTTTGGATTTCAGATCAGAGAATATCTGGTCATGCGATTTCTCCCACTTGAAGGTTATATCCTTCTTCATGATTTCTCGTAGAGGGGCAACTTTCGAAGCAAAGTTCTGAATGAATTTGGACACATACTCACAAAGACCTAAGAATGAACGAAATTGATCCTTGTTCTCAGGAGTCGGAGCATCTACGACTGCACATACTAGGTCGTCCTTTGGTCGAATACCCTCATGTGTAATTGTATGTCCCAGGTACTCAACCGACTGGACTTTGAACAGGCACTTCTCCTTGCTTACCGTAAGTCCATGGTGTCGCAAGCGACTAAGCACTGTTTGCAGAATGTCATCATGCTCCTTCTGGGTGTCCTCAAAGATGAGGACATCATCCTGAAAGTAGCGGACCCATTTGGTGTCCTTGAAGATGTAGTGCATCATATGCTGAAACAGTGAGGAGGCTGATGCTAGCCCAAATGGAACTCAAGTGTAGCAGTCCATCTGGGGTGATTAACCCAGTAATGTCTTTAGATTTCTCCGTTAGTGGAATCTGGTGGTACGCTGAACTGAGATCTAATTTTGTGAAGATCTTAGCATCTACCAGTGTGCTAAGCATTTCATGTATGTTAGATATAGGGTGAGTCTCAACGACGATTTTTAATTTACATCCTCAAGATTGACACATATGCGAAACCGGCCATTGCTCTTCTTCGCAATTACTATGGGTGAAACCCATTCTGAAGCCTCTATAGGCTCTATCATACCTAAATCCTGTAGTCTCTTAAGTTCTTTGGTAAGAGCTGGTCTAATGGACAGTGGAAAATTTCACACTTGATGCTGGACAGGAAGTTCTCCGTCCTTCCAGCGAATGTCATGTGTAAAGTATTTTGCCTTGTATTTTACACCCTCGACAAAGAGGTATGCGAACTCGTCAATGAAGCTCAGTGCTGTATGTAGAACTGGTTGCGACAAAGTAGGGTTACGGACAATTGAAAGTTTGCACTGAGTAGGCCAACCAATGATTGCGGCACCTTTTTTAGATACATATACCTTTTCTGTAGTGGACCGCTCCTTGTACTCGATAGTTGCCTTGAAAAACCCGAGAATAGTAATGGGAATGCCCTCGCAACCTCCAGGATGAATATCACTCTCATGTAGCGAGCAGTGACTGAATAGAGAATCGTATAGTGATTTTGGCAATATAGTGTACATGGAACTGGAGTCAACTAGAATATGCACAGAAACACTTTCAATAAGCACGTCATACCGTGGCATCTGAGAATCATGCATAGAATTAACAGTAAGGACCACTTGCTGTAACTCATCATCGACCTGGTTTACCTGTCTGCTAAAACACACACTAGCAAAACGTCCTACTTTCTGGCATTTGGTGAATTTTTTACGGATAGCCTTGCAATTAGGGTCGTTTGTGTAATGATCAGGGGAACCACATCGATAACATTTTCCTTTTGTAGGTTTACTTTTTGGGGCACCCTACTGACCATTCTTCTGTACTTTACCAGGATTCTGCTTTTTACCCTAGTATCTACCTTTTACTGAGTTCACTGTAGTATCATCGGTGTGACTTTCTGTCGCCTTTGAATTCTTTGAAGCACTTTCTATTCTTTTTGCAATCTGAATGGATTTACTTAGTTCAAGATCATCTTCAGCATAGAGTCTCTCTTTAATTTTGTGACTAACCTTTTCCATCAGCTGATCACACACAGCTTCATCCAGAAAATTGCCAAAATCACATGTAGATGCTAGATCTCTAAGTGCGGTGACAAATTCACAAATAGTCTCACCAGGTAACTGTTTCCTCAGCCTGAAAATAGCTCACTCAGATCTTTTATGCTTTGGAGTTTTGAACTCATTATCCAATTTCAGTTTTGCCTTGTCTAAATCAGTAGCTGTAGCTGGTTAATTTGGGAGTTCTTTTAGTTTGGCACACCTCCTCTGACCTTCTGTACCCAAATAATGTAGTAAAATGCACACTTGCCTTTTCATGGGCACCTCATCAATGTCGGGAGAAGCCTGAAGAAAATTGTCAAATAAACCTACCCACTCCTCCCATGGGATGGGTGGTTTGCCAGGCACATCCAGAAATTTTGGAATAGGGTCTAAGGGTATGTAAGGAGCAGCCATGGTGAAATATGTAGATCTAGTAATACTAGTAGTGCAACAAACTGTAGATATATAGACCTAGCCAGTAGGCCTAGAAATGTACTTGTATTTGTGGATTGACACTAAATTCATCAAGATTGGCACTGTAGAATTTTAAGTATGCTACTCTTCCCCAACAACACTTGTAAATTGTAGATAATCTGAAGCCAGTCTGTAGACCAGATTCAGGTGTAGTTTGTAGTAGTATTACACAGTGTTGGGGCAGCAGTGAAATTTTGGAGCCAAAATTGATGTCACTTCACTCACCAATATTTCCACTTTGGATGATCAGAAATGGCTCAAAATCACTTCCCTGACAATCTCCAGCGTAGATTCGTTGACCTCGCCACCATTTGATGTATTCTAGACTTGTAGTTGCTTGTAATTTGTATATTTGAATGAGCAACAAGTCAGAAAACTTGTAGATCTTTGCAGGACCGGAAGTAGCTTGTATTGGCGGTCCCTCGGTAAATCTTTATTGGTCAAGGTTATCCGGTCAGTTTTCGCGGCCATAACAGTAACTTTTTATTCAAAAAGAACAAAAATATAGTTTCAACCGAAAATCAAAAAATGTGCTAAATGTAGGGAAAAACATTCTTTTTGGATTCTAAATAAGGTCATTCTAGAAGGAATATAGGGTCTTGGCTATAGCATAATCAGATTCTTCAGAAAAGGTTATCCTAGGCTTGTTTTCACTTAATTTTTTACTCTTTTGGTCATATCTCCTTAAATATCATATTTGTCACAAATACACAATCTTGAGCAAAATTGCCCAAAACTTCTTGTGAACATCTAGGGCTTATATAGGTATGTCCATGACAAAATGGATGATATTTTAATTAAATTATCCTATATGCGCAGGGACCTGCACAGCAGGTTCAATTTCAATGGGGACGACCCACCTTAATTATAAGTGGATCAAAGGAATGGGCAGTATCTGACACTTGGATGGCACAAAACATCATATTAACATATTATGTGGATTGGACTGGGAAAATGAGTATTACTTTTCATGCCCAAAACCCAAGAAACCCCCATTCAAACTGGGGAAAGGGAAATGTACCTGATATGTTCACATTTTGTCTTATATCTCAGCCAGTAATCATCTCATTGATATAATTTAAACTGTTGACCAGACAGAAGGATTCTTTTACCTCTCAAACCCTTCAAAATCTGAGTCAATCAGCCTAACAGTCTGTCTTAATCAGACTAATTGATGATAAAATCATATCGGTTTTTATAAAGCCAAGACCGTCTGCTTTCAGAATAGTGCTCAAACTCTTGCGTTTGCAACAAATAAAAGTGAAAAATTTTGTAAAAGATACATTTTTTTCCTAATAATTTCTTGATTGCAATAGAAAATGTAGGTCTTCATGCATATAAGATTTCATCATACAGCAATGATATATTCTTGGCAAATCTTTATCATGAGAAAAACTTGTAAAATCATTGGGAAAATGGGAATCTCACCTTGTCTCCTGAATGTGATACAGAAATGAGGGCGAAATCTGACATGGGGCCTATTTTTTTTATTTTTGTTCTAGGGCCTTCAAATCTTGCATGTACATGACTAAGGTCCATGGGGCCAAGGTTCCATAATTTGTTTTTCTTAAATATAGCCATTATTGCTTTGGTGATCAATTGAAGTTGCAGTTTTTCACCCATCATGTCAGTTTTTCGCCCTGAAACACTTTTAATATAACTACAGCTAGTAAAAGTAATGTTAGGATGGTAGAAATTCACCATAGAGTAATGCACTAGTGGGCAAAGTAAATGTACAAGTAGTTTAGAAATTTATCTCACAGGTAGAAAAGAAAGAAACCTTTTTCTCCCTGTGTCAGTTTTTCGCCTAGTGTGTCAGTTTTTCACCTAGTGTGTCAGTTTTTCGCCCCTAAAGTTTCCCAATCATATTCAAAGTAAAAAAATAATGCATTAGACAAATATTTAATAATGTTAAAAATGTTAGGGGAAAAGGAGGGAGGGTGAGAGACTATTCTTAACTTATGAAGGATATTTAAATATATTGATTGTTCACATGAACATGGTTTTGCTGAAAATGCCTTTCTGTGTCAGTTTTTTCGCCATGACGTCAGAAAAAGGAGGAAAGATAAAACCTAGATTAGAAGTAGGATGGTGTTGCTTTGGGAAATAAAGGAGCTCCATAGGTTTCAAATAATGGGTGAATTTATTTTTTGAAACATATATATATGTATGTAAGAAAATGTGAGGATTCTAAAATGTGTGCCAGTTTTTCGTCTCCGGAGCATGTCAGATTTAGCATTTCAGTTATGCATCACTTTCGGGAGACAAGGTGATCTACTGTATACTTTGTGCAAAACAAACTTATTTCAATTGGTCAAACTTATGCATCACCCATACCACTTGTCAAGCTAGATCAGCATTACCCATACCAGTGAAAAGCATTACCCGTACCACTTGCAAAATGAGACCTCTTATTCTGGGCCTTCTGCTAGGTATTATGCCCAGTGATCGATGTCCACATGACCAGCAATACATAACACATATCCAATAAAGATTTGAAATTAAACAGTACAGTAGAAGTGTAGGAATCTAAGCTCTCTTTGTGAGTAGAAATAGCCGGCTGCCATTTGTGGTATGGGTGATTCGCACCACCCATATCGGTGTTCACACTGTGCTAGTGGAGCCCTGGCATATATATATACATGGGTAAAAAGTGACGCTTGTGATGCAGGGGTCACAAGTGGCACGAGCATGAAGGCTAATGCATTCCTCAATAGCACTATACTGGTCGATTTTGTCATTCCTATCCATTGTACAGACTGTTGTATTTATCAAACATCCTAAAACGCAATGAAATGAATATTTCATGCTACTCATTGCGTTTTTATTGACATTTTGATGTGCAGATAGACTTCTAATAATGATAGAGAATGGGGGTAAGACTCACATGTAGCTTGATATGTAACCTATGGCTATGCCCTTAGGGCATCAGCTCTACTGATATTAATGCCTTAAGTCACAGATTTAGCATCATGGGATACCTGTCTAAATACCACACTACTCAGGTAGGTCTATAAGTGGCGGCTTCACTATTCTCTGGTGCATTCCCCGCGATTTTCTGGTGCATTCTCATGAAAGGTAACACACCCAGTGTCTAAGGTATAGCGACAAATTGGGTCGCATTGCGCACGAAAGTATATAGGTACCCGTCCTCGGGTTGAAATGTACATGCCAACCATTGCCAGCCAACGCAGTGCCAAAGTGCTAGTTCCCAAAATGTACAAGTCCCTACGTAACGTCAAGGTTGGTCAATTTCTCAGGAGAAAGGGTGAGCAGGCTGGCGCATGTCTTGTCTGCGTGCACAGGTCCTCCATATTCCTCACTATAGGGCATTTACATTCTCGGGTTGTATAAACATGAGATTTCAGGGGTCTCTTGCCCCACCAGGGACTATGTTTACTTTTAGTTCTGTTTATATTTACACCAAACTTGCGATTGAATTGTCTGTTGATGTTGTCCAACCCACTATAGGCACAATTTGTACACACTCCTATTATTACACATGTTCAAGATAATAATTTACTAAGTTGTACACAGTATGGTTTTAGACCTGGCCTTGGGACTAGTGATGCTATTTTTGACTTTGTATGTATCAGGAACTTGATAAAGGTCTTTTTGTTAGTACATGCTTTGTTGATGGCTCAAAAGCCTTTGATTCAGTTAATCACTTGCTACGTATAAAAAAAATGTAAATCCTTTAAAATTGATATTAAGACCAGCGAGTGGCTAACATCTTATCTTAGCAATAGGAGACAGTGTACTATACTTAATGGGGTTAAATCCAAGGAAGCCACAGTGGAATATGGAGTCCCACAAGGGTCGACCCTAGGCCCTTTGATGTTTTTATTGTTTATTAACGATTTTCAAATATGTATCCATCATTGTCGTGTTTTCATGTATGCCGATGATATCGTCTTGGTGGCCTCAGGGACATCATTTGTAGTCAGAAAATCTATTGAGAGCTGATATATATATATAGCAAACACATGGTGTATGAATTATTGTTTAACTATTAACAAGAAAAGAACTAAGGTGGCCCCTCCCATCTCATACCCCCAAACCGGAGTTATCTGATTGCAGAGCTCACCCATCAACCCCACCCTCTCTTTGTCACACACTCACCCCCTCTCCCTTCCGCCAACACCATCTCCGACCCAGTCTAATCACCAATTAATTCCAATTGGGACAAAATTAGTATTGTTGAGCCTGCATAATGAGGTCCACCCCCGGGTCCACCATTGCGATTTGCTAGACCTGATTGTTAGGTTACCAGTATGTACACACACTGGGATGGTTTTGAGGGGTGCTCAATATTGTTGTCATTGATCTAAACGGCCTAGTTGGATTATGGTATGTAATGAGGGTATGCTATGGAAAGGGAAATACATATCTAATGCTATACATCTATTAACAAGCTCAGCATTATTATTATATCAGCCCTGGAAGAAGGCTAATCATCTATTAACCTGAAATATAGATTACCAGCATCTCTATTTACGCACTCTAGGCATTCTTATATATTGTATCATGTTACACCTTTTGACAGTTTTTTGTGCTATACATTATCCTTAAGTGCCATCAAATCATTGTATCACCAGATATGAAATTTTGCTAATTTCGAATTGATAAATTAAGATCACTTATGTGTATGACTCAATAAAAGAACTTTTGAAACTTGAACTTGAAACTTAAATTTCGTTATTACCGTAGTATCAGGCGACCCTGAGTATAAGGCGCACCACAAACTCAGCAATTTCCTGGGCATAGCACCTAGTCCAGATTGCATATTTTACAAATCCAAGTGTACAAGATGGCACAAACACCATATAGGCTGTGTTTGTGTCTGCTTTCATGAGAATAGCTCCGATTCACAAGAATGACATACATGACTGTTTCTTAAAATAGACATTGGACATGGCACCTGGGATGTAATGGGTCAATATGGAACACAAACGTTTCTTCAAATCGTTTACAGACGTTTCTTATAATAACAGGGGACATTTTTTTTTAATTTCATCAAGGGACGTAGGGGACCCCGTTCCAGGGCCCCTATATCAGAAGAAAAGAAGTTCAGAACAAGATTGAAATAATTCCGTTTATCTTGTATACCATTTTTGTTTATGCCCAGTCTGTACTTTACAGCTCTTCGTATTGTCGACGAGTATTGAATCGCAATAGTTAAAGGAAATTGTCAGAAGGACTACAGCATGCTATTCAAGGCCAAGCAACTTAACGCCTGCGTCCACCTCCCAGTCGTGACGAACTTTGGCTTTCAGTTTCTCTAATTCGGGTTTGCCAAGGCGTTCAAGGTGTCCCACTGCTGTAACAGCAACCTCTTCCTCCAGGACCTTGGTCCAGTAGTCAGGATCCAATGAACCACTCTGGAGGAAGCTGATGAGGGCCTCCTCGTCCGTTTGTACAGCATAGCCTGTGGTGCTAACACCCGAGACTGTCACACTGAAAGGTAAATGTTCAGATTATGAAGGGGGAAATGACTTCAAAATTATACAAGCGCCTTAAGTTAAAGTGGAATTCCATAGAGTTCCACCATGGACAGTAGGTTATTTCAAAACATCCTAGGATTTCTACCCCTGCGATCTGTCAGGAATAGCAAGTCCTGAGATCACTTCACTATTCCTTTTCCAGCACTAAGATCACTGCGACCTTAGTGAAAGAATTGCATGGTGGTTTAACCTGAGTACAAGAGCACTTACAGGGAACACTCCTGATCGAAAGAGTGAATAGCCTGCTGCATACATATAAAGGGGAGGGAGGATGTTTGCTGAGTGTCCTTGAGGGCTCTTAGGGCTACTCATGCGTTAAGTGCACTGTAAGGTAATTCTTCCCTTCTCTCTCTTTGTCCTGGGGGGCACAATGCTTCTAATAGGCAAGCATAAATCATACATTCATGGGAAGAACTCTTGAATACTGTATGGGGTCAGGTGCACCCTGTGCTCTTTTGTTAGCCCATGTGGGGATGGGGAATGATGGTATAAACACTGTTGTGAAGAAGAGTGACTCCACAGCTATTCCTTTATTTTGGGACTCTTACCCCTGTGCCCAGTCAGTACTTCTTGGAATAGTGTAGGAGGGCTGAGGCTAAGATCGATGCGATCTTAGTGCTGGCTAGGAAAAGTGAACGCAGTCTAATCTTAAGATCGCTTAATAGGATAAGGCAGAATAATTCCTAAGATCGCTGAGGTTGCAATCCCAGGATCTTTTGAATTAACCTCCAGGTGATATATAAAGGGGAGAATTCAAAATGAGTAAATTATACAAGCATCTTAAAGTGGAATTCCAGAGTTCCTGTATGGACAGGGGAATATATAAAGGGGAAATAGCTTCAAAAATTTACAAGCATTTTAGAGTGGAGTTCAGTAGAGTTCCACCATAGATTGGACAAGGGCTATAGTTACAGCCCATACTCCCCATACTCTACTTACTTTGTACTGTTATGGTTGCCCATGATTTTCTGTTTCCGATTTTCCGACTGCTTCCACAGGATACTATGTAGTAGTAACGTATTTTAAATATCCCTCCCGTGGGTATTGCATGGAGAGGATAGGCTCTCATAGGTAGAGTAGATCATGTCATTATCACATTTACACTGGGGGTAATTTCTTAAAGCACTATACGACTGCACCTATGATCTCCTATCAGAAATACCATGGAAAGAGCACAAGGATTTCCAGTCATGGAGAGTTAGGCATGATTGTAATACCTTGAGAAATCGCCTCCAGATAAGTTTGTTTAACAATTCATGTTTATGCTTCACAATTGATGTAAATTATATTTATCATCGCGTAACACTGGTGTGATTCACGTGGGTCTATCAATGACTAAAATCTAGAGTCGTTCTAGAGAGCGGCGGTCTGAGGAGGTATCAAAATGAACTTATTCCGTCATTTTAATAACAGAATCATTCAGTTTTTGGAACTTATGACATGAATATGATTTGATATTCAAGTTAATCTCTACTCAAACACTCCTCTGGGGTACCCCCTATGGTTTGCCAAGTATTGGTTGACATGTGCATTAGCTCTTTGCTGCCAAGACTGTACATGCATGTATTTCACTACTTTGACTTTATTAATTCTACATTTGTAATTATTTCTCCAATACTCAGGAACTTTGAGGATATAATACCAGCTAGTTGAACCATGTACATGCAAATAAATAATTTTTCCCAGGAGAACATTCTGTTGGGCGAAAATCTGAGATGTGCACCAATTGCAGAATAAATGATTTAATGATATACATCGCTTACCACGTATGTGAACCAGGCTTAATCAAATATTAGGAGACTTTGTGAAATGTGTTGTAGACATCAATACCTAAATGTAAACATGCATTCTGTCATATGTATTAACAGTAAGGTAATATTGGTGATTAATTGAATATAAAAAGTAGGCAAAAGGGCTGTGTCTTTTTGAAGAAAATAAATGTAAACGTTTAGTAATGATATCATAGAGTATGGATCACATGTAATAACCATCTCTCTTGGAGGATTAAGTTATAAAATCTTGATAGGCTTGGCAATGAACATTCCAATGTAGATTAACTGATAGATATAAATTTGAAAATTTAATATAGTTTTTAAGATACGTCCGTTACCATGAGTTTAGTGCTCAAGGGTGGAGGTATAATGATAACTAAATACTTAAAACTATATATCGGAATGTAGCTGGACTATCCTATTATTTGATCTGTAAGTCTCATTATTCTACTTTTAATAGGTTTTCTACAGCAGTCAATCATCCAAAGGCATATAAGAGTGTTCAAAATCGTGGTAACGGACGTATTGGCCTCCTATCTTTTAATATGGGGGTGATTCTTTTTTATCCTGCTGTCATTTCTCAAATAATAATTTCGGTACTGTCCCCTCTTGGAACAGGATAGGCTATCATATATACAAATGTGTTCTGGAGTAAAACGTATACATTTTCAACTTTTATTTTTTAGCCCTGTACCGACCCAATTGGTGCAGATCTCAGATTTTCACCCTGTTGTCTATTACTATCAAACTAAAGTTGGACCAGAGAGTAAAGGTAAGTGCATAAATGTCTTAGTATAAAGGGATTGGTTTTCAAGTGTGAAAGGCAGTAGAGGTGCCCAGATGCAGGCATTGTATTTGGTTCCTTTGGAGTAAAAGACTTCTTTTGGCACGACAGAAAGAGGACAACATGATACAATGGGATTGATATTGATGCCATATAACCTGAATCTCCTGATGAGTAATGGGCATAACATTTTTCGCCACCATTTTTTCGATAAATTTTGACAATGTTGGTATCAACATCAGTGTTGGGCTATTAGAAATCTACACAGAGAGAAGAACACTGATCGGTTTGATGCATACTGCACAGGTCACAATTTGTCTCCCACATGACATGTATGAAGGCATGTCAAATGAGGTTGACACTATCATATTTGGTGTGTCAACTCCACTTTACATGCGTAATGAAGACACTTTACATATTTCTGATCCATTCACCTGAATGCTAGGTAATACTGTGAGACAATTATGTAAGGGTCAAGAGCAGTCAATAGCTATGTAGCAATGGTTCAATCAAGGCAGACCTATAATAGAAGGCAGGGGATATCATAGTCCCACAGGCCTGCAACACTAAGGCACTTTTTCCAATCTACAGAACTTATACTTGACTGAGGACATCTATGCAGTCCATAAGACAAGGGCATTGAGGTGCATGGCAATGCCATCTGTCTCCATGCAATGAAGATACTGAGATTATAGACTGTGGCTCGCTCGAATTTTATCTCACCTGGTGCCTTCCTTACGGCCGACACTCAAGGGCGAGAGGTCCCGCGGGTTGTATCCACACCGAAGTGAGATTACACTTGTGGCGTTGTGCCCGGACCCTAGTCTAATGGGGAGGAGGAATGATGGTGACCGAATCTATGGGAAGGTAGAAAGCACGCCCCTACACATTTACAGAGGCAATGGTTCTTTAAGGTCTGTCACTACATAGGCAGGGCTTCCTTAGCCCACTTAAAAGGGTCTATATCTCCTCTTTCCTATCCGCTCTGGATGTGTGTGGTGCACATGTGTGGGCACTGACAAATTCCTCTGAAATTTTGTAATGTAGTTCTCGCCATGAATATGACCTTAGCTGTCAAAATGGCGTTAAACAACTATTACTCACTCACTACATAGGCATAGTGAGAGATGGACAGGCCTGTTTTAAGTCATTTGTCTGCCATGACCGCCGAGAGACTTTCCAGCACAGCCTAGCCAGAGCAGGGAGGAACTCAAACGACACCTTACGGCGACGTTTGGAACCACCACTGTGCTCCGGCCGGGCCGGGAACCGAACCCACGACCTTACGGCCCGTGAGCGGACACGCTACCGACTGCGCCATGCCTCCCGGCTATAGACTGTGGTTTAGCATACAATCTTTTGTTATTTTCACTGACCCACACACAAGGTGTCTAACCTCTCTAGTTGAAGAATTCAGGATTGTGGGTGTCTATTTTGATATTCAATAACAAATGCAAATTTAACAATGAAATAGAATTCACTACCATTCATTGATAGTATTTACAGACCTTAATGATCTATTCTTCATGAAAACAGAATGACACAGATACATCAAATCTCTCAAGTGTTGGTAGTACCTCTTGGTAGTGATTAATCCTGGTACCAAAATGGTTGTTTGCCCCATCTAGTGGAATATCCTAGAATAATTATTTATGTCAAACCATCCCTAGTCAACTCACAGATGACGTGGCATTTTAAGGCATGTCAAATCATATGAGGATTACTGTGTGCTACAGTTGTCATGGTGACATAATTATGTGCACATGTCCCAATGACATGTGCTCTCTGTGTCAAATCAAGTTGACATGGGTATACATTTTTGTGACCAGGCAAGCAAAAACACCCCTCTGCAGGGAAATTTGTTATAAAACTTCATCTCAAGATCTTTAAAATGAGACATCATTGGCTCAAATATTCCTAGTAGTTATGTCAGAACCCCTCCTTAAACATAGGTCATTATTTATATATGAAATCGGGGATTAAGCTCTAAATACATTATTAACCAGAATAATGTCTATAAACACAGTAAATCAGCCTTTTTCATAAGAAATACATAACAATATGGTGATTTTTATCATAGATTTTGATCTAGAAGGAATTTTCGATTTCTGTTTTCAGTTTTAGGTTTTTGGTGAATATCCCCAACAATTGGCATAAAAATCTGGAAATTTTGATCATAGGAATGATTGCCATGGCATCCAGGAACAGGTGTATAGGCTGATTTTTCATGAAAAAATGTTCATTTTAAAATCCAAATATGTGCCATTTCTACTGAAAATGGTGCATTTTAAATGAGACCATAAAGAATTAGCCAACAAAAATTTTATAATGATTTTAGAATAATTTTGCCCATCCAATGCCCCCTGGTGGCCAAATTGGGAATTAAAAATCCCCCATGGAGGGGTGTTTTACCTTGATGGGTCACACATGTCACTTTGTCAGGAAGACTTTTTTCAGTAGAGATTGTAGGCCCCTGCCACTGTTTCTATAATGTAACCCATTCCAATGAGCTGCATAGAAGATTGACAGAGAGCTACATGTGGTCTCATCAGAATCAGCTCAAACCTTGTCAAAGGTGGTAAAACTATTTTGAGAACTGACCAGATAGAATGCTCTGGGTGATGATTTGCTTCTATACACTTATATGCTGGAATAATGGTGTATGCCAAAAGGCGCGCCTGGGCACCAAAAGGCTATTTCAAAACATATTTGACATTGAGAGAACAAGACCATAGTTTGGTACCCTAATCATAAAGCTTAATTCAGAATAACCTTTGGGCAATGCCTTGAAACAGGCATTGTAATAAATTAAAGGAAACGCACCAATGTAATGCTATGCTTGTGTTAACATAATGCTCCTAAAATATCACACATCTCTGGCGTCAGACCCATGTACACCACCAACCACAGGGTGAACTGATTCGGCTCATACTTTGCAGTGTTTTGTATTTCAGATATTTAGCAAATCTTTGTACTGAACATGGATGTTACGGGCCCATACAATAAATGGTATATTAAACTATATATGCTGTAATCAAGTCATTTCAATCAACCAATCAATCCATACCCCATCATAAATATTGATAATCTTGATTATTTCATGGCTAATACATTATAATGGTAATTATGACGATCATGATGCCATATCATAATCCTAGAGTATTAGTCTGTATGACAGTATCTATAATCACTTACTGACCATAACAAGAGATCAAGGAACCCAGATATGGTTGTGGCGCCTAGTAGAGTGCTACGTGACAATGCCAATATCAAAATGAAAGAAATGAGATCCAAAAAGGACATCTATGACAAGAGTCCCTGCTACAGGGAACTATCTCCGTGAAATGACTTAGATGCACCGACACAAAACCTGATTACTATTGAAGAATTTCAGCGCAAAATCAAGAAATAGCTAATGACATTGTGTGGTGTTTGTGGTACACAAATTTATGTAATCCAAGATTGATTCTGTATGGCAACTTATGAAAATCGTCCCATGTATTGTGATTACTTATGCCATTAAATAAACAAATACAAAAGACAATTATGATGGAGCTGAAATATTTTCCTACCTGTCAGACTGATGAGATGCCGGTGTTGAGGGGTCCTATAGTTGGCAGGATGAGGATGATGAAAACGATCATTGCCAATGATTTTGACGTGCAGGACTGTTCAATCCATTAGCTTTATATATGCTGTATACTCCCACCCTCCCTGCATTATCATCTCCTTCCCTTTACCACATCCCTCCTTAGTCCTCAGTCCTCCTTAGTCCCACCCACTCTCCCTCTCATCATGTCCCCACAGCTATGACAGATAACCAATTAATATTATTATTATTTGCCTATCAGGTGCATGGTCGTGCTTTACGGTTTCTTTTTGGTTACTGACATTTTTTCATAATTCAGTTTTGAACACTGAATTTCCACCAGACCGTACTGAACTGCCTCACCCCTTCATGTAAACCCTATACCAAACCATATTTGTCTTTGACATATTCTTAGATGCACAATGGCTGTGTCTAGGTGTATAGGAAACGTCTACAACTGGTGCCCATCTATGGTCATGTTTTACACCTTGGCTTGACTCCGTGACATGCCGGTTATAGGTCATAACCCTATATGCTGTTGCTGAAAAGGTTTATTAGTAACAAAGACAATCGAACAAATATGTTTTTCGTGAATTGCCAAATGGAAACATAACTAAGCACCAAAAGATGCAAATACAGGATCAATCAGGTCAGTAATATCAACCACGCATAAACCCCTAAGAATTGAGTACAGACTCCAAGTCATTATACGGAGGATATTTTAAAGGTTTACAGCTAACTTACATCATCTTTTTATCATTTCTCTTTATTTACAGGGCCCTAATTTTACACAGCAAGAGCCATAGGCCTATATGTTTTAATCAATATCGAAACTTTCTTTGTCCCTTGAACGCTGTTGGTGCATGGTTGGTGCCATCTCCTTCTTGAGGAAGAAATCTTCAGCTGACCCAGCCTTAGAGCAAGGAGTTTAGAATCATTGTCTTAAAGGGCATTTGGTGGCAAATTTCAAAACTGCTATTAAAGAGCATTTCATTGGCCTTACTGCAAAACGTCTCCTATAAGGCGAATCTTTCCTAAAACATGTACCCTGAATTCATGCTGAACCCACAAGGTGCATCTATAGGGTTTGATTTTTGGGGACGTATACCACTGGTCTATTTCATAGAATCCTCACCTATGAGGAATACCCTGACTTCAGGCAGTAAGGGCCAGTCCTCATATATATAAGCCACAATTTATACTCAGTGTTTCTTTCCCTACTTGTATTAAAAAAAAACTTTTGTACAGTCACAGTCCAGTCTACTAATTTGGTATGTATTTATACTAAAAATACATTATATGCGTTCATCAGTTAGCCTCGCTGGAACACGGTACCAATTGGCGCAGAATCAAAGTTGAAACCTTTTTTAAGTGTTGTTATAGTGTTTATCAACTTATTTTCAAAACTGTGCAAATGCTGACCATTTTAAACTTGGCAGGCCTGATAATGTATAGTGTGGATCGCCAGGACTGCACTCATGCATTTTGGCGTGACCAGTGTTGAGTTGGAGGGGGGGGGGCATCCAAAACGATTTGCTTTGTCTTCACCATGTTTGACCTCTACACCCCCACACTTCATCTTGTTTTTACTATAGAAATGTAGGTCTATGGAGCCCCAGGCTCTACGGGCGAATCAATCCCATATGGTTGGCATCCTCCATCACGACGATAAGGCCTAAAAAAAGAAGTTGTGTACAAGTGTCCTGCCCGACCCTAGATTTAAGGCCCAATCTTTTTTTCAAGCAAAATTTACCCAAAATGTGAAAAATTCTCAGGAAAATAATTGCCAAAACCTAGGCATATTCGGTATCAAATTGAAGCTCACACTCCCAGTAATGCTGCTAGCTTGAGATGAGAAACATTTTTACAGTTCCAAGGATGTCGTTATTTTTTAAAAGCAATTCTTTGCTAAAATACTATACTTTTGACACACAAAGACATAAAAAAAAATCGACCTACCTACTCTAATTTTTCGGGCTATGTTACCTGAACCCAACATTCTTTTCAGGTCTAAATAGATATGATACATTAATACACTATCTGCCAGGGGCGGCGAAACCGGGGGGCAGGGGGGCCATGCCCCCCCAGCATAAAGGTAGGGGGGCAGACTATATTTTACCCCCCCAACATTTTTGGGGGCTTTCTTCTTTTACTCATCAGATTGCTGGACAAATCTTTACAAAATATCACTATCAGATATATGTTGTCATTTCAAAATTTTCCAGATGTATGCCTCCAGACCCCCCTTCAATATATTTCTAGACACAATACAAATCTTACTAAAGTCATCTAGTACCGGTAATAGCCGCACATTTGCCCCCCTCCCCCCGCACTTAAATGAGAGCCCCCCCCCAATACCTCTGGGTACTGCCCCCCCAACTTTGAATAGGTCCCGCCGCCCCTGTCTGTCCTTAAAGGGTTAGTGTTCTCTATAGACCGAACATAATAGTCTTATCAAGAAAAGGATATAAGTCGGCATCTAAGTCCATCACTTTTTTGTATCTTCACCCTCATACCAACAACTTCCAAGGTACAACTGATAAGTAAATGTTGTTCTACAGCATTATTTATGGCAGAAAAAGAGGTATGTAAATATATAGACTTTATTTTTTGCAACGCACAAGTTGATAGGCCTATACCAGCCTATGGAAGAATCCTGGTTCATCTAGTTCATGCACTTTGTATGAAAATACTTGGTCCAACCATTAACTAAACGTATCTATATTTACAAGTTACCATGTATACAATGTTCTTAGAAGATACACAAATGTTACCTTCTATTTCTAGACTGAATTCTGCTGCAATAGAATCAATATAATCAAATTGTCGCCAATAACTCAATCTTTTCGGTTTTGGCACTATAGTATGTTCCAATTGATTTCAATGCACAGAGCAAAAGGAATTCAGTCAGAAGTCAGTAGAAAGGCCTAACTTGTGCAGCCAAGTTGAGATTTTGTACGTGCCCAAACGTCCGAATTTTTCTTAGGTGATAGTAGCCTGTTTTATTCTGATAGTTTGGATTACAGATGCGGTGGCACGATTTTGACATTGAAATAAGAAAAATAATCTTAAATTTGAAAAAAAAAAAAAAAAAGTTATTCCTTGAAAAGAAATAGGATACTTTCAAAGTGGGAAAAACCTATTAATAAAAATTTACAGTTTTGATGGCATGAACGTGCTAAAAGTGACTTTTCCATGCCCTCCTCCCCCTTAATCCAAGTTATTAGAATTAATGGCCTTACTAACGTAGTAAGACATCGTTATTCATGTTGGGTGTTTTGCCAGATTAGGCATTTTGCCCAACTTTAATTTAAATTAGACTTGACTAACTCAGATTTTGTTCTGTGTATCTATAGTCAGTGTCTCCTTAGGGACAATAACCAAGTGCCTGTGGTGTATGGATAGACTGATTATCACCAATGAATCGACGTTCAAAGTGAAATCAGCAATGATCAATGTATATATTAATGTTGAATAGTGAAGGACTTGGATTGTGTTGGTTCAACTTCCAATTCTGACCATATTCTAACATTGAATCAACTAATATTTTATACAGTGTTCTAACAGAATTCTATTCCATGCCCGGTCCCTGCACTCAGCACCAAAAGGGGACTTTAACTACGTTCTCAGTTTTCAAAACACCCCCTTATCCACTGATTTTGAGGTGAAAGATTTTGCCCTTGAAGGCCCTGAAAAACTAATTTTCTAATAACTTTATATAACCTTAACAAAATTGTCAAGGTACATCTCCTCAGCTCAGAAGACCAAAAAATACCAATCTAGGCCATCTGGTTCCATTTTTATTGCTTGTTTTGTGTCATGTAACGTCCGGTACCAAAATAATGAAATATGGAGGTAATTGAAGTTGCTCTCAGTAATATAAGAATGTCCCATTATGCATAACAAACACATGAAATAACAAGGCCAATATGTCTATCATTGACTTCAATTACAGGATGGAACAAAATTTGAGTTATGCATGCACAGTAGACTGCCTCCTACATGATGATAAAAGTAACGTCCGGTACTTTTATTAGAATTATTTCATATAAGCTGCTCTCATATGGAGACAAATGCTGGTAGACATACAATTTCTTCACCAAAGTAGGGGATGATAGGGCCATTCATATGGGTAATAACAAAGATTTTGAAGCTTCATTTTTTCCATGTTTTATAACCGATTTAGATTTAGGTACCGGACGATACAAATTACAGATTTCCATTTTGAAAGACACATCATGAAAAATTCTCACTTAGTAACATGTCCAAACCTCATGGAAATGATACATATGATCATATACAATACAAAAAATAACTTTGGGATACTCTAGTTTTCTTTATTCAATTTGGCCGTTTTTCCACTTCGGCAGGCTATAAGTCCTCAAGTTTTTGATGGATGATCACAAATTTACATTTTTCTGATAGCCCCAAGTGTTCTCTATCAAATGAGTCTATGTAAGACAAGATTGGTTCAAAACTTCTTTCTCCAGAGCCATAAAGGTCCAAAATAACCCAAAAACCCAAAATCTACTGCTTTCTGGCGACCTGACCCATATTCTAGAAAAACTCTGGTTTTTGGGGACCTAAAAATACCCCTTATTCTAGGAAACACTGGTTTCTGGTGGTCTAAAATACCCCTTTTTATAGGAGACGAAGAGTCTTATGTTGGGCTCAGCCATGGAGAATTCCATCACATTACACATATATACATGTATCAGCAGGACATGCACCCTCTGAAAATAGTACCCTTTTCTGGAAATCCATAGATTTTCTTTGAGGAAAAATTACCCTTTTTTAAATCCACTGGCTTTTTTTGCCAGAAAAGGACCTTTTTTCTGCAATCCAGGGACATTGGAAGTGTGTGAAAAAGGACCCTTATTCCACGTTTTTTTTAGAACGCAGGTGACATACCCTAAGTGTACAAAGTACAGGGACCGGGATATGTCACCAGGGGCATGGGCGCCCCCCCCCCCCACACACACACACAGTACACACCCATCCCCAGCTGCATGCACGTCTTGGTTGAGACCGGATCTTATGACAGTCCATACCACAGATAACATACATTGGTTTACTATGTTATGTTTTATTTATTTCATGTGTTGTCTGAGTGCAGTTTTGTATAAATGCTGATAAAATAACAATCTTCTAAGAAACCTGACGATGCAGACTGAAGTGACAAGATTCAGCATAACTATATCACGTGTTAAACCACAATGGGATTCTCCTAGTTTGTTTAGCTCTGTGTGTCTGCTGTACGTCTCAAGTGTGGATTATCGGACATTTTCTAAGAAGCACTCAGTCTAAGAGAACATGATTTATGGAGTCGCCAAGCCCGTCATGACGCCCAGGATCGGACTCATTCAATTCTCCAGGACCGATTAAATACAATCATTATCATTCAATATTAATAGTCGATTGTATATATTATTTTGGACCTCTTTCGCAATATTCCTCGAAATTATATCTATCAATCTCTCAACATGAGAAGCACAACTTTGTTTGTATGTGCATATCACCCATTTCCATAATAACTGCATATATAGTGCCTGTACTTTATCAACTTTGCCCTGCCCCTCCCTGAGCTATTGCACATTGGTACCCCATCTGATCATATTATTCATATCATGTTTAATGATTATTGATTTTTATAGGACTGTAGAAAAAAAATGTAATAAATTGTGACAAAACTTGGGAAAACCTAACATTATGGGGATTTAGTGCTAGTTATTGCCACCAGGGGGCACAACTAGTGCTGTATATGGTAAAACCTCACACATTGTCATGGAACTTTCTCCCACTTCCCCTTATCAGATTTTGATGATCCATATAACAAAATGACCCATGAGACCTTCTGATTCCAATTAAAACAAGTTTGGTTTTATTGAATCATTTGATATATCTTGGTCAACTGCTTACTCAAACCACATAGGTATACCTGAAATAAGAATATCATAATTTCTGTCAACCGCCACAGATATTATCCATGTTGGGCATGACTACATGCCTATCTGTGTTGTAAAAAAAGGCATTTGCCAATTATTCAGGTGCTGTGATTGTCCAAATATGTGGCAAGACCTATAGAAAGTATTCTGATAGGTTACAGTAAATATACATTCTTGTTCTTTTTGGCTGTGCCACCTAGAGGCTGTGAATAGCACTAAATCCCCGTAATGTTAGGTTTTCCCACGTTTTGTCACAATTTGTCTCGGCCAAATAAGCCAAATAAGCGCCAAGGGTGCTTAAAAATGGTGAAAATTAGGCCTTTTCTAGTCTGTAAAATACTCCAAAAAGGGGGAAGGCACTTTTTAGGACAGGGCACTTATTAGAGGATGGCCATAATTGACGGATTGACACCAGTGTCACCTCCACAGATACATGTATAAGCGGTTTTTTGTGTTTTTCTTCAACTATTCAACTATAATGACATATTATAGATTGAGGGGGAAAACCGCTACCGGGACTTCATTCCCCTACTCTTTTCAAAGGATAGCAAGTGTTCTTTTATTCACCTGGTCCCATAGGCAGGGCCAGACAAACCACGGCCTTTGATCACTCAGACATGGTACACTGAGGGGGAATCCCATTGCAAAAAAACAAGCATTTAGACCCGGGCCTGCGCATATGGACGCCAGCTGCCCACATGCTCACCCCAAGCCACAAGAACCCCCATCTTTGTCGCCTTTTACGAATCTGGTATGCCCACTGTCAGTATGGAAGAAGATTTCTCCTTGTGGACTCCCAATGAAGTTATTCTGCACCTCCATGCCCTCACATCAAGGTCCCCACTCCACAGGGGGATTTAGTAAGAGAGTCTTGAGCCATGGTCCACAGGAATATTTTGAATTTTTTAGGGCATTTGGCTTTAACCAATTGTAATATCATCTGTCCATGATTTTTCTTGATGCCCTCTCTCCCTTGCCAGGTCACCAACAGAAATTCTGGGCTATAGGAGGGTGGAGGGTTTTGTCCACCATACTTTAACTAATTTACTATGTCATATGGGGAATTCACTAGCGTCAAGTGGTAAAGGCTTGTGTCCAAATCTCAAAGCCCAATACGAAAAGAAGACACAATGGGTAAAGTCAGCTCTGAAATTTTATTGACACTTGCAGGTATATACGTCGAAAACAATCCTGATAGTTTCATTTCATTTCCATTGCCTTGGACCATGAGAACTCCAATTGTCATAGATATACATTTCATTCACAGATCTTAGATTATTATTAATTCTCCACATGTCGTCATTTCTAATCACTTCTTATTAATATCCAAATTTCACAAATAAATCATTAACTGGATCTCCAAACATTAACAATATTTTAGTAAACTTTCATAACTTCATTGAATAGTCCGAATAAGGAACTTCTAATATATCCATGGTTGAGTGAGGAAGAGCAATCTTTAACATCCAATGCGATGTATGTATCTATATTTCAATCATGATGGTATTGGCTAGGCAGAGGATAGGTAGATCTATTTAATTCCTATTGGGTTCTTAAGTCCCCAGAGACCGTCTCAATTCACAGTGTTCCGACAAATAACTTTCTTTCCAGAATATATAATTTCTCCTTGTGAGCTGATGACTATACAATGTTCCCCTTTAATTCCAGGATGAACTGTGTTTCCTGCTACTCACTGACAATTCATACCCTTCCTGGCCCTGCACCTGCCTTATATACTCACCCCACACTGGCTACTTTCACCCCACACCTCATGGACTTTGCTCCTCCAATGATATGGGATACCTTATAGGAATGTATTCTGCTTATTCACAACTGATCACCCCATAGTGGTAAACATCTGATTACACTTTGGACTCCACCCTGGAACATAGTCTTATTTATATACATTGGCTCTCTATAAGTCACCCATGGACTCTGATCCCCTAGTTCCTAAATGTTTTTTCTCACTTGTTTTTGATTACTTTTCGGTCCCTTCTACTGGTTCTAGTTAGAACCAGATCCTTACATACGAATATCACTCCCCCATGTTTAGCCCACTATGTCAACGTTATTTGTATAGTTTTTTTTTAATATGACCCGCTATCTAAATAAAACATCATTACTATTGTCTCGCCTTACATTTCATATCTTTTTATCTCCCCAATGACCATTTTCCTGAAACCCCCCCTAACTCAATTCTTTAATTTAGACATTCTTGATGACAGTTGAAAGTCTAGTCTCCTATGATGGCAGAACATCTAATTTTCAGACTTTGATTAAAGGTCAGGGTAGGAATGGTCCAAGTGTGCAGGAATGGTGGGTGGGGGGGGATTGTGGTTGGAATAATGGTGGAGAGGAGGGAATGAGACTAACCCCACAGGCTGGTAGTAGAATGGTGAGGCTTAGGGTAGATATCGCATGTGGAATGGTGGAAAAAGTTAGGAAAAGCAAAGACACCCCAACTATCAACCGATTCTCCATTGCCCCTTCTTTTCCATCAGTCATTCCTTCCCCTAAACTCCTCAGGTAAAATCTCTTCCCACTACTCATAATCATCAAGGTACCAGGGAGCCATAGGTAATATGTATGTTGAATATAGAGTGGATCCTGGGAGCAAATGCCTCCCTCCGCCCTCTATACTCCCGTAGAATGGGTCTTTAGGACTCTCTAGGAAAATGGAAATGCAGCTTGGGCCCCTAAAAGACATCTCTTAAATATTTTCGCCTGAGAATTAACTGACATCTAGGCGGTGAATTTCAAGAATATGCTTTGGGAGCAGAATGCATCCCACGTTTGTTTCCTTTTAGCGTGGAGGGTGTTAGTTTTTGGGGACACGACCAGGGCCAGGTAAAACTAAACAGTATTCAGTGTTCAGTATTATTCTATGAGTTGCGTTTCGCTGCAAGGGACCCGCCTATAGACTTCCCCTAGTTAAGGAAGTGCCAACAAAAAGAATATTCTGTCAACATCTTTATTAGGTTTACAAACGTCATCAATTGTATCGCTGATCGAGGGAACCTCCGCTTATAGCATGGCAAGAGTACACAAATATAGCAATGCATGTCACCTTTCACCATCTCACACAAACTTTATATATGTATATATCCCAAATATAATTGGATCCAGGTATGGTAAACACCCATTCTGTGACATGGAGAAAAAATACATCTATGACCAGTATTAGAGAATCCTCAACACACAAGCAGGAGTTAAATACTTGACTCTTGAAATGATGAAACTTATGGCTGAAGGACCTGAGAGGCCTACGTCTTTAAGCCCTGGATTTATTTATACCAGGAAGAAAAGAATGATTTGAGAACATAACACCTATATAATCTTAAAACTTAAAGGGAAATATATTTATGTTCATTTTGGGAGTATAGACAATTATTTACGTCTAAAGAACATAATTTCTCTTTGTAAATTTCTGTGACAAAGAGGTATATTTACTTAAATCTACTTATACGTAGATAAGACATACATCTGCATACACGTTTGTACGTTTATCTACGTTGAGGAAATACGTAAATAGGCTGAAATATCTACGTGTAAACGTATTTGTGTTTACTGGGGTGGATCAGTAAAAAATTGCCATACACATGTTTCATCTTGATGTGATCGCACTTATACATAGTGTTACATACTATGCAGCTGTGTTAGCATACCTTGGGTATACATGTAATGCATTAATCTTATCAAAATATTAAATTAGACAAAACTTGTGCATGAGTTGCAATAAACTGCATTATGTTTTCAAAGAAACAATATGAAAACGGTATATCGATCACTGATCTGTGTGACATATCAGTATATGGGAGCTTTGTTAGGTAGCAGATTTTTCTTGGGTATACATGAGAATACACGGGACAACGGGACCAATGAGAAAACAGGAATATACTAAGGTCATTGCTTTTTACCTCATACAATGCACTTCCTTATACTGAGTGAAGAAAACCATGAAACGATCAACAATACTCTTAGGATTTAAGACGAGCCATATGTTCAAAATACACAATTATTATACGATACATCAATCCAGGTTTATTGGAACACTATTCATCTCATACACAGAGTCCATTCATTGTGTGACATTGACCGATCTCTCACAACGTCCTTATTTTATTTCCTTTAATCATTATGGATTCATTTTGATGTAACACTCAAGTGGTGGACCCAGGCTATTGTAAAATGTTGGATTAAAAAAGAGAAAAATGTTTCCCCAAGCCCCCCCCCCTCAATGTAAATGCACGACCATACTGATATCCCTGCATAAGACTCATGTTATCACTATGCTCATAGCTCTCTTGGGGAATGGGCACAGTGACATCAATGTCGGCTAATATACTATAACAGCTCAAATCAAATCAGTGATATTCCCGCAAACTATACAAGGCCTCTTCCTTTGTGATTTGGTTCCAGGCTTCAGGTATGTCTGGTACTCTAGCGGAGTGAACAGCTGCAAGTTGAAATTTATATGTAGCCATGAACCACATCCAGTTCTTTGACGACTCCATGTTTGGTGAGGGAGCTATGTCCCAGTCTGGCGTGAAAGTCTTGTAGTACTTGTGTAGAGGTACACTTTACTACCATAGGAGTTGGGTACCGTCTGACGTGGCGGGTGAGTCGAGTCGTCGGACGTTCCTCAGGTTCCGGATAGGTGGCAGCACCGATCCGGGTCTGTGGGGACATCTGACGACGAACACCTGGGTCCGTATATAAAGCCCAGGGCTCAGCCGCTACGTCAGAGGCCCTTCTGGCCTCCGCACTATGTAGACCACTGCTTTTTAATATTAGCTGCCTCTTTGATATCATTCGGCAGCCGTGAGTGTGCATTAAGTAATAAACCTATCCGTTGGCATACACTTGGAATACTGTCTTACTCTTTCTTTCCGAATCGTAAGACCCGAACCCCCCAGGTCCGTAAGGCCACAAACCCTTACACTGGTGCCATGACCAGTTAATTCTGGTGTATAGCCCGGACGTTATAACGTCCGAACGGCTAGTACATGGGTTAGACACCCTTAGGGAAGCTAACCCAGCAGGGCAATCACTTGCCCAAGAGAATGGAAATGGATCGCTAATGCTCCAAGCCCATTCGGATCCACAAGATGCAGAATCAGCATCCTGGAGAGATCCCGGACCCCACTATAATGATAGTGAGGAGAATCTGCCAGACTCTGTACGACGTGAACAGTCCATACAGAGACATAGTAACTTAATAGGCCAGCATTCAATTGTTGACGAATTATGTGATTCGATGTTCGAAGTCGGTGGTAGTACTAACCCAGAACATCCGGCACCAATGCGAAAAAGGGTAACATTCGGAGAACTACCTTATAGGTTACCCAGGCCCGAATTACCAATATTAGATTATAGCGCTATAGATGGCGACTTAACCTATGCGGTACCGGAAGGTGAAGAATTAAAACGACCGGATGTCCTGTTGTTGAATGAAACTTATGTAACTTTGAACGAGAATTTAAATACCTTGGTCAAAGCTAAGGATGAAGTACTGCATGAAAAACTTCAAATGGAAGAGGACCTAACTGGCATGCGAAAGGAATTCGAAGCCAGAAGGAGCGAGTACATGAAAGAACTCGAGAGTGAAGAACTAAAACTTCAATCTATGAGAGATTCATTCAATAAAGAATATGACAATAGGCACATTCGTATCCAAACATACATAGATACGAACGACCAACTGAACCTTGATAAGACAAAATTCGAATCCGAAATTCGCCATTATCAGGAGGAGTTGGATAAATTGAAACTTCAGTGCAGTAAACAAGCTGAAGATAATGAGACCATCCGGGTAGGCATCATAGCTTACAACAAACAACTGGAGGAGGATAGACAGAAACTCACGAATGAGCTTCAGGAATTGCAGGCTACTGCAATAACTCTAGATAAATATGTAGAAGCAGCCCAGTTAACTATAGGTAATATAGACCCAGCTGTGGTATCTACAATGTTGGGAAAGACATCTAAAGATGCAACCCCAATTAGATACAGCCCATTCGTTGATGATGGGGCTGACAAGAATGTGGTATCCGGAATCTATAAGAAACCGGATAACGCTGCAGTAAATGGAACCGCATCTAAACCAGTAGTTCCAATGCTGGATACGATAGGACCAGCACCACCCATACCAGATTTGAGTCACAAAATCAAAGCGACTCACGATGGTGCTACAGGGAATAATAATAATTCACCCGTGGCACAACCAAAAGCACCCGGACCAATGAGACATATGTTGACACCACCTTCATATTTCCCCCAACCCGGCCACAGTACACCAGCAGTACCAAGATTACCGAATCCACCCCCAGGTTCTGGTAATGGTCCTACTGATGGACGTTTTCCGAGACCAAATCCGCCACAAAACAATATCAACGGCGGTACGCATCAACCGAGAACATCTTCCTATGGATATAGAAATAATTATAATCCATCGGGAAGTGGCAATTATCAGAATGGTAATAGCTATAACCAGGGATGGAATCAAAATGATTCTTACCCTAGATATGCTTCTTCTGGAAACACCGGTCACAATAGTGGATACCCTGGTGGTTCATCTGGAGGCTATAATAATAATGGCCCACCAGGAGGAAACCCTCCAGGCGGCCCAGGAGGATCCGGATCCGGAGGATCAGGATCAGGAGGAGGTGGCAAGAAACCTAACAGGAGAACTTCTATGCCTGCAGGGATGCAAACCATCTTTGATAGAAGCCAATGTATACAAAACCTTGGCATTGACTGCTACCGAAAGGGAGCAGACGGCATGGAAGTCATGAACTGGAGCATGCGAGAAGCAGATAGACTACGCGGATGTAATAATCCGGCACGTAGGCAGGCACGGATACCCCCTCCATATGATTCTAATGATCCATGGAAGGACAGGTATCAAGCTTTTGTTGACGAAGTCAATTGTAGTGGCTGGACAAAAGAAGAAGCTCTGCCATATTTGATCTGTTGGTTAAATAAAGGCGGAAAAGTGGCCCTCAACCAATGGAGAGCAGCTTACGGAATATACGGTACTTATGATCAACTGGTCGAATGTGCCGCATACCTTTTCGGATCAATCGTTAGAGAAGATCCGTGGGTAAGCTTTAAGAAGAGGACACAAAAACCTAAAGAATCACACAAAGTCTTTGGTTTGGAGCTACAGGACTTGCTTTCGAAAGCACGTCCAAATTGGGCTCACGATGATGATTGTTATCTACAAGAATTGTTTATACAATTCTACAGTGGATTGCGTGATCCGGATCACAAGCAAGTGGTCTGGGACTCTTGGAAAGATGACACTTCCTTCAGTGATCTGTTCATAGCAATCGATGGACATGACATGAAGAAACGTTTGGTAGGTCTCGGACCTAATCCAATAAGAGCAGCTCCATTCCAATATGGAGGTACACCTGCTCCGGTATACGATACTTCCCAATTAGCTCCGGTTGAATCGAATGAAGTTGATGAGAATGATGAATATGTCTCCGATGAAAACGGAGATTATATTGGTTCAGTGCATGTAGCTGGAAAGTATTACCGACAAAAGCGGTATAGGAAAGTACATTCGAGAGGGAGAGGAGGATCTGTTGCTGGTAAAACAGCTTCCGGATCAACTCAACCTGGCAGTGTAGCCTCTACGGCGAACCCAACTGTAGCAGCCACTGTTGCTCCGACTAACATGATGGAAACATTAATTGCCGGATTAACAGAAGCTCTAAAGAGACCGAGAGTTGACAAATCTCAGAGGAGATGTTTCAGATGCCAGAAACTGGGGCATTATGCTCCAGAATGTATGGCTGAAAAACCTGTCCCTCGTAGACAGGAGAGTGTCTCTGGAGTAAGTACAGAGGAAAACTAAGGAGGGGTCTCCCGAGGGGCAAAGAAGGGGATCCCAGTGACAAATCTTGCCATGATATCACCATCCGTGATGATAGTTCACATGAAGTAACAAGATCGCCTAACACCGAGGTGGTTGTAGACACCCGGAAGGTTAGGGAAGCTGATATAACAGGTGCTATGGGAGCACAGGGGAAACCCAATATCAGTAACGAGGCAGGCGGCTATTCGTTAGCCAAGGTCTGTGGTGCCCACCTGCCCCCGGGTCATCCTTGTCTGGAATTCTTAAAAGGATGTGGATTGACTCCTGGTGTGAAAAATGACGTTCCGATTGTCACGGACATGCCCTCTGTTCTAAACGGAAGGCGGTGGTATGTTTGCCTTACTGTTAACGGAAGGTCTGCCGAATTCCTTGTGGATACGGGAGCTAGCCACTCTTGTATCTCCAGGGGGTTCTACGACCTTATACCGGATGAACATGATACTCTCAAATCGGGAGGAAGTGCTCAGACGGCCGACGGCAGTACCTTGCAAACGTATGGTAGAACTTGTGTGAGACTACAGTTAGATGGTATACATGACTATGTCATGAGCGCCACCGTTGCGGATATAGCAGATGAGGGGATACTCGGGTTGGATTTCGCATCCCTGTATGGTGCTGTATTGGAACCCCAAACAGGAGTGTTGAGTGTGAGATACCCGTACCCCGTGAAGGTTAGATGTGCACTGAGACAAGTGAGCAGTATGGCTAGTGTGGCACACACTGTGCGAATCCCTCCGGGAGTAGCCTGTGATGTGCTTGTAAGAAGTGATCCTGCAATGCGTAACAAACCTGCAGTGATAGAACCGGATGTAGTTACTTTGTCAGGTATTGGATTAAATTCTGTAGACACAATAGTAGCGAATGCATCCTGGTCGGTAGTACCTGTCTCCAATACTGGAAACACTACTATCTACTTGAAAAAGGGACAAGTTTTTGGAAACGTGACCCTTTCGGAAACTGTAACGGATAGTAAGCTAAGCTTACAGAAGGTAACAGGAGATGATGAAATTTCGGAAGACTTACTTAAGTTGTATGAAGAAACTTCATTAGAAGATCCGGAACACCGGAAAGAGTTCTATGATATGCTCTGTCAGTATCATATTGCCTTTGCCAAACCTGGTGAAAAACTAGGTACGACAAATAAGGTATTACATAAAATAGATACTGGAGATGCCGAACCCTTTAAGATACCGTATAGACGGTTACCCTTAGCAAAAAAGAGAGTAGCTGAGGATGAAATAAATAAGATGTTGGAACAGGATGTAATAGTCCCTTCCAATAGCCCATGGAGTAGTCCTGTGTGTATGGTAACAAAAAAGGACGGTACTATCCGTTTCTGCATAGACTACAGGAAGTTGAATGGAATAACGAAAAAGAATTCGTATCCATTACCGAGAATAGATGAAACCATTGACTCCTTAGGAGGAAACAGTTGGTTTTGTACCCTAGACTTGCAATCAGGCTATTGGCAAGTGGGAATGAACCCTTCAGATATGGAGAAAACTGCATTTTCAAGTCATATTGGATTATTCCAATATAATGTAATGCCGTTTGGATTGTGCAATGCACCTGCAACATTTGAAGCAATGATGGAAACAATTCTAAGTGATTTATTGTGGAAAAGATGTCTTGTATATCTAGACGATGTCATTGTCTTCGGAAAAACATTCGAAGAATGTTCTAATAACCTAAAAATGGTACTAGAACGTATTATTTCAAATGGTCTCAAATTGAAACCTAAGAAATGCCACATGTTTAGAAAGTCCATAAATTATTTGGGCCGCATCATCAGTGATGAAGGAATAAAGGCTGATCCGGAAAAAATCGAATCAGTCACGAATTGGAATAGACCTAAAACACCCAAGGAAGTGAGGTCCTTTTTAGGATTCTGTTCCTATTACAGGGAATTTATTCCGAATTATTCTAGAGTCAGTTACCCATTACAAGCAATAGCTAACTGGACTCCAGGAAGTACCAAGAAAAAATTTCCTTGGACACATGAACAGGAAAACGCTTTTCGAAAGCTAAAAGACCTGTTCACGAGTACTCCCGTATTGCAATATCCGAATGAGACGGATCATTTCATACTGGATACTGATGCTAGTAATGATAGCATTGGTGCAGCTCTCTCGCAAGTCCAAAATGGGAGAGAAGTACCAATTGCCTTTGCCAGCAACACACTGAGCAAGACTCAGCGCAATTACTGCACAACCAAAAGAGAGTTGTTAGCAGTAGTCGTATATACCAAGAAGTTCAAACATTTTCTATGGGGAACGAACTTTACTTTGCGTACGGATCATTCCTCTTTAAGGTGGCTACTGAACTTCCGAGATGCTGAAGGCATGTTAGGCCGATGGCTAGCCCATTTATCCGAATATGGGCTGGAACATCAACAGATTCAGCATAGACCCGGAGTTAAGCATTTAAATGCTGATGCTTTGTCTCGAATACCAATCCGGAAATGTGATAATCCGGATTGTACTGATTGTGGAGCTCATAAGGCAGTGTTAGCAGGGATTCGAAGACCATTCGTACCCCTAGTTGCCAGTATACTGGATTGGTCTATGGATCACATACGACATTTCCAGGAAGCTGACTCGATAACTGCACAGCTACTGCAATTAGTACCAAAGGGTATACGTCCAGTTAGACCAGAGGTCTCTCTGGAAAATCGAGAAATGAGAAGGTTTCTTGCTCAATGGACCGAGCTTGAAGTCCGGAAAGGCGTGTTATACCGTTGGAAGCCATGTAATAATGGTGATAGAATCATGCAAGTGGTGATACCACATGCCATGAGACATGACATTATGTACTTCTGTCATGGACATCGGACCAGTGGTCATTTCGGAAGGAAACGCTCGCTAGCACGACTTTCCAAGAAATACTATTGGCCTGGCATGACACGGGACTTGCAAAGATGGATAACCACCTGTCCGGATTGTTGTAAAAACAAACCCGGACCCGGGATGGGCAAACTTCCCCTATCCCAAGAACTTTTCGGAGTTAGATTCGCAAGAATCGGGGTAGATATTATTAGTGGATTTAATACAACCGCTAATGATAATACCTGTATGATGGTAGTGTGTGATTATTATACGAAATACACTAAAGTATTTCCACTACCGGACCACAAAGCAATTACTTGTGCCGAAGCTTTTGTAAAAGGTTGGGTACTAAGCTTCGGTGTACCATTAATGTTACACAGTGACCAAGGCAGAGAGTTCGAATCAAATCTCTGGCAGGGTATGTGCGAATACTTGGCTATTTGCAAGACTAGAACCAATCCGTATAGACCACAAAGCGACGGATTAGTGGAAAGGTTCAATAGAACCCTCATCCAAGTCCTAAAGTCACTCGTTAATGAACATATGGATGACTGGGATGAGCAATGTCATTTTGTGACACATGCTTATAATAGTACGGTACATTCAAGTACAAATTGTTCTCCGAACCTTTTAGTATTCGGAGAGGATTTGATAATGCCTGCTGACCTAGTTTTTGGAGTCGTAGGAATGGACCCTGAACTACCTTGCCATGTAGTTTTTGTGGAATGTTTAAGAGACAGATTTAGAAAAGCATATGAGTCTGTCCGAATTGATTTGGAGAAAAGTGCCAAATGGCAGAAAGTAGGATACGATACCGATCTAAAGCATCGGAAATTCCAATCCGGAGACAGAGTCCTCAGATTACACGAACCACTTAGACACATAAAATTAGCGTCTAATTGGGACGGTCCCTTTACTATAACACAAATTATCAGTGATTGTACCGTAATTATTAAATCTGACCTTGGTCGACTCTATAAGTCAAATGTGGCTAGATTAAGGAGATGGTCTGGGAGGGAGACCTCCACAGAAATGTATGGTGAAGGTTCCGAAAGGATCCTGAATCAGAATCGCATAATAGACCAGGTAAAGAACACTACAGTGAAGCGTGGTCGAGGTAGACCCAAAAAGTGTTCCGAATCAGTGACACCCACGCCAACACCGATTAAGCGTGGGGGAGTTAAAAAAGTCTCGGCAGGTGAAGACAGAAAGAAGAGGAAAGGTGTTTCTAAGGCTAAGAAGCACCTAGAGAAAGCTCTTCAGACTGTCAGGTCCGATAAAGAACTATCCGAGAAGGGGAGATACGTTCGCCGCAGCCCCCGAATTGCCCAGAGGACTGCAGTGACCTAACCTGTATACACAACGAGTGTAATGTTTACATTTAGAGGAACGGATGACAACTGACCCTAAAGGCTTATTTGTCGCCCCCGCATGATGTACCAATGGGTAGTGGACGGATAATCCGGTGGATTTGCTTAAGCTTTCCATAATCTCCACTTAAATCCCCAGTCGAGTCATCGGGGTGAGCGATAATTACCTAAAAACAATCAGTTTGTTGATGTACCGCCTGTAGCACGTGCGTTTCCGCATGACGTCACCGTGTCCAGTCTCGGCTGACCTCTCGTGACCTCGCGGACCGCGGGGAAATGACGTCACGAAAGCTGGCCTGTCGCCATATTGTTTTTCGGTAACGTTCAAGACGGTCGAGCTCGCTCCCTTCTTGGATTTTACCGGCTAAGCAAACCCCCCGCTGCTCCTCCAGAGTCTGTCTCCTGGTAGACAGACTCCGTTTGTGCCGGCCCCGGCGCCGTAAAAGCCGGAAAAAGGAGTAGTTTACTCCCGTGATCGATTCCCCAGTCATGGCTGAGGAATCCGTAGCTGCAGCCAAGCTATCCGGTGACCCGGATAAGCTGACTCCGTCCGCAGAAGCTTTTCCGGAAGCTTTGTCGCCTGTTACACAGGAAGAGAGCGAGATGATGGACGTGGAGGAACCCACGGATCGCTCGTTCGAGGAGAAGCTGGCTTCATTCTCACTCAATGAGCCAGAGAAACTGCTATCTCCACTCCCAGCAGAGGGATCCGGAGCGACTGCGAGTGCTGAACCCGCAGCGACAGAGTCCGAAACTACCCAAGTTGACGGACAGAAGGATGAGTGGAAGCCAGCAGTGGCGGAGCCTTTTCCAGCTAGCTATGATGGTCGCTACCTGTATGTCCACCCGGAACTGCAGGCACAAGTGACCTACGCGGACGGGACACCAGTCAGGATGGACCCGAAAGTCAGAATAGCTATCGAGGGCGTCATGGCTCCCGAACAGCTGTCCAGGATGCCTCCCGAGTGGCTTCGAGACTGGCCGTGGTTCCAACGGGGACTTATGGTGGACGCTGGTTTCCGTGAAACCGTGTATGCTGCTAACCGAGCCTTCGAGCTCGGAGCGTATCCGAAGCCTGACAAGTCCCTGTGGAACGTCAAGGCTACGAACATTAACTGGGTAGGCTGTGTCTGGGATACCGATGGCCAGACCTACCCACGCCCTAGTGCTATCCGGACGCCGTGCCGGACCACTAAGGAATTCCGGGAGGCCGCTGCTAACTTCGAGCAGTGGGACGACGGTTATTACATAACCGAACAGGAATTGGTGGATGTCCAGAACAATTCACTAATCGGATTGGACCGAGCTGCAGCCCTTCGGACGGTTATTGTCCGCCGCATGACTGCCGAACAGGAGGCACAGGAAGAGGCTAAGAGGGCCGCGGAAGCACCCGCACCTCCTATCCCCGACCTGAAGCTTGCCACCAGAAGCTCCGCCAGTGCTACATCAGCTACCGGCAGCACTACTACTCCAGTAGAAGCCACGACCTCCAGCACATCCGGAACCCAGGAACCGGAGGAAGACTGGAAGGTCAGTAAGAACCGACGATCCGCTGCTCGGAAGCTCAAGAATCTCCCGGATTCTGCGAGAGCCGAGCCGAAACCCAGCACCTCAACCACTGGTAGTACTGCCATGGAGGTTGAGTCGTCTGACGAGGAGTCGGTGCACGAATCCTCGGTTGAGTATGATGAGAAGGCCACTCCATCAACTCAAACCGAGGCCGAACGTTGGGCTAACGCCAAATCCGGATTCAAAACCCGGATCCCGACGTGTTTCTCCGACTGTGCGTACGGAGTTAAGAAGGACGGCTCTACCCTCTATGCCTGTCCAGACTCAATCAATAAGAACGATGAGTCGGATGATGAAGATTGGATGCGCCTTTCGGACGAGGACCCCAATCCGAGCAAAGCCTATCGAAAGATGTGGCTTATGCTAAACCACACCGAAGGGTATTACACTTATACCCAGAGGAGGAAGCTGCGTTGGGCTTTAGAGAAGTGGTACGGTGACGATCAAAAGTCCTGTCCCTTCTCTATCTGCCAGGATGCGAGTGATGTCTCGATCCGGACCTGGAGTACTCCAGCCCGGTTCCAAAGGCATCTGGTAGAGGCCCACTTCCACCATCACCCGGTTTACATCTGTGATCCGAGTTATGGTAAGAAGGGCAAGAAGTGTACTACGAAGGTGCAATACAACCGACGTAGTGATCTGGCTAGACACCAGAAGAAATGCCACGCAGAAGGTTTGGACGGGGCCCGGAAGCGCATCATGGAGCTTCATCAGGAACTCATGAAGGAGTTCGATAGCCTGAGCGAGGATGCTTGGTCTAAGATCCGACCAGGGGACCAAGTCCTCTGCGAAGTTCCGAAGACCAAGGATTCGAAACTCCGAGCAAAGATAGTCCTGACTCCTGGAAAGGGTAAACTGGACATGCACGAGTCTCTCTGGCAGAAATGCGAGGAATCCGGAAAGGATGCAAAGAGAGCTCGTGAAAGGAGCAGGAGAGACCAGAACCGCGGCGGCAATGGTAATGGTCAGAGTACAACAAAACCGAAGGTCAGAGCAGAGGACCGTTCCAGGTCCCCTCTGACAAGGCACCCCGCAGAACAGGCTCAGGGCACTCCGGTGTTCAAGAAGCCTGAACCTGCCGGATACGCTGGAGCCGTATCTAAACCTGGGAAAGTGAGTTCTCGAAACTTTCCGTCCTTAAACCAGGGACCTGGACCTGAGAGCCAGACCTTGGTGGTAGGAAAGGATGGTCGCCTTATGCCAAAGAAGACCACCGCATCTGCTGCCGCCGGATCTGCATCCGCTCCAGCCGCCCCACCAGTTACCTTTACCCAGGAGCAGTTAAACATGTACCTGCAAATGGGACTGAAACAGAACGTACCACCTGCCTTCTGCGTACCAACGACAGGTGTGTCCGGGAGTCCTAAACCCGGAAGTGGTCCACAGGCCGCCTCGACTCCTCCCAAGGCTGTCGCGGCACCTGAGAAACCAAAGGACGCCATTACCATTAAAACTGGTAATGCGGAAGTTTGGTTTGAGAAGTCTCGCCAAGGGGAGGCAGATGTCCAGAAGGCCATCTACACCCATTGGGAGAAGACCGTTCGTGAGAAAGCGGTCGAGTTTCATCAGGGTCTCCTAAACGAAACCCTGTTATGTATGAAACAGGTGGGCGACGCTGAAAAGCAACGTCTCGAGACTCTCATCCGGGACGATGTAAAGGCCCAGGAGGAGGCTGCCTCAGCTGCTCAAGAAAAAGCAGCTATGGATGTACACGTGTTGGAAAAGCGTGTAAAGGAGGAGATCACTCGGAACACCAACCTGAACACTAAGTTCATGAGGGTGTTCGGAGTCGACTTGGACGAGTGGGACGGCACTCCCGAGTCGGCTTTAGCTCTTCTGAAGAAGAAGCATGCTAAGAAATCCGTTTAAAGCATGCTAGGGTTATTTCTTCCATAATTTTTTTCCAACACCAAATGACCAGATATAGTCTTTGCGGAACCCTAAAGGTCTGCGAATGCTTTTACTAGTGCATGAACACCTATACTATGTGTTCCGGGTTCCTTTGACCAGTCTATTATTCAGGTTGTATAACATTTATTACACCCTGAATAGCCTATTCGGATTTATAATTTCATCCATGAACAATCCGATAGTAGACTTGCTGCTGTGAGACGTATCCGGATGCCAGTTCCAGACTCCTGCTGTTACCCGTGCTAACCAATTACTAGGATGGACTTTACGATTTACCTCTACAACTCATCTGTACTCCCGAATGGACTTATATCTCTACTACTATTACTTCCGGATCAACTTATATCGGACTATTATTTTACTTATGTCAACTAAAACTTAAAAAGGATTACGTTCTCTACACAGTTGACACATCCGGACTAATATTCTACAAATCTACACCATTCGGATATACTATAAACTTTAGCACTACTAGAGGATTGTGGGTAGCTGCCCCAAATCAACTACCGTGTTCACTCAATATAAGGAAACTATAAACTTTAGCACGTCCATCCCGTGGTTAGCTGACCACACCTACCTACTAGTACCCGGAGGATACAGCAGAAGACTCCAGCAGCATTTATAATTCCTATATATTGTATATAATGTCATATTTCTATTTTTCTATAATATTATATGTATGTACATATCCACTAGATACATATTATAATACGGGTACATAGACATTTCCTGATACGGATCTCTAATCACTATTAGTATTTATATTATAAGATCCGTTAAACTTCACCAGATAACACATATTATTGTCCTGCGAGACAAAATATATAATAAGTATAATGATCTGGTGCTATAAAGGTTATTAGGTACACGGTGATAATATATTATTATATTCATTACCACACCGTGATGTTTTTTTTCTTTTTTTTCAAGTGTATGTTATAAATAATCCTATTCGTACTACTCACGGAATCCTTAACGGATTCGTATAATATTAATATACGACATGTCATTAGATAGTGATGTTACTATAACAGTCTTCTTTAAGACTACATATTCAAATGTGTTGTCAAATGACTACAAACACACATACGGATGTTATTTTGTGATATGTTTTATTATCGACAGTTCCGTTACATATAGCTGTCATCATCACATGTATACGATTCATATTACTTGTCTTATTAATTATACCTGAAATATAATACAATATTATGTGGTATAATAATTAAATAGACAGTTCCGTTTCACATAACTGTCTCTTCTTCAAGTAATTCGTATAATATTTCAACATCCTAATCGTTATATGTAACTAAAATTCACTATCGAATATATATATATGACATCTGGTTCACAATTTATTTAGTGCTAATGTTATACCTATGGTTGTACCTCTATTACTAAAGGTTTAGACATGTAGAAATGTTATCCTAGTAATATTATACGTATAACACCCTCCTAATTGTCTGGGGGAGTGGTGTAGAGGTACACTTTACTACCATAGGAGTTGGGTACCGTCTGACGTGGCGGGTGAGTCGAGTCGTCGGACGTTCCTCAGGTTCCGGATAGGTGGCAGCACCGATCCGGGTCTGTGGGGACATCTGACGACGAACACCTGGGTCCGTATATAAAGCCCAGGGCTCAGCCGCTACGTCAGAGGCCCTTCTGGCCTCCGCACTATGTAGACCACTGCTTTTTAATATTAGCTGCCTCTTTGATATCATTCGGCAGCCGTGAGTGTGCATTAAGTAATAAACCTATCCGTTGGCATACACTTGGAATACTGTCTTACTCTTTCTTTCCGAATCGTAAGACCCGAACCCCCCAGGTCCGTAAGGCCACAAACCCTTACACTTGTATGGGTGTCTTTCATCGGTGTCACCTAGGCACTGTCCAGATTTCTTGCATTCATAGCTGCAGGCTGCACAGTTGAAAGTTGTTGTACCTTGGACTTCGAAATTGCAACTTTCAACAATAAGTTTCTGTTTTGTATCATCATCTGAAAGCCAGCGTGTCCCCCTAATTCCATTCGGTCTATGTTGAATACACTGGTGGCAGTCATTTGATGAGAGGTGGTTCGGGTCAGTTCTCTGGCACACTTCTCTACAGAATGGACACTGAGCCTCACAACCCCACAGTCTGTCCAGGATCTGTCTGTAGGGTGTAGTGCCCTCCCATTTCTTTTTGTCGGGGTTTTCAGCTTTGAAAGTTTTGAGAATTCTTCCCTTCATAGATTCCAGACGCTCAATTAGGAGTTCCTCCAAGTTCTCAAAGTTTTGAACATTCTGTTCGATCACAGGTTCCATATCCTCCTCTTTGATAGGAAGTGCTCGTAGTTTGCTGTGGAATATCTTAACCCACTTCACTATGCCCCATCCTTGAGCCTTCTGCTTGTGGACAATTTCCGTGGTTGCCCTAATGCTGTTTCTGATGCAATGGTTCAGCCTATCCAAATTCTGCTCTGCATATATGACATACTTTGAGTCACTTGTTTCTGTGGTATCGAAGATTTCCTTCTTGGTAAATGATGTTACCCATTGAAGGCTAAAGTCCTTTGATGTTGTGATGTAGGCCAGATAGTCAGCAAATGGACCCTCTGTGAGATCTGTCAGTATTCTGATGATGAGGTGGAACTTTGTCTGGTTGAAATAGCGTACGACATGGTTCACAATTTCATCACTCATCCCTTTCCTCACAGTCTGCTCCACCAAGACTTCTAAATAGTTTGCCAAGAAGTCTGCGGCAATCTTTTCTTTTGTACACTGACGGACTGTGTTCTTGAAGTAACCCCATGCTGCAGTTTTGTACACTTCTAGTTTCTTCTCTACAGCATGAGTCTCATTGTAATCGTTTTGCATCTTTTTGAACACTGCAATTGCATAACGGCAAGCATGTACGACAATCTTGACCATCAGATTTGGCAGCAAAGTGAATATTTTCTCTGACGCATTGTTATGCATCAGAACACCATCTACCACTATCTTGATCACATTAGTGGCATACACTTCATGGAAGTTTGAGTTCTGATTGCTGATGTCCCGTAGGTATACATCAACACTTCTGAGGATGCTATTAATGACATTTGCAGCTGGCTGTCTATATTTGTGTGAAGGTGGTGAATGAGTCCAAAGTGCTTTCACTTTATCTACAGCCTGCCCAAAGATGGAAGCCTGGGAACGTGTACTGAGATCTGATTCATCTACATCACAGGCAGCAATACTTCCATCGAGTCTAGGAATTGGTAACTGCTTTGTCAAGGGATTTTTGATCAACTCGTTCTGCAATGCAGATGACTCTTTTTCAAGCCATTTGTACAGGACATATTCCACAGCCTTTTCTATAGGAACATGCTGGGAAGGGACTGAGGCAGTACATTCATTTTCCCTGTCTGTCCATACCCTCTCAAATGCTTCTTGTAATTCATGTTCACCTACTTCCTGACCTTTCATCTGATCAGCTAAGTTCTTGGCTTTTGTCATCATCTGAATATTGCGTGTTGTCTCCCTCGCTCTCTGAACCAGGTCAACCCGGAGACTGTTATTCCTTTGTCTAATTTCCCTTTCTGCTCTTTCAATGAAAACCTTACTATCACTTTTCAGACTTTCTGTCTTGGAGGTTTTCCATTCAATGATGATGTCCTTAAGGTTGTGGTTTTCAAAGAACTGCTCTAGTTGACCACAAGCACTTTCCTGCAAGACACCTCCTATTGTGTGTAGTTCATTCAAAAGTTCTAGAAAGCATCTGTCTAATTCCTGTTCAGATGAGCAACGTTCCAACTGAACAGTAGCTTCCTGTGTTATCCACTTGTTGATGCTGTTCTCAATGTCCCAACTTTTCTCATGATACATTTTTTCTAGGCTGTGGTAAGCCTTCGCTGCCAAGCTGTTTCTGAAACTGAACACAAAATTCTCAGAGAGTACTCCCTTCCACAAATCTTCAACACGGAGTTTCATGTCCAAAAGGGAAAGGAAGGTATCTTGTTTTTGTGGGAGGTCATTTAAAAGGCATTCTTTCACCTCCTGCACCTTCTCTGAGTATCCAGGATTAGCTGGAGCCATTGGCGGATCCCCGTGCCACAAGTCTGAGAAGTACCACACATTTGTTTCTCCATCAAAGTCTATTACTTCATTGAAGGTAGAAATCTCAATCATATTTTCAATGGCAGAGGCTTCTCTAGTCATTTCATCCAAACGTTCTTTAAGTTTCTGACAACCTCTTTGCATTTTTTCCTTAGCATTGACAGCTGGAACATTCTGGTGGATAAAAACACAGGTGCGATGAAGTTGGAAATTCTTGTTGACAATCTTCATCCTCAAGAAGGCATGAACTGCTATTTGCAAGACATCTGAGACTTCTGCGACATTTTCTCCCTTGATGTTCAAGATGGTCACATCACCAAGACCAATAACAAAAGTGGCCAGTTGGTTGTCATTGTCATGTTTTAGTTGTCCAAGTTCTGGGGCACGGAGACCTTCAGTGTCCACTACCAAGACAAAGTCATAGGGCAGGTCACTCTTGGATTTATCCACTTTGATGAGCTGCATATACACTCCCCGTGTACACCTTCCTGCACTAACAGCAAACTGTAGCCCAAACATTGTATTTAGCAAAGTTGATTTGCCTGAACTTTGAATTCCCAGAACTGATATCACAAACAATTTCTTTTCTCCGACAAGCTCATTCAAACTGGAAAACACAGCTTTGACCCAGGTCAGAGGTACATTGGCAGCATCTCCATCCATTATCTCTATGGGCTGTCCCATTAGTAACATCTTGGCTGCTACCTTTGGCAGTTGATCTATTGTCTCTCTTGTTGGCTGAGTTAGCTCCAATTTACTCTCCAAGGCAGCTTCATACATTTGTGTTATCTCTCGAAGTAAGTGTTCGACTCCAAGTGATGATTCTGCAACCATTTTCTCTGCAGCTTCAAGTTGTTTCTTTAACTCTGGAGATTTTCCACCACTGCAAATAGGCGTGTTGAATTCCAACCATTTCTTGTGGTACTCTCTGTGTAGTAAAGGTAGAGTGTTTCTGCTCTTTTCATCAAGGTAGATTTTGAGCCACTGCAAGTAGAGAACAGCTGCAGTTGGTGTGTCTATGACATCCAGTAGATTTTGCAGGAATGCTTTCATCATTTCACTGAGGTTCTTGCAACCTTCTAACTGCTCTTGGCGTAGTTGGGTCATATCCATTTGAATCTGAGATTTTTCTTGTATAGTGTCACCAGCACCTTTCCCGGCCGATTGCTGTTTGTGCTTTAACAATTTGCTCCATTCTTGCCAAAACTCTCCTTGTAATGGGAACATTTCCCGTTTGCATTCATTCGTTGACTTTTTTTCCATATATGATATGACCATATTGGCAAGTATTTTTCCAACCCGGCATTCCTCTTCATCCTCATCAATTTCGATACCTGCCATCATTGCCAGCACACAAGACTCTTCAATGGACTTTCCTTCCTGAGATGACAAGAATTTCTGCAAGGTGTTCCTCAATTCTTGTTTCAAATCTTCTGTTGTCCTAATCTTGTTCCCTTTTATTCCAGAAATACTCTTGGCGTTTGCCATGTTGGATTTTCCAATATGATGAAGGTATTCTGTGGAAAGCTTCTTTAATATCTGCTTGTCTATTATGTTTGGATCCTTTGCTGCAAGAAGTAGAATCACCTTGGATGAATCGTCATGAATACTCTTCATTACCTCTAGGATGTCTGGATCCCCTAGATCAGCTGTTTCGAAGCAGCATACCACCACATTTGAAATTTCTTTAAGAAATTCAACTTGTTTCACATGGTGGCGCGCATCTCCACGAAGGTTCAGGAACATGGTTACATCTTCAAATGCATCTGCTGGTTTCCCTGCGGGAATGTACCACTGTGCCTCAACTAAACCATCAGCTACAGTTCTTTCTGTGTTTCCCAGTGGACAGTCTCTGTTCCAGAAAGTGTGGTGTGCCTGATCAGAGAGAACATTGTTCAATAGGATAGATTTAGAACATGATGGTCTTCCAAGTCGCAAGAATGATACAGTTTTGACTGGTTGGGATACAACTGAGTTTTCCATACAGACCTGGTCCTTGTTTTTCCATTCTACAATGATGCTCCTCAGAGCCCAAGTGAAAACAATAGGGAACCAGCTCCATCTGGTGTCTGGGGACAAATGAATGGGATAGCAAGACGGCATGCAAACATTTTCTGTGCTAGTGTCTGCTTCAAGACCATATCACAACAAAAGTATATGACCAAAAACACATCAAGTGGATTCTGTGGCACATCTTCATCAAGTGAAAGGTCTTCAATAAGTCGTCAAATGTTAATCCATCATCTCCGTCATTGTCAGAGTTCATATTTGAGTTTTCATCTTCTCTAGAGATGACCTTTCTCATCTCGGTCTCTCTGGCGTTGTAATCAAGCATGATGATTTTTTGGAGAAAACGCCATGGCAGACTTTGTAAGCTGTATCCATCATCAGTCTTGCTTCGGACCACCATTACATCTTGTAGAGATATCCTAGAAGGGTAGTGCTCTGTTAGCCCAAGCTGAACCAAAAGCTTCCCCATTTGTGTGCTGCCATCAGGAATGCGGGATGCTCTTTCTTCTTTGCTACCAGCATCGTTTTTTGTTTTTTCTGATTTAGCAATTCCATCTAGAGCTGTTATGTCTATTGACTTGTGCTGTAGAACAGACTTATTACCCTTCTTCAGTTCATCTAATGTAGCCAAAACACTTTCCCAGTGATATGGGGTCGAAGAAGTGAACTTCACGATGGTAATTGCAATATCAGAAATCCACAAATTTTGGAATCTGTATAGCATTTCCTGGAAGTCCTGTTCTCTGGTTTTGGAATTTTCTGGCAAAGACAAGATGAGGTACTGAATGAGAAATGCTTGAACTTGCATAACTCCTGCTGGATGATATATCAGATATTCCTCCAGAAGCTGTTCAAGTTTCTTAACAAAATCGATTAATCGTTGTTCTGTGATAATGACCTTGAAATCCTTAGTCACTGAGTCATATGCCATTTCATGCAGGGCAGTCTGAAGGAGGAACAACTCATAATGCTTATCAGCTTTCTCAAGGATCATTTGAATCTGTTCCACTGTGATTGCAAGATCTTTTGTTGCCTGGGTTTCAGCTCTACCTGCTTCAGCATAATCTGGGCAGTTTACTTTAACATGAGCTTCTTCGATACCTGCTAAAAGGGTTTGTTTGATGGCATTGATTAGGCTTGCAATATCTTGGATCATGTGGTTCATCATCATATCAGGTAGGTATCCCTCATCCTCTGATGCAATAAACTCGTTGATTTCAGTTTTGAGTGGAAAGGTATGTCCTTCTGATAGTTTCACTATCAAATTCAAGTAGTAGTAAATGTGTTTTACATCAGCCTGGGAATATTCCTCCTTGAGCCGCATGACTTGCTTGAGAAAGCAGTGCAACCCTTTGTCAGTATTGAGTTGCCTAACCCAAAATTCAACACCATCTGCATCTGAACAGCAATGCTCGACTCGGATTACTAGCTCCTGCAAATGTGCAACGACATTGGTTGCGAATTCCTGATTTGCATTCCATTCTTGCACATTATTTTCAAGAATGTCATTCAGGCCCAGAGAGGACCCTTTGCACGTTGGAGGATCTGGCGGCAGGCCAGTCATTCGCTTCCATGCCTGGTGGAGCATATCAGCCAACTTTCTACCATCTGAGAATTCAGTAGAGCTGTTTTGTACAAGATTCCACATCCCAACAAAATCTTTGTCAAAGCTACCTCCCCTGTCAATGACAGCCCATGTGGTATTGGTCTTAAAAAGAGCCCTGCCTTCCACAGAGGCAAGCATGTGACCTGCTGCAGTCCCCCAGTTGTTGAGATATTCAATGCTAGCTTTGACAACTCTGCATCATCATGTGATTGTGCAACATCGCTATCAGCCTTCACCTGATCGCCACTCATGGAACCTCCATAAGTAATACCAAGCCCAGAGTAACTCATGGTAGTCAAAGCATCAAGCGCATCATTGAGGATATTATCAACATTTTCTTTGTCGCAAGCAACGTCGCTACAGTAGGTTGCCTGCCATGTATGCACACCACCAAACTGAACACTCGTATTGACATGGGAGCCATACTTTCTCAGGAAGTCTTCGCAGATTTTCTGAATGGCAGTGCCATCTACGGTGGCATTGATCTGACTCTCTAAACCCTTGAGGTCTTCAATCGCTCCTTCACAGAGCATCAGATCCTTCTTATCAAGTTCACATGAAGCAGTAGGGATGTAACGGTACTTAACTTTGGACAGATGAGATTTGCATCCTGTTGCTTCAGGTTCCATTTTTTCCAATATCTCACCTGGAAAGAAGCCTGCCTCAGTCTGGAAGCTACATAGCTTATCTCTAGACACGGTAATGCTATGACCTAGTTTTCTGAATAATTTGTGGAAATCCTCAACATCTACTTGTGAAGAAAGTTCAAGGCCATGAGAACTTTCTGGGGACGATGGACAACTTAAAGAAATGCCAGTTGGTACTTCAATAAGAGTGTCTCGGACATGTGCACATTCACTTGGATCATTTGTAACCAGAATACCCCTTAGAACTAATCCATCTGACGCCTGCTGCAACAGTTTATTTGGTGACAACTCATGTTTGCCAAATGTAAACTCTATCATTTCATTTAGCTGACCACTAAAGTTATCAATCAGACCTTCTAATGACAAACGCTTACAGGTTTTCTGCCAGATATCTTCTGGAATTTTCAAAGCTTGCCTCAATTTCTCTTCATTTGCTTTTACAATCATATCAGACCTGCCCTTGCCCTCTTTATTGATGGCTCTCAGAGAATCTAACAGTTGGTTACATGTTTCTTCCACCTTACATTCATCCTTGACGTGTCTATCCCAGCCATCACCATCTAGGCTCATGCCTTTGAGTGCAGCCACGAGGGTTTTGTCCTCGAAAACGTTTGACATTTTCTTGGGACCTTCAGGATGATTCCCCTCTTCCATCTTCACTACAGTTTTGGGTTCCATGTTGATGTATCGGGTAGTTGTCTGTCAGTAGACACCAACACTTTGTGTCCTACAGAAAAAAAAAACATCATATTAAGTTACTTAATATTCATATCTACATTTGAATTGTCAGTTCGAATTTAATAGTTATCCATTTGAATTGCTACAAGTTTTGATATACAAATAATACTTTTACAAGAAAAGCAGGAGTAATCAAATGCTATTTTCAATGTTATAACTTTAAATCTTATTTGTATTTTCTTGAAAAAAACTGAAAGCATCCACATTAACGTGCACAAGAATGACAGAGCCGATAGGTACTTACATTCTTTCCATTTCGCCACCAACTTAACGGCTACAGGCCAGTATGAATTAGCATTGCCGCCTGCACCTGGTCATAGGGAGGTCTTCTGAGCTCTCCAAAATTTGCCTTCTGGGAAATGGACAAAACATGATTATAAGCAGAAACATGATTATAAGCAGAAACTATTAAAACTATACTACAAATAGCAACATCACAATTTTCATCGTTTAAAAGAAGCAGTAGGAGGCTCTAAATATATATTTAGTGTGCACAAACTCGATCCACATTTGAGAATATCAACTGAATTGCTTTTTTTGCGAACAAAAATTGTGGAAAAGGTAAAAAGAAAATTATACCTATCAGTGAACACCTCCAGCCATAAGTACTTGGAAAACCTGCCTGTCACCCTACGTTCGGACCTGTAAATATTCAAGAAAGGTGGGGGTATTAAATCAAGAGGGGTTATTTCGTTAATATTACTGTTTTTCAGGGCCACAAATGCAACCCAGGTATTAATATACTGAAGAAAATATCAGGTACCGGTAATATGGGTTAGATTTTAGCCTGCCTGCCTGCCTGCCTACCTCCCTACCAGTACTACTGTCACCCTACTATCCGCCACCACCAACCTAGTTATGACAAATTACTGGTGTTATTACATAACAGTTATTAATATTAATATGTGATATATAATTGATTATAACCACAAAGATGGTAATTAGTCTGTAATAAGGACAAATGCACATGATAATAAGAATGTATGATGGCTACTTGTATAAATTGTGATTTATTATATGAAATATGTACTTTATTAATCCATCAATAAAGCTGGTGCCACCGCACGAGCATGAACTTATGAAAGCCAACTGTATAATCCCCTCATGAATCCCAAGCATAAGCTCCACCATTACATTATTACCAAATATGGACATCGTGCCGCCAGAGACGTCAGCTTTCACAGGATTAGTTATAATATATACGAGTTCGAGGATGTGGAGCAAGCTCTAGCCTTTGTCTCTGCATCCAAATATGATTGGTGTATTTTCAACCATCAATTAAAATATAATATCAGGCCTCAGCCAAGGCAGGTCAGGTCTAAGATGAGGTCTAAGAACAGCAGTTTCTTTAATAACATTTACATGCATTAGACTTTCCTATGTTTTACACCAGATGGTGCCACTATGAAGTTCTTCTATAATCTAATGAAGAGATGAACTTAAATAACTAAAAATAAAAGAGATTCAAACTATGTTTGATTAATGTGATTAATTGTGTTCATTCCCTTAGGTTCTACAACCACAAGGGAACATTCAAAGAGAGAAAAATATTGATAATAAAATGTTATAGAGATCTGCATCTCTTCACACCTCATTTGTGGCATTCTGGAAATTATATACTCAGTACACACAGGGAAGCGTGTAGTCGGGAGGCGTGGTGCAGTCGGTAGCGCGTCCGCTCACAGGCCGTAAGGTCGTGGGTTCGGTTCCCGGCCCGGCCAGGGCATAGTGGTGGTTCCAAACGTCGCCGTAAGGTGTCGTTTGAGTTCCTCCCTGCTCTGGCTAGGCTGTGCTGGAAAGTCTCTCGGCGGTCATGGCAGACAAATGACTTGAAACAGGCCTGTCCATCTCTCACTATGCCTATGTAGTGACGGATGTTAAAGAACCATTGCCTCGGTAAATGTGTAGGGGCGTGATTTCTACCTTCCCATAGATGCGGTCACCATCATCCCCCCTCCCCATTAGACTAGGGTCCGGGCATGCAACGCCACAAGGGTAATCTCACTTCGGTGTGGATACAACCCGCGGGACCTCTCACCCTTGAGTGTCGGCCACAAGGAAGGCACGAGGTGAGATAAAATTCGTCACTCACGGAGGCGTGGCATATACCACTCAAGCTGGTTAACCACATTACCCATCCCCCAAACCTACTATCTCCCTTAGAGTCTGGCTAAGATGCTCACCATATCACTTGGGCCAACCGCACTCTTCTCTCCAAACACTCTCTACATCACAAACAGGACTGACTAATGCCCAAGGAGTTAGTCCAACTCCGCTGTCTCTACCCCTATTCACACTATAACTGCCACACCCCAGTAACATGTCATAACCTCCTCCCGCATGCTTAACCACCCCAAAACCTTTGCTCTTCCAGAAGATGCCACGACGCCTGATCCTCCTGACAGACAGCCAAGGAAGGGGCATCCCCAACTCGCAGTACCTGACCTGCACCTTCAAATCCGGAGGAAGAGCCCACCACATCCAGGAGCTAATCGACAGGCAGGACATCAGATCTCATGAAGACATCGCCATTTGGATAGGTGGTAATGACGAACACCCTCGGGTAGGCCAGTTTAATTCTTCTGCTCTCAGAGAGCACTTCCGCCATGCAGTTCACTGCGTGCGCCAAACTCACCCGACGGCAAACGTCGTCCTTGTGGCAGCCACAAAGAGAGGGGTAGAAGCAAAATCACGCAACATACAAGCTGTAAACACTATCATTAGAAACGTTGCCCTCGAGTTTAATGTCCCCTTCTCCAATGTGTACCGCTTACTCGAGCGTAGATACGGTCACTGCTCCCAGTACTTAAAGGTAGATGAGGGTCCATCTGACCCTTAAGGCCAAGCTACAGGTGGTCGAATCAATTCGACACCAACTGGGAGTGTCGGTTGTACCCAAAAACCCTATTCCCTCCCCCCCTTCGCCTCTGAG